>RXPK01000136.1:2334280-2721737 GCA_004143645.1 Protaetia brevitarsis
GTTACCAAATATACAACTGAAAACATACAAATAATTAGAAAATGGACTTGTATTTTTCAAAGAAAGTTTTTTTTTACCTGAAACTTCACATTCTTCAAAATTAATTTTAATTATTTAAGAAATAAACATAATAGAAAGCAGTTATAGATATGGATGCATTTTAGTTACTAACAGACTGGTAATTTGAAGAACTGATGTAGAACTATTTGACGGTAAGTCCCTATATATTATGTATATGTTCAAGTTAGTAAATTGCTTTTATTGCTACATACAACATTTCATTCTCTCTTGCATGCTGTATCTTAGCAATAACACTTTGAATAGTTCTATTTTCAGGATGGCTTGATTTTGAATGTAATAGATGGATACAAAAGACGGAAATAATAGTTTTTCTACACTAGGTCGACAATATGACATTTACTAATATTTAAATTTACATTATTCTCTAGCGCCATTGACTGAGTTGAGGCTGTCGCAATTCTGAACAATGTCGAGGGACTATCGATAGTTAAATAAATCTTTAAATTATCAGGGTAAACTAATACAGCACAGGAAAATAACTTCAGGAGATCATTAGTACATATTATGAATAACAAGTTTCACACAAATAATCTCACTTTACTTGTACGGAAACTAGCTTAAGTTAAAAAAAGAAAGATTTTAATCTAATACGTGTTTTTATTTAACAGAATATATTCACCCAGTGCGTTATAACGCTGCAGGCTCAACGACAGACATTAAGTGCAAGTTAAATTAAGCATTATCAATCATGTCTAGAACGTAGTAAACGAATTATAAAACGTTTAATTTTATTTGACTTTTATTGATAAACATTTACTTTTTATTTACCTTTAAGTTTTCGAAAAGGCATTTATACTTTTGTTCTTTGACAATATGTATAGGTTTTGGTAAAATGACACCGTTTTCATTTTTCTTTTACACAAAAACAGCATAAAACTTACTTTTCTTCCGCTTCTTTAAATGTTTTCTCATTTTACAAAATTAAATGAAAATAAAAAAAAAGAATTTGAAAATTTAATGAAATACTTGATCTTAATAATTTAAATGTATACATTACTTTTATGATATCAATTATTATTGAATTATTTAATTTGGGAGAGCACTTTTTTCATTTCGTATTTTCTGTGAAGTGTGAAAATAAATTCTATACCTTTAGAAAAGGGGAAAATTATTTTAAAACATCTGTACACAAAGACCAAACGTCAATAAATTGTTTTTTTTAATGTCCTTTTTTTGATACACCTAGAAATTAAGAATTATAATTATATTAAGAATAAAACAACGGAAAAAGAAGGTAAATAAAAAAAGACATGAAGATTCAATTTTGAACAAAATGTAGCATAAATTTAAGGAAAAATCAAGTGAATTTAAAATTAATATTAGTATCATTTAAATTATGTAGTTAATAAATAAAAAAACAAGAAAAATGTTAGTTAAGTTTTAATTGAATGGATATTTTGAAAATTGTTAAAAGTTTCAGTTGAAGGGAAAAAATGTTTTATGTTACTTCTTCATTAAATTTCTATTGGAATAATTTCATTTTTTGTTTAATATTCAACACAACATTCCGCTGAAACCAAGAAAAACAACAAACAATATAAGGATAAACCTAACGGTTAAGAAAATAAATCGAAACAAAATAAAAAAGATGTATCTAAATACATATTTCGTAAACCTAGACTAAACGTCTGACCTGCAGTCTCTGTAAATAGTGGAGCCTCTTGTCCTTTTGTATTTGGTGTCCCACTTTTTTTACCCATTAAAATATATCAGCCATTCCAGTATCCTAGTACCCTGCACTAATCTGTACACGTCCCTGGCTGGTTGATCAAAGTAACCCTCTGTGTTCATTTTTGGATTCTTGCACTCGATTAAATCAAATGAACAATCAATCGTTCATTAGCTTACCGAGAACTCGGAACTCCGCAGAGCATAGATTCCGAAAACTAATGGACACTCTATGCGTCTATATAATACCTGTGTACATAGTATGTACTTGAGCGAGTGAATAAATAAGAAGCGTTGATTATAAACTTTTTGTGCGATAAAAATCCGAACGGTTTTGTGAAACATGTGACCGAAAAGGTATAAAGCCAACCTACCAGCAAAAAATTGTTTACTATTCTAATCACCGCTTGCTCAAGTATTACATATGTATTATAGAGAGGCATATTTCGGAATCTTTGCCTTGCCGATGTCCGAGTTCTCGGTAAGCTAATGAACGATCAATCATTCATTTGATATAACCGAGTGCAAAAATCTGTTCGTTTAAGCACATCACTAATTTTTAGCTTGCCAAAATTGCCTGCCTTTTTGTGTTCGGAGCCTAGCATTCACACAGAATGTAGTTAGCGTTTTCTGTCATCCTATTACATCTCCAGTTTTGATTCCATTTTCTGTAGGTGTCCTTTCAGTACGCAGTGGCCTGTGAGGAGACCTGCTCCTCTCTACTAAGCTGCACTAGTTCCTCAGTTTTCTTCTTTGATGGTCCCTTAATAAAGGTCTTTCCATGCATTTGTTTGGTTACTTTATCCAAGTGTTTCTTATGTTTTTCTATTACCAAGCTTTCAGAACAGATTCTGGGCCTATATATGAAACCGATGATCTCCTCCTGGCTAACTCATCGGCTTTTTCGTTTCCTTCGATTTCCGAATGTCCGGGTATCCACAGAAGAGTGCCTTTATTGTGGTCTATCAGACTATTCAGTTCGAATACATTTTCAAACCAGTCTTGATTATATTTTGGGGTTCACCAATGCTCTCAGTATCGCCGGCTGTCTGTTGCAATGTAGATCCGTTTGTTTTTATAAGTCCTTTAGTTAATTTCAGTTGCACAATGAAGTTTGCATATGCCTCTGCCTGAACGACAGTGGTATATTTTCCCAGACGAAGGGTGATCATTGTGTTTCTCACCTTACTATAGATTTCAGCTCCAATCCCGTTCCCGGTTTTTGATCAACTAAACATTACAAACACTTCCAGCTTTTAATTTTACAAATCCTAAAAGCCTCAGCTTTCTAAAGAGATTGTTTATATACAATAGCTAGATTTTGATTTTCTAGTATTTGGCTTGTAAATTACACAATGTGTTTTTTTTTCAGCACTAAGCATGTGAAAACAGTGGTTATAATAATAATATTTACTGACAACAATAATTTATTGTAATGAAAAAGTCATAGCTTACCAAGTAACATTATTCACCTATTTGAAAGTGCTAAATAAAACGTGTCAGTTGAAAGAAAACTATTGGAGATCGACATAGGAAATGTTATGGCAAATCGGTGCGGAATTTAATTCTACACCCAGCAATATAAAAATATAGAGGACGTTCTATTTGAAGAAATAAAGGTTTGCCACATTCAAAATTCTTTCATACTTACATCACTCATTTTTAGACATTATGTATGTATGGAAACTTTTTACTACGTCTTGGTAAAACAATGTTAATACTTGGTAGTTTTAAAATATGAGACCTTTACTGTTTAAAACAAATGAAAATTAATCAATTACGTACGTAGAACAGCGTAAATATTAAAATTTTGGCAAAAAACGTCATAATTTGGAAACATCTGATAGATAAGTAAAAATAAAAATAGTTCATTACAAGTAGCTACATGTTTCGGCCTCTATTGATCATCTTCAGGATATCGTACTAAAACGTCACTGTGAAAACAATTTAAAAAGTAAGTATTGTCAACTTTTTTACACTCCGACACAACACAAGATACACACTTAATATAACTTTCATGTTATCCTTTCTCTAAATTATATTAAAAAATCCGACAATATTTTTTAAATTGTTTTCACAGTGATGTTTTAGTAGGATGTCTTGAAGATTGTCAATAGAGATGTAGCTACTTCTAAAGATACTTATGATAAACAGAATATTATGAACTATTTTTACTTATCTATCGAATATATTATCATTCATTTGCGAGTGGAAAACAGCGATCTTAGAAACAGCTGAGAAGATAGGTACGCGAAAACTTAGTTGTAGTCTTAATAGAATTTTACGCTGTATTTAAAAATGTATGTAAGTGGTTCCATTTAAAATAACACAGTTCATTTAAGGTTAACTTGCAGTTAACTGGAAGTGTAAAAGACTTAAACATATTTTAGAAAAAGTAATATACAGTTATTACAAACACCAAATTTTTAAAACTAAGTCGGAAAACTTCTAACTAGCTAGTTCCGTGGCAATTCCTGTATATATGTATTTTATCTTTTCGATGAACAAAATTCTGTTGAAGCGACTAGAATAACATCGAGCTTTTAAACTTGGTATTCAGTGAAAATCGAACCGAATTAAGAACAATCCGTGATCTAAGTGGGAAATTTTCATTCTCAAGGGACGAGGAACGTACAACAGATCTTCCGCTGTAATCTTGGTGTTAACGTAACCGGACCTCTAGGACCTAATCACAAATTCCCTAAGGATAGCGTACCTTTAACAGCATTTATTCTCTTAATTTGCTACGAAATGGCTGTCACCCAGAAGTAATATGGAAAATAGCATACTGATAACACATCGTTGATAAAAAGAAGTCAATTATTCTAGTTATCAACGTTAATAGACGCGGTGATCGCAATGAGAGCAGTTAAATGGGAGAAAAAAAAAACAGAATGTTTTATTGGGCGTATTTATACTGGCAGTACGCTTTATATCTAGTTAGGAACAAATTTATCATTTAAATTGCAGTCGTGTGCTCCGAACACAGACGACGAGTTCTGTAAAAGGTAGAACAAATTATATCTCCTGTGATCATTGCGTTTACTTTCGGCTTCAACACAAAGGACAGGTGCAAGTGGAATTTTACGCACCGTTCCCAGATCATGTCTTTACCGAACAGTTTCTGGTATTTTTAGTTTTCCATTTTAGTACTTTTATATTTAAAGCGTCATCAATGAACGTCTTAGAAGTTAATTGGCATCCGAGAATGTCGGAACGTAACGAACACTCCTTATAGTTGTCCATTCGGAATAAAAGGATGATGATACTTACGTGCCATTTTAGTAAAAGGAAGGAAAAAGGAGGAAAAACATTACCAGAGATAATTAAGAATATTTAAAATCCTTGCACATATAGCTCAATTACTTGAGCGATGTAATTAAAAAAAATTGGCGATGGAACTGGATGTTGGTAATTAGGTAGGTTGTTTCATAAACGAATACCGTTTTAAAGTAATATGAAATAAGCGACCTTATAATGAAATGCTTTAATATTTTTTGTCACTAATTTTTAATGAAATTTACACGTTTTTTTTTTTTCTAATACCTTAACATCTGTATAAATAGATTAAGCAAACTATTCGGCAAATAAAATTCCCATCAAATATTTGTTTTTTACTACCTGTAATTTTCTTTGAATACTTTACTATTATAGCAGTCAGCAATATCTAAATTAATTTACTCATAGTGGAGTTTATTTAATATGCAGTGAATTACAACACAAATCAATTGTAGTTCTACATTTATTAGCTTTTTTTTTCAAACATCATGTTTCGCCTGTCATGAACCTGAAGATGGCGAATTGACCGAAATATGGTGTTTTAAACAAACTTATAAATAGAGAATCTAATAAAATAACACCTAATTTGTGTTTTAGCCCACTACATATTAAATTGTCTTTTTTTATTTGATTCCAATATTTGTTTTGTTTTAAATGATTCCGGAAAGGATAAACTGAACCACTTAAAAGGAACACACCAAAAACTAATAGCCGCTCCATCTATATGAAGAAAAAGAAAAGTATAAGAATTAAGTATATAGAATAAAAGAAAGGAAACTTGAACACCTTATACACAACCATAACAACTTGTCAAAAAATTTCAGAAAAAGGCGATGTAGATTCAGAAACCAACTGCGAATTGAGAGATATGTGTTTGCCACTAATCTGCTGTCTTACAATTTCAAGAGTGCCTTCAAATTGTTAAGTAAATTGCCTTTCTCAACAGTATCTAAAACCATCACTAATATTGAAAATGTGTGTGATTCATTCCTCGAGTTGGGTTGAAGCATCTTATGTGTTTTTTTTTGATGCTTTTAAGTAGTTTAGTTCATCCTTTGATTTCCAGAATTATTTTATTTACTGCATTCAAACTGTAATAAAGCAAATCATTTATTTCATTCGGTTTTACTGTGAAGTTAGTTAGTGTCTCAATGTTTGTGTTTTAAAAGTCCTACGCAGGAAAAATATTTATTGTACAATTCAATTTTTATAATGTTTAAAATTTCAGTATTCCGCTTTTAATTGTAAGTTAACTTACTTTAAATTATTAAGAAACTAAATATTTACATAACTAACTTATTTCTATTTTATTTGAATAATTTAAGATGTTGATTTTAATTTATAATTAATTCTTTAATACACAATTTTCAAGAATGAATTATCTCAATAGGTTGTCTGAGGATGCCTTTATTTGGACGAAATCGGTCGCTTTAAATAAAGAGAAAGAAATGTGGTATTAGAAAAAAATAAGGAAATTAGTTCTATCCAGTCCATTTTCACACATAAAGTACAAACCAATATAAATTTTAGTGTGTTTTCCAATTTCATTTGTACATTGTCTTATTTTCTATTCTATTTTATTATGTTTTTAAAATGTAAGAACACTTCAGAATTTAATGACGTAGATTTAATTTCTATTTTGACGTATAAGTGTTTGCCGGTGTTCTACAGGGTTCGGTGCTGGCTCCAACACTCTGCAACGTTCTTTACGACGGGATGCTGCAACTTAACCTGATCGATAGATCTACGACGGTAGAAGCGACGAGTCCAAGAGACCTCGTCTTCAAAACTAATGACTTGTTGGATAAGATAGCTAATTGGCTGCAGACCCGTGATCTCCAAATCGAAGCTAATAAAACAGAGGCCGAACAATTGAATAAAAAAAATGCTCAAAATAATACGTAAAATCTCTTTACCAGAATCAAAACCGTAAATACGAAATAAACATTTGATTTTGGTTTATGATACCAGCATAAAAAGGGTAATAATAAACAGAAATGTTTCTGTACTAATAGTATTGTAACATTGACGCCTTTGTGATGATCTTTTTACGTTCTTTTTGAGATTTTGAATCTATTTCAGCCATCCTCAGTCTCTTGGAATGATGTGTCCATATATTAGACGCCTATTTAATAATTTTGTCTCAGTGAGTGGATGTGAGCGATATTTTATGAGCTCTGCAGGAATACTCTTACGCCCATTTGCTTTCCGTTTTATATTTTCTCAATGCATTCATAACTGCCTCTATAGTATAAATGGATCTATATTCTGAGCTTTATAATTTACCGATACTCTATGTTACAAACAAATTCCGATTCATCTTCTGTTTTAGATTGTACGGATTCAAGCTGGTAGTATGAATAATGTTCATAAACTCTGCACTGCCAAATGGAACTGGAATGATCTCTAATGGCCGTCTGTAGCACTTTTCACTAATCTCTATTCCTTTTAAGTTTATATCAGCGTTTTGTTGCTCATAATTTATCACGGTTAGAACTTCCTCTTTAATCTTGAATGCAATTTAACACCGTTTATTAAATTTAAGATGCAGATGTTAGAAAAACAAATGGGGAAAATATGGATACAAATCAGCTATATCCTCATAAAGTTTTTACTTGCTTCAACGCTTCCTGCAACCAGCCGCCCCAACAACATTTAACTTCTTTTGTCCACTTGATAAAATATTAATAAATAATAATATCTATTAATTGTATTTGACAAAATTGTAGAATATTTCGCACTGTATCAGCGATGTTATAAATATATAGAGGCAAGTTGATGTGGTGCAGCAAAATTAAGCGCTTTAGACATAATATATTATTGCCTTTTACTCATTCAGCTCGGATTGGTTGATATCTTTGAAAGGCTATTAATGAAAAGCTGAGCACCATTTATATTTTTACAATGGTTGTTTACTCGGCTGCGTTTATTTCAACAACTGGTGTACCATAAGGGTAAGATTTAGACCCACATTGTTTGTTTCGTAGCGTTTCCTTGTCGTTTTTCTCTTTAAATATTTAGGCAAACTTCAAGGCTGGTTAGATAAACGGACTGTAAAGCTTTACTTAATTATCCTGACTTTCTTGAGTATTTGTACGCGAACTGATATATGGAGATAGCAATTGAATTGGATTTGCATGTTCTGGTATTTACTATTGGAACTACCATTGTTGCAATTACCATTCAATTATATTTCTTCAAATTTAATTCCAGTAACACCGAGGACTATCCATTTATCCACGAATTTAGAAAGAATTGTTTCGGATTTCACTGAAGCTACGTATATACTCTTAGGTAGTATATTTATTTATCATGTATATAGCAAAGCAGATGCCTGGAAGCAGCAGGGTAGCTTTACGACGCGTATGGTATCGTGTTAGTTTCCCCAAGTGCTTTCCAATCGAATTCATCATGCGCCAAGATCTATTACGGGCTCACAAGCGTCGCTGCGAGACCTGCATATCCGATATACCTATCGGAAATCGGTTTTATTAGATCCGGTATATATATACCTTTTCATCAACTCGTCAACTCTTAGAATGCGTTCTAAATTGGATAATGAGGAAGAGAAGTGGGAAGGTTAGTCGCTGAATATCAAATAAAATGTCGATAATCAATTTTGTCCTCCACATGCGTGGTGTTTGCTTCGCTTTACAGTTGACTTCCTCATTCTAGGATGCACATATATTTATCAGTATGAAGGTGGGTAAATAACTATCAGTTTAAGTAGCTTTGTGCTGGTCTAACAAGTTGAATTAATCGATTCACGGTGGGATAAGGGAGGTGCATCGCATGTAGTCATGATGAAACGGTGTATGTAATTCGCAATGCCAGCGAATATCGTTGATACGTATGAGTTATTTAACTCCTGATTGCACACAAATGTCGACCGAAACGCTGCCGTTCGCCCAAAATTATGTTCTCGCGTTGTCATCGGCGATATGACATCACGTGTTATGACGAATTCCGTATGCAGACGACGGCCATCCGACACATGGGGTTGTCGAATGGAATTTGGCAAATAATGACAAAAATAAACTTCGACCGTGCACGCGCGTCCGAATTAGCTTTATCAGCGCTCGATTTGCGTTAATATTAATTAACCGTGCCCGTTTTGTTCGGCGCCTGTCCATTGAAATTTGACAAAACCGACGCGCTATATCCTTTCGAGCGTTGCGAAATAAACGATAATGGCGCAGGTGGGAAGGAAAAATATAACGAGTTGGTCATTCCCCAGTTTCACTGTGTGGACGAAAATTTGCGATTGATTATTATTAGTTATTTTAATACACTCGTCACAAAATGTGTGGTATAATTTTGAAAATCGGAAGAAAAAAAAATTAAAATCAAATATGGAAAATGGAAACAAAAAAATAACTTTAATGATAAATAGACTCGATGAATAAATGTGGCGAATAACGATTAAAGCGGGTTTGCACTCGGAGGGAGTGACTACAAGCGTCACTCCGAGTATAAAAACCTTAGTCTGCCGTTTGTGACATTTCTGGTGTGATAATTCTTATAATAGCAACCACGACCACCCATTTGCATTTTTTGGACTAACCTAACGGTTACAGTCAAAAAACGAAAGACCAAAAAGATAATGAAAAGGAGGAACGAGAACTTGGGAATATAATTTAAAATCTGCCTAAAATAAAAAGATAGCGAAACATCTACCTGATATGGGGTCAGTGGAATTATAAAAGCCCAAAGTAGAGGCAAGAAAGATTCAAAAAAGGAATTAGCAACTCTATGTCGATGCTACGAGAATTAAGATATTATAAAAGCCCCATATAATAAATAAGTTTGAATAATTTTAGTATACTAACATGCTGGAATTCGACCAAGAGCAAGGTGACACTCAACCCAAAGTAAAAGAACTTAAACCAGTTATATAAAAACTAACTTATCCATATCTTATCTTCTGTACTGGAGTGCTTCCTGAAGAATTGAAAAAAAAATATTTAGGTAAAGTAGATAGTAGTAGCACCTTCAAAGACAGGAAGTTTCCAAACCATAAGAAAGGAAATTTGAATGAAGGAATCCTTGTTGTTCGCAAATACCAAATTTATCTCGATGTGACATCTACAGCAAATTAACATATTGAAAAACTCGACAGTGACACATCTCCCAGTTACGATTTCACGCAAAAACTAAAGACGTGGTCACAGGGATTTATTCAATCAGCATCAGCCAATCTACCAAACATTTAACAAAGTGGAGAACGCTATAGTCTAAGATACAAGACGAGTGAAACTAACCAACGAAAACGAGGGACCAGCAAACACAGAGTGGTCACAACTTCAAAGATGATCAAGTAAAGCAAAATTCCTTTAGGATCATGGAGAGGATAAGGTTTCTCATGTGAAATTGGAAATGAAATTTAAGCCGCACTGGAAGGTATACGAAGACCTCGCGAAGACCGAAGACCAAAATACGAAAAGCCAAGCAGCAAACCTAGATCAAAGCACTAAAGAGATACCACAATTCCAATTGGACAGTATCCTCAATTATAGGACAAGGTCCACGCAACATTTATGCCTGCGTACTTGCAGTAAATAATTGTGTAAAGTTTTAATTTCAATTAGGTACGTAAAAAAATATACAAAGTCTTAATATTTTATCTTCTCCATAACATTTATGTAGAACAGGAATTATCTTTGTTATTCCGCATGAGATATAATACGAAAGTAATGTTAGGAATTCGTAAAATTAAATTATTACAAAGAGAAGAATCATGTGCGAATAATCAAATAAGTAGGACATTTTGTATACAACCTGTTCAAGAATTTCAGGGTATTATTACTAACTTTATTACTTTATTGAATCTACAATTTTGATTAGCAAAGATTCAGTGTTTTTTCATCAAAATGCAATTCAGGAAAAAAGGAATGTATAAAGAATTTTTGAAACAATAAAAAAAATCGTAATTTCCTTTCTAATATTTCTTTCCAAATTATATAGAATGTATTTAGAGAGAAATGATGGAAATGGGAAATGTGGCCAAAGTTGGCCACGGCAAATATTATCATATTTCTCAGTGATAATCAGAGAGCGACTGAAGTCATGAACTGGATGTATTAAAAACATTTAAGAAGGGCAATAATTTCGAAGGAAGTTTCAGAAGTATTTCCAATATCCATTGATTCAGAAGAGAAGGATAGTGACAAAGAATGAAAATATAATGAATTTGTTTTTAGGAGTATTTTGTTCTCCAGTTTGTAATTACTTTTTCTATGTATTCTTGTTATACTATTTTGTATGTGCTAATATGCTTTCGTTTTTTATTTTGCAACAACGCGTCAATAACCATAAAAAAATTATCTAAGCATGTAATTCCCTTTGAATAGCTAACCAGGATTTGAGCTAAAATACCAGTCTGTACGACGTCAGGCATTAAAGCTGATAGATTTGTATTACTGCGATAATGCATGTTGGTTATATTATGCACCTAAGGTAGGTACGACAAAGTAAGATGAGAAGATTTGCAAACTACCAAATTAATCCACTATCTTAGCAACACATTAATAGTGCGCTAGCAAGCTCATTGCATTATTTTTTTGCAGGAGAACTGTGTCCTAGTTTTAAACTAAAATCTGCGGCAACTTCCGCATTAACCATTTATGAATATAATGCGTTAAGGCTCATAGGATTACAATTACATTGTCTTTTAAAATATTGGAAAACTTATTGGGTGTTGCGTTAAAACAAATATATTAAATTTCGAAATTACCTCATTCCATTTTTTGTTTTCGTGACTGTACGTTAATCAGCACTAAAATCTTTTCTAATTTTACCGAATTTCTGAAGTAGTAATAATAATAAACAAGTTAACAAAAATGTGTCGAAATCTTTGAACAGCCTGGTATATGCACTTTTAATTCTACGCAATTAATTTAATTTAAGATGAATTATTTTTGATATTTAAGATGAAATAAGCGAAACGGTACCTCTTCAATATTAACTAGTAGTCACATATTAACAAAATTTGTTTCACATATCTTGCTGATGGCATTAGGCACACCCTAGTCACATCAAATACATATTTCTTTGTCACATTCGTCTACACATACATGTATGTATGCATTTGTTGGGGCTCGTAAATTCTACCACTGCTAATGCGAACATTTGTAGATATAAATCGTCTATCTATACCCGTCTGTTAGGCAGAAACGGTCATTTCCGTACTTCACACGCAAAAACACATGTGACCACAGTACAGTGTGAAATCATGGTGTCGACATAAAAATGCTTCCATGTTTCGAAAAGGCGAGTGTTCGAAAACAAATGGATAACTTGAAATTTGATATGTGCGGTAGCAACTTATTTTCGTTAATGGATGAGATACATTAACGAGCCGTGATTATCATTTGGCAATATAGAAATCTACGCACGTGGTCTGTAGAAACAAAAAGCGGTCTAGACAAATAATAGCTTCTAGTTAAGTAAGTACGTATCTGGAATCATTCTTGTAGATGTAAATACATGTATGTGTGCTGACATCTATGTGCTTATATCTATATAAGGAGATACGAATGATACATCTCTATCATTAAGGAAAAGGGAATTGGCTAAAATAAGGAGAAGCTGTTTCGTTAGTAAAGCGGATTTATATCCGAGGCGAAACTTTTAAACAAGTTCCTAAATTAATTTTACAGTTTCTCTGTATGTGTTTGTGTGTGCCCATTTACGTAAGATCGAGATAAGTAAAAATTCTGCTCACGGAGTAAAGTTTAAAACATTCTGGTCAACCTGTAATTCCATACTCGAGCAGACATATTGCCAAGATAGCATTAACTGCGCTTATACAGTTTGCGCTATTCTGGGAAACATCTAATTAAAATTTAATCGAATACCTATATACTTAGCGGAAGCTACAATATACAAACTATACATAATTAATAAGTACGCGTAATTACATATGTTTAATGATTATTAACACTATAATGTTAGCGGGTCTAAATAAGAGAAACGGCAACAGGATCATAAGTACTCTCAGAGTTTTATGAGTCACTCGTTACTGTTCCATACGTGACCAGATGATGACTGGTCCCAGGTGGCGACAGAAACCTCGAATACATTTATCTATATTACTACTATGCTGCTGTTTCGTAGTACTATTGTGCAAATAAACGCAATACACCTATACTTTTTTTTAAAGAAGCATGCTGTCATTTTTGAACTGAGCTGCAGTAAAATAATGGTAGGACCGACTTTTTTTAACTTGTTAGGACGGTATTAATCAAGTGCCCTATGGCCTTGTTAGAATATCAATTGAAAATGAGTTCTAGCTTTTTTTAAATTCCTTTCTTCAACTTGAATGAGGAGCTGAACTCAGTTCAATAATCCCTTTGTACCTGCTGTGATTTGCAATAATTATGTATCGCTAAAATTTATGTTGTATGTTTAGGTAGTGTTCAGTAGATATGTACCTTTACTATTTAAGTACTCATACCTGCCTAAGATTATTAAAAAAAGCTTTAGAAAATTAATTTTGTTTTTACTTGCCTATTTTATCAGATACTTGTTTGTTTGTATCCAAAATATATTATTCTTCAGCTTTGGAAAAAAAACATATTTTCTCTATAAAAGACGCCTAAACGAATTAGGTTTTACCTGATTGACGTTTAGCACTATTTAGGAATGACCAATAAAGAGGTATTTAATCAGAAAGCTATTTTGATTCTGCAAATATAAGCAGAATATACTCACAATTTTTGATAATCAATTTCAGGTAATGTAAAGTAATTATTACAGTTATACTTTCTATGTATATCCACGTTATTAAAGAAATAGAAATAGATATTGTTCAATCAAATAAAAATATTTGAAGTTTGAAGGGATGCATTGGCAATTTTTTTTTTGTGGAGGCCGTCTGAACTGAAGTCTCTATTAACTAATATCAGCCATTGCAGTATCCTAGTACCCTGGAGTTACATGGACAAGTCTCTGGCTGGTTGATCGATGTAATATGATAATTTTTGGCTTGCCAGAAAATGCTTGTCTTTTTGCGTCCAGAATCTTGCATTTACACAGAATGTGGTAAGCAAATGTTCTGTCATCCCATTACACAGTCTGCAGTCGGTATCTGAGTGTTAATCCTAATTCTCTGTAGGTATTCTCTCAGTGCGCAGTGGCCCGTAAGGAAACCTGTTACGGTGCGAAGATGATTCCTATTTAGTTCCAGTAGTTCTTCAGCCTTCTTCCTTGATGGTCTCTTAATAAGGCTCTTTTCATGAATTTGCCTGCTTGTTTTACCCCAGTATTATTTGTGTTTTTCTTCTACCCAACTTCTTACCTGTTCTGGTGTTTTTGGACACTCCTAGGACAGGTGCTGGGCCTATATATGAAAGCAATAATTCCTTCCTTGCTAACTCATCGGCTTAATCGTTTCCTTCGATTGTCATTTGTCCAGGCATCCACAGCAAAGTGATTTTGTTCTGGTCTGTCAGGCTATTCAGTTCTCGAATTCATTCCTAAATAGGCAGGAAAGCTGCGCCGTATGTTAGAGGGTAATAGAAATAAGTGTGGGTGATAATTTGCGATAATGTGTCTACAATTCTTTTCATGTATGGGATTGATAATTATTGTTTTTAAGATTTTAGAAAAAAATCCACATCTAATAGATAAGTTAATGAGCTGCGTTAACGGTTGAACCAATAAAGAGAGCACACGACATAGCAAATCGCAAGGAATATTGTCAGGATCCGCGCGTATTCTTCAAACAATCGAACAAATTAAGAATCTCATTCTTTGAAAAGCTATGCTGCTCGCGTTTTAATAAGTTTGGCCTTGACTCTGGTAGACTATAGATGAGTGATTAGTCACCCTCAGTAGCTGATAATTTAGAATTGAGCAGAACAACAGACCAACCACTGACGCGTGTAAGATTAAAGAAACAAAATAATGAGGGCGCAAAGATTGTTAACCGGCCGGCAGGGCGCGTACGCGTGTTTATCTATTTCGGCAGACGCGGCGTGCGTTCTTTGGGGTATTACCAGTAGATCTACGTTTAAGGAAACTTAAATTTCGTCACGACACGGATAAAATAAGGTTTGATGGTTTAATTTCGGCAATGTGAATTAGAACCGGACAATTTAGAAAGGCGAGTAGATATAGGAAGCCGAATTTATTCTGCGGAATTAAAAAGTATTATTTACAACAAATTTATAGCCACTTTTGGAGAGGGTTTAGAAATTTTTACGGATGGGTCGAAGGGTGGGGGTGGTACAGGACGACTTCTGTTGCTTATAACAGCAATAAAATATATAATTAAGTTTAAATTAGGGCATGATTGCAATAATTTTAGCAGGCATATTAGGTATATTAAGCGCGAGTGACAAGGACGTGCGAATTATAAGTGACAGCTTATCTGTATTAGAGGTGTTAAGGAATTTAAAAAAAATCGACTGATTTGTTAATAGATACTTGACAAATGTTACGTGAAAGGGTGTAAAACTTTTTGGACTAAGGCTCACGTAGTTACAATCGGTAATGAGAGGATGGATAAGTCAGCGAAGGAGGCGGTGTCTAGGGATAGTGCGATAATTATTAGGTGGGGTTAATGAGGCTAATAGGTAGGATATTACTTTAAATGGAAGGTCGACTAGAAAATTTATCGGAAACGATACACGTTTTAAGAAGATGAGGGTTAATTTGTCGTATCAAGCGGTAGAATTAACCGGGTCACGGTAATTTTAAATCACTTTTATGTAGAATTGAGAGGGTTAATGATTCGCATTCTTAATATGGTGGGGTATATAAAGCTGGGCATGCTTTATTTGAATGTCCACTCACTGATGAGTGGCAGTTGCGCACAGAAATTAGGGCATTCGTTTTAAGGGGTTAAATTGGCTGCATTGCGAAAAAGATTAGGGAAAACGAGTCGGTTTAGTAATGCTGCTATAGAATTAGATAGGTTACGGCATGATATTTAGATATTTCATACCCTGTAGCGACCCGAATGAGTATTGAATTATAGCTATTAGCATAGTTAAGCCGTATAAATAAATAGTTGAAATATAAATCTTTAATTTAATTACTATTGGTTAGAATAACCAGTTAAATTAATATTAGAATAGGTATTGCTGTTGTTTTATTTGTTTGTAGATCATTATTAGTCCATCCTTCTGCCGTTTCAATTTCATGATATGTGAAGAACGGAGCAGCTACCAGAAGACGGCACGTGAAGGTTGCCTCTTCCAAACTGAGAAGGATAATAATAATTATAATAATAATTTGCTGGCTATCAGTAATAAGATCTGGGACTACTTCCTAAGTTCTGCTCCCAGAATCAGGTTTTCCATGGTTTTTCCTTGCTCCTTGGCGAATGCTGGGAGGTAACAATAAATAGGCGACGGATTTATTATATTTTTGTAATTATTATTAGTAATCATAGCGAAAGTATTTAGTTATAGCAGGAACATTTCAAATGGTTTGAAATCCATAGAGTACTTAGAATAGGTAGCCTTGTATAGTACCTTTACTTTTATCTTGGTTTACTCTAAATCAATTAGTCGTGTAACGCATCTGTGGACAATTGGTTTGTATGACAAGATATTCATATAATAATAATAATAGAATATTCATAGAATCGAATGTATACTTTAATATACCGTGCAATTAAGATTTTAGGAAGGACTTGAATTTAATAATTCTATAGCTCACACTATATTCCATTTAATAATAATTATTTGCTGGCTATTAGTAACAAGGTCTGGGACTACTTTCCAAGTCCTGCTCCCAGAGCCCCATAACAACTGATAGCGGACCAATTTATTTTATTTCTGTTATTATTATTATTAGTAATTATAGGAAAATTATTTAGTTAAAGTAAGAACATTTTAATTGTTACGGAATCCATATTTATACTTAGAATAGGTAGCCTCGTGTAGTATCTTAAGGTGGAGCTCAAACTTTAAGATAAACTGTAATTATTTAGCTTTTCATAAATAAAGTGACAAGTCACTGACAATAACATATCGGTTTGGCAGACGATGGCAGTTATATCAGTTCCGTAAAGGTGAATTTAAATTCGAGTCCATTTTTACTGCTGGATTTGTAAAACTTCAAGGACGAACATCTACTCATTAGTACTTCCCAAGTGATAGCTCTAATTGAGGAAATAGCATTCAAGGGTCTTGTGGGAAAAAGAAAGTAATGCACCTACATAGTTCCTTCAATCTGCTGCTAATTTCTTAATTCATTTGGACTGCATGGATCTGTCGATACAATGTCCAGCTTAAAAGTTTTTTTTACGGTAGAAATATATTTTGATGTTTATGTAAATTATCCATTAATAAAGAAACTATATGTGAACTATTTTAAAATGATTCTTCTTTAATAAGGCTTACACACAAAAACCTTTTGTAACCAATTGCGGGAATGGATCGTCGAGTATCATGTAACTCATAGCAATTTGTGAGACGCAAGTGGTTTGCGGCTAGCACGTGCTTGGATTATTCGGTCGCGTGCATATGTTTTGTTAGATGCGTTCCATGTATACGTGGCCTGATGTAAGCGCTAACCGAGCGCTACCAACGCCATACGTGCACATGCACACACACACACAAGCTCCCTCGGTATCAAATGTACAGCACACTGAGGCGTACACGAATATACAGACGGACTGCGACTAATTCAACCTCATCTCTCTAATGGCCATCCACTTTTTCAATCTCGCCGTGTAAGGCGCACGTTGCCGCCGTCGTTTTTCGAATTTAATTTGCGATCCACGGCTTTCCCTCTCCGTCCGACGACGCGGTAAACATATTTATATTGAATCTTGATTCAATTTGACGCCCGGTAATACAATGGAAGCTAATTTCGCGTACGAGTAGGACGGGTGACAATAGACGGGCGTATCGGGTTCAGAAAACGGCGGCGCCCCGCAGATCGTCGGTATTGTGTCGAATATTCGGGCGGGTTGATTTGCCTCTTGCCGGATCTGTACGAGTTTCAATGCCTTCGCTTTTTTTTTTCGCCCGTGCCGCCGTCGTAACTGCTCCGATGTTGTGTGTTGTTGTTTCTGCTATTTCTGGTCGCAAACGAGCGGTACACGCGCGCGTATATGTCGCGGTTGTTGACAAAGCCACCGCGCAGTTATATTGTCCTTTCCCATTAATTGGACGTTTCGATTGATGGGATCCGGTCAACCGGAAATTGTGCTTTTGAATCCCACTGGGAGATGTTACGATGTCGGCTCTTTCTTCAATTTTGAGAATTCCAAGAGCAGCATGTAATTGTGTATTTGTAAGCAAATAATATTATCAAAACGCCAATGAAAGGTGCTTAAAGTTATTTTGGAACACATATTGAAAAACAAAGGCGGAATAAAAAAATCCATACCAATATTTGTTGTCGTACAGGCTATTAATTAATTAACTAACTTGTGATATATCTTTACTTCTCTACTTACTTACTATCTCTACAACAGCTGGCTTTATTTCTATAAGATCAATAGGGGAAGGTGGGGCAAGATGGGAACATTAAGCTTTAGAACACTGCATCAGAATTGCGAATTGATATACAAGGTTCTAAGTACGCTTGCTGTAATCTTTAAACATTTATCTGCAGATGGATGAATTTACAATTTTTCGATGGGTACCCTTGATGTTGTGAAAAAAATTTAAAAAGAAATGTGTAAGTGTGGTGGCAAGGGTTCCAGGCGAGTTAAGAATGGGTCGTACCATAAATCTAGGTAATAGGTAAAAAAAAAAAAATAGATTCTTAAAATATTCTTAAAAACATGCAAGAACAAAGTTTAATTTTTTTAAAGCGGAACTACTTAAAATGTAGTGTATAAAAAAATACAATAACGATAATAATATTAAACTTAGTCTTCACAATTGAGACAATAGAAAACGAACTCATCCACGTTATTCGCACAGCCTCCATGTACCCAACCTCGCCATCCATGGCATTGTATCAATACTTCCCCTTACAATACTGCAACATTGAGCGTCATCTTCCTTAACAGGAGAACTTGATTATTTCCTTGACGTTTTCTAAGAATCTACCTCTTTGCTTTCCTTACAAAATTCGGCTTCTTGATCTCTTCTGTTTTCTTCTTTGTCATTTTTTTTTCCTTTAACTCTCCCTCAGCACTTCTATTTTCTTGTAGCAGATTTTTATACGTAGTGCTTGTAAGGATTGTTGTCTTTCCTTTGTTACGCTTTCATTGAACCTGTACTTTATTTCTAACATGAGAAATAGGCATTATGTCTTCGAGAAAGCATAATGGCATATCCAGGCATAACGGACCAGACTGAAGAGTGAGATAATGATGTCCCCATGTTGCCCCATACCAATAGCCCCATCTTCCCTCTTTCGGACATTTTCTAGTTATGTTATAATAACATATTAAATATTTGAAACAAACAAATAACACACTATAGAAAATGCATGCAATACATGTCAATTAATAAGCCCAAGAAAGTGTAGTTGTAAATAATTTACTTATGCTTCCGATACTGACCGTTGAACTCACCATCAAAATAATAACGAAATTCTGGAAATTGCAAAGTTCACGCACAAACAGCAATAACTTTGTTATTACGACTAGTAAAGTTTTCTACATTACAACAAACTTAAAACAGCACTCGTCAGTATTAGGACTGCTATTATTTGACAGATGCTTACTGTCGTTTTGTAGATAAGACGATGTCCCCATCATGCCTCGTGGCCACATCTTGCCCCACCCTCCCCTACATATAAAATATATAAATAGTCTGTCCATTGATAAACCATTTGACTAATAACATTTACCGGAGATTATCCGCTACCTGCTGCAGCAGGTACCGTGAAATTATGCAAATGAGGTAACGGGCCATATTAGGAGAAATTGGATGTTCTTAAAGAGGGAATAATTATGTTTCATTTAATATAATGCGTTTACAGTTTAAATTTCATTATTCTAAAGTAAACAATTAAATTTTAACAGATCATACCAACATTAAAAAATGTTGTATAATGGTATTTTAAATATTAACATCCCTTTTGCTCAATTAACTAATTTGTATAAATCAACATATATGTATAAGAACGTAATAAATAAGGAAATATGGTTGAAAGGCAGTTGTCGCAAAATGTAGGTGTTCAAACTTGTGGAACAAAAACATGTGGAGACCGTGAACTTTTTGGACATTTAGTGAAAATAATGATGCAATAGAATACGATGTTGATAGTGCAAGAAATCATTGGTGCACTAGAGAAATACACCAGAGAATCGTGAATGTATATAATAATCTGAAGACTAAAACAGAGATGATTGTTAGAACATCGAAATTAACGGAAGTGTCTTAAGGAACAGGGCAAGAAATCGTTCAGAATAATATTTCAAAGAAAAACATGGAATGGGACCATCAAAGACAATTTCGCTAGTTTTTTTTTGCTTATGCAATTTTCATTTTCTTTATTTGATCTATTCTTAATTAACTTTAATTTTAAAAGTAATTTTTTAGTAGTATTTATTTTATTTGTATTCATTCTTATTTTTACTTGATCTGTATGTATTTCTTCCTGTACTTAGGTCTATCACCTGCGGAAAAATAAAATTCTATTACTATAATACGTACAAGACGAGTACTTTTAGCCGATAAGGTAAAATTACAATTAGGAATGCACTGATCATCAGTATTTAAGTTTAATGTAAAACATGTATCTACCATAAAAATGTAAGTGCATATATACGCATACAAATATAATTTAAAATCGAACATAAATGTTTTTATAATAGACTTAAATCTTTTCTTAAATCTTCCTCAAGGACGCATTCACAAATATTATTATACTAAAAAATAATCTTTATGAATACATGCCTGTGTACCACCTGCAGTTGAAGGACCGGGTGAACATTTCTTTTCTGAAGTTCGAGTGTAAGTGAATAGGTCGAATCGTTATATTTATGGACAGATTATATATATCTACACATACGATATCTCCTCTTTACAAATTTTAAATGACAATTTATCAAAACAGCTCTTAAATTATAAACTAATAATTTAGCATTCAAGATGTCTTAAGTCTGTCTGGTTTCCTAATTTTCCGTCCTAGTCTGGTATAAATATTTCAATATACTCATTCATTATTTTCTTCACTATTATTTATGGAACAAGAAGACTTCTCAGATTCATGTGACGATGAAGACTAAAGGGAAATGATGGTAAACATGTATTACTGTTTGTTCGATCACTTAAGCTACTACCCTCATTTTCAAATTCTTCTTTTGTATTCCCCTTTGTAGTCTCCTCTGAATAAGTAATATTTCTTACTATATGGTTTCAAAAAATATCTGTTCCCTCTTCTGACTTTACTTGTATCCTATTTCTTTTGCAATATATGAATTATTATTGTATTTATTTACAGTCTTTACTGGAATCCAAATATCTTTACTTTTCACATTTTTCATCCTATCATAAAGTTTTTCTTTTTGATTTTAATATTTCTCAAAACATATCACAAGGACTGTAACGTAGTAGTAGACACATAAATATCCGAGCATTCCGCGGTACATCAGATTTGATATTTGGGACAATTTTATTGTTTTGGGAACACGTGAGATCCCATTAAAATTCGATCTTCGGTTGATAATGTGTCTTTGGTATTTCCATTACGATAATTTTCCGGAATACTTTGTCTATTTAATAAAAACTGTAGCTTATACTTATTAAATTTAGGTTTAAACGAATCTAATTTTGCTGGTAAAATACCTGGTGATTTTATATTGATAGGTTATAAGAGTACTTCTATATTCTAATAGAGCAATATTCCAGTCTATTTTGTCAAAGTTATATATTTTTGTTTCATAATATTTTTTTGAAAGTGTGAACGCCCCTTTCTGCCATTTCCTTAGATTTTGGCATACAACGAATCTGAAGTTTCATGTTTTATATCCCAATCCTTAAACTTTTTTTTTTAATTCTGTGCTTTTGAAACAAGGTCCATTATCAGAAAATAAAATGAAAAAACAGTGTATTAATAACTTGATTGGATGTTATCGGATGCATTTTTTTATCTTCGACAAATTTTAAAGAAATAATCTATTGAAATTAAGTAATTGCACTTATTAAATTTAAATAAGTGAACGCCTACTTTTTGTCATGGATAATCTGATATAATATTCGAAGTAAGTGGTTGTTTGAAATTGTTTTTTAGAGTACTTACCGACGCAACTAATTACACCTGCCAATTGACGAAATATCTATATGAATTCTCTTTAAATTCGCGGAATAGAATATAAATAGCAAAATATTTTTAATTTCTTTTCATATTTCAATGTAATCTCCTCGAATAGAGACATATTTATTAGACACTGGCGTGAACTGATTAGCCTCACAAAAAATAGTTACGATTTAGGTAATATTTGCAGAATTATTTTAGATATAAAGGTAAATCTAATTAAATGTTTCTATTGTGCCTTTGCTTGAAATTAACATTAAATTAAAGTTCTAAAAACAATTTTTAATATCAATCTCAATGGAATAAAAAAAAATCGACGTAGCACCATAAGAGAAATGATAGAGAAAACTCATATTCTGCCTATAAAAATTGTTGTATTATTACTACAAAATTATTAACTGCAGATGTAACAACTTTATTTAACAATATTAATAATGAGTGTAACTTCTACCTTATATCAAAGAATCTCTAATATTGGATTTGTTAACGAATTGAACAAAGTGTTTACATATTCATAATATGAATTGACATCTCTTGTTAGATAAAAAATGCATCCCGTTTTACGTAATTATGTAATATTACATAACGGGTAATGTATAGGTGATATATTTTTATCTAAGACGGCATATAATCACGTATTCTTATTACAACATTTTTTCGGAATGAAAAAGATTTAAGTAGCAGTGAAAACGAAATTGATTATGAAATAAATTGCACAGTAAGAAATAGCGCCATGTGTTAATGTTCTTAGTGTTAGGGTTGATCATGTACAGTTAAAATTGTATACACATTGATTTAACTCTAAAAAAATAGTGTACATAATTACAAGAAAAAAAATTAGTGTGAAATAATTACACTAGCAGAGTACTTAGTGCAATTCAACACTGGCAGAGTAAAGTATGTACTCTGTCAGTGTTATAATACTCAATTCTTTGGAGTGCATATTGTATGTATTTAACAACACATGATCAGTTACGATGCGTTTTGATTGGCACAAATAATTGTAACGGTTCAGTGTTCAGTCCTTCAAGAGACCAGACGCACACTAGACGTCAATACGCTAGTTAGGTTGAGTATTTAGCATTTTTGTACATAGTGCTACAATAAAATAAAGGTAAGTAATTGTCTCTATATTATAGATAGCACATTTATGCATATAGTTTTACAGGGAAAAAGCAGGGAAATATTAAACAAACTTGTGGAAGAGGCTATTAGAAAGGAAGAAAGTAAATTGGTCGAGATTCTTATCAATTATCTAATTAGCAAAGTGCCGCAGTGTTGAGTTACTGTCAGTAGAAGAAAACCTGATAGCAACGATGTAAGATGTTCAACATGTTTAAAAAACTACTTTCATGTGTTGTCCATTCATTTAATTTCAATATTTGAGTTTACATTTACACTATATAAGTACTGTACATAGAATAATTTTATTTCGGTTTAATTACGTTTTACCCCAGCTAACACGGTCATTGCTTCATTTATTAGAAAATAAGGCACTTGATTTAATTTTCTTCCGTTACAATAGTATTGATAAAATATTTAATAGAAGAAGTTACCACGTTCCAGAGTTAATAATCACTATAGATGTTGTTTAATGCACACTAGTAGTGGCCTGGCTATCTACACTAAAAATTTAGATAAACACTATGGAGCAGTAACATTCGCACTAGTAGTGATATTCTGTATTTACACTAAGGCATAGTAAATATCTAACTATTGACACTACTCTTATTGTTAAAAAAATTACGCTATTTAAAGGGACCTCCATGAACTCGGCGCAGTGTAGTTCTAGTGTTACAAATTTCTTACTGTGTGGTATTATCCAAATCAAACCCCCTGATTTTTCTATACAGTTACGCAGTGAAGTTTTCGAGTATGAATTATAAAATGCTGGTACGTGAATGCTGTAGCAATTTGGTTGTTGCTGTGGGTAAGTGTCCATTTAATTTATTTTTAAATTATATCTATTTATCGTATATGGTGGACGTATTACAATAATGGAAAACATATTTGAAATATTACTATTTATCTCTAAACTAACTAAAAAGTTCTCTGAATTACCCGGAAACACGTTAAACTAAATGAAATATTAAAAATTGTGAATGTTTCCTGTTGTAATCCACAAAATTGGAACTCCTTTGTTGTATGCAAACATTACTAATTGTACATAGCGTGAGCTAAGCGATAGAACGTCGTTACAGCGAGAAACCCTACACAACACCAGCACGCCATTTCCTTGTATGTACGAATCGGTATTTGATCTTAAGGGAGTCCTAGACGACCGTTTCCGACACCGCGATATCCGTCTGCCAGCATGATGTCTTCTGCTTCTTCCCCCTTGTCTATCCGCCATGTCCCGCGGGACACCATTTTGTAGCTATCCCCTCGCTATCAGCAATGTACTATTCTCGGAAAAGAAAATTGCGACGGACTTTTGTTGTGATCACGCTTTCTGCTGTTTCTATTGCACTATATGTGCATGTGTGTGTGTGTGTGTCTGTATCTGCCTGCGACTGACTATATTTACCTTCCTACGTTACGTTCTTCCTTTTTGATTTTCGAGTGTAAATAAGAATAAAAGGGCGCGGTGAGAATGCTTTCATGTATTCGTACGCAAAGGTGAGAAATGTAAAACAGGTAAACTAACTTACCTGTCTATTATCACAGGATCTGATGGTGTTTCGTTTCTATTGCCACAGCTCTTCTTGTCACAGCAACGACTGTAATTAAAATAAAACTATTAGAGAGAATTTTCTGAAAGCAGGATTAATTTAAGGACACACACAAGTCCTCAAATGAATGTCGCATGTGCTTGCCTTTGATAGGCCTTAAATTTAAACGGGTTGTAGTAATTTTGGACGTATGTAGCATATTACTAATCAATTTTCGCTTAGTAACTATTTTGGAATTTGGAGATTGAATATAATCTTGTTCTCCTTTTTTGTACATATTCTTAAGGTTGCTTAAGAACGTTTCACAAATGCCCATAATATCTTGAAATAAGCTACATGGTCAAATAAAGAAGTAATGGATGGTAAGTATGGTAATATCCTCAATAATATTCATTCGCCAAAGTTGGCCAAGACAAATTTATTATTTGTAAAGTGTTAAAACTAGCACAACGTGTTCAAACAGATAGTTTTTTTCTTTTCAACGATTGTTCTAAACAATCATTGAGTATTCGGCTTTTCTTTCTCAACTAGCTATGAAGCTGAGTTTTTAAATATTTTGCGAAACTGCATTCATAATTTTTGAGAGTCGAAAATATCCTAACATTCTAGTAAGCCTTTGCAGAATGTAGTTTTTTTTTATATAAATAATAATAATAAATTCTATAAGTGTTAAATCTTTATG
Source organism: Protaetia brevitarsis (assembly GCA_004143645.1). NCBI lineage: Eukaryota > Metazoa > Arthropoda > Insecta > Coleoptera > Scarabaeidae > Protaetia > Protaetia brevitarsis. The sequence continues at coordinate 2,359,841 of RXPK01000136.1, forward strand.
TAGTTTATATATATATATATTAGTTATGATTCATTTTGCTGTTACAAGCCTTCCAAACCAATTGCTAAATTTTGCATGTATTTATAGAATGCTGCTTATCTTTTTTCCGTCACTTTAGATCTTTGTTTAAATGGCCTTACATATTCATAAAGGTTTTTCTGTTTCTCGCAATACACAACTTGTTTGAATTTATTCTATAAAAATTCAAAGAAATGAAAAATTGTTTCGAAAAATGTTTGAATTATTTCTTAAAGAAAGTAATGTAATACTGGTAATAAATAAATTGTTATTTATCAATTTTAGTGTACAAAAACCAAATAATCTACAAAAAGTCCGTTTACTTACTCTTTAATTTCGATTTTCCAAGGAAACTCAAACGTGTTCGACATTGCTATACCAAGAAAAATGGATAATGAAAAAAAAAAATAACTAATTTTTAAATTAAGAAAAGTACTTGTACTATTAAATTAATTTTAAAATTTTGACTATCTTAACTGTTAAAAACTCTGGCCTGATGATGTCCTGTTGAGGATCAAATCGATGCCTGAATATTATTAAAAATCTTTGAGGAATTCAACCACTTTTATTTCTTATCTATCTTTTCCTGAAGTATATGCTCACGTAGATCGAATATATAAATGATAATGATAATTTTTTTGTAGGTGTTTGGCAATACCATACATCGTCTTCAGTCATTAGATTAGCAGTATTCAAACTTCTGACAGTACACTACAATCAACATATAGAGAAGGCAGTGCAACACCATCATCCTAACTTTAGAAGTGACGCAATTATAAATTGACAAACTGGTGGGATCTGTAAAAGGTAATCAACAATTAGGAAGTCGTATCATTTTTATTTTTATTATCGAATCTGTAGAAGAGTTGCAACTGCCAACATTTTTACAGGCTTCTTTCTATAGTGGGAATTTATTTCTTTTCAATAAAGCGTCACTGGCAATAAAATCACTAAAAACGCACCGGGCTAAATGCAGAATTTAGAAAAGTCGACAGTTGCAACCTTTCTAAATTCTTCATTTAAGCCGTAAATATACACGTTTTCCGTAACTTTGACTTTATTACCAGTGACGTTTTATTGGACGGAAATGAAGCACCAACCAAAGTCGCACACGTGCATAGTCAAGAGGAATCTTTCAAAGATAATATCTCATTACGTAATCCACAAGGAAACTTTATGCATTTAATTTAAACATACTATCAGAAGAAAATCTTCCCCTCCTATGTAGGTAGGTATTAATAAAAAAAAATCTTGTTCTAAAAATGCTCAAAGAGTAACAATGCTCATAGCCATGTTTTATGAAGTTTTATTAGAAAACAGAGGCAATAGCGTGAATACCAACTCAAAAACAGCTGTGAAATGAAAAATATCAAACGAATCAGAAACTTTGACAGGGAAGAAAGATTATCCTGTCCTTCTAGCCACCACAGTGCTTAAAGCTTAAAGCGAAACAAATTTATCTGATTAGTGCTATCATCTCTGTGTTGAATGAATCATAGAAGATATGACCCAATGCATTAAATGCTTCATGTATGGGGCATTTGTTAATAAATCTATGCTGTTTCTACTGATATATGCTTTTTAAGAATGTCTTCACCTATGATACGATATAACCGACTTTGTGTTTCATTTCATAAAGTTATATAAATTGCACCACTTGCAAAGGTTCTTTAGCGTATGATTATTATTTTTAAATATCAAGGTTAACATATCTAGTTCTATACCAATAAATATGAACGAACCTTGATGCAACAATTATAGTTTAATTAAGCTGCTGTACTATTATCAAGCAAAATGTAAGGAGTGGTAGAATTTACCCGACTTTACCATATTTGTAATACGTAGTAATACAGTAATACACACGTGGTGTACATATTGTACAGAAGAATAATATATAACGATGGTCTTGGTATACTTCTTAAAAATTGATATTAACTAATTGAATATTGAAATTTTGGAGACATCGTGTAGGCCACAGGATGTAGAAAATTCTTCATTACACATCCTCTATATATACAGGCTGTTCAAAGTGATCGGCGCACTATTGTTAACTTTGTTAATATTGCTGCTACGATGTTGGTTAAATCATCAAAAATATAAGGTTTTTTACGCTGATTACAATCGTTTAATCAGAAAAACAATTGAAAATCGCATTTACGAGATATAATAGATAACTTTGTTTTTTTAAATGGACCACTCTGTATATTTTGCCACCAGTTGATAGAAAATCAGATTCTGCATGCAATATTGTTTAATAATATAACCTTAAAATGAAAAACAAAAGAGCTACGACTCATATAATGATGTATTCGATATAACAGCCAAAACTTTTGTTCTTTGTCAACTTAAGATGTTAGTTTTAAAAGTCAAAAAGAAAATCCAAGAGTTTATAAGAATTTATTAATAACAATGATAAAAAACAATAAATTATAATAAGTATTCAACTACATTTCCATTTTCTGATATGCATTACCCACATTGTTTAATTACTGCTTTCCTTGTCTGAGAATTACACGCGTCTAGTTACTCATTTTTCTCTTACTGCATTTTGTAATTCGTGTATATTTGGATATCTTCGACTGTATACTTTGTCTTTTAGATATCCCCACAGGAAAAAAAAATCCATTGGACAAGTCGGGAGATCGTGCAGGACAATTAACTAGTTCCCCAGTACCAATCCATTTATTTCCATAAATTTCTGTTAGGACCTTTGCTGTTAATGCCCAGTTATGCACTGGAGCCCTGTCCTGTTGAAAATGAAAAGATTCCTCTCTTCCAAGTTTAAATTATCTACGAAATCATTCATTACAGATCGTAGAATGTCAACATATCTTTCTGCAATAAGTGAACCTTGATAAAAGTATGGACCAACTATTTTATTATTGTAAGTGCAACACCAAACATTGAAACTAAAACGATGTTGTGGCCCACGAGGCATTGGTAGAAGAGGATTTATAATGATCCAATGATGCATATTTTTTCTGTTGTACAGTCACCGACATTATTATTTAGCTCAATTTTACATTCTGCATGTCTGTAGCCACTTTCTAATATATTTAACGGTTGATTTCTTAAAAATATTGGCTCAATAAAAAGAACTAATTACATATGGCAATACGTTTCGACAAATGTATTTGTCTTTTTCAATAGCTTATTTGTTTCATGATTTAATTATCAAAATACATTTTTTTTAATATAAAAAAGAAATAAGTAATTGAAAAAGACAAATAAATTTGTCGAAACGAAACTTGCCACATGTAATTAGTTGCATTTATTGAGTCAATATTTCCACGAAATCACCTGTTAAATAAAATTAATATTTAGCACCATCAAAGCGTCGAGCCATTCGTGCGAATGCTAAATAATAATGTCGGCGATTGCTTGAAAAGTTTATCCCGTCGTTTTACAAAGTGTATTTGTATCCATTATTTCCTACAAATTGAGCCAAAAACTGCGTACAAAACGCAATTCTTCGTTCAAAGTCCATACCAAGCAAAATTCGCATTGACCGATATTTAAACGGTACATACTTGTATTTCTTCAATTCGGTACTGCGAGTATTCCGTTCGGATTTTTTTAAAAACATTTCCGTTCTCTTGGAATTTAGGAAATAATAGTAAAAAAATCCTTTCTATCTGGTAGCATCCTGTTTGGAAACATTTCTCTGTAATGTTCCAATAATCGAACAATAAACGAATTTAGAGATAACACAAAATAAGTAGCAATTAGAATCAATAAGCGCTTTTTCCATACCAGTACAGAACAAGCTTCGCATAGCTGTTAAAATAATTTTGTTATGTCTTAAAACTAAGCAACCAAAGCTTGCTTCGATTTCTACTTTGCTAAACAACAAAGTTTTGGCTGTTAATCCAATCCATCATTATATTAGTCGTAGCTTATTTTAGGGTCATACTATTATAACAATATTGTGTGCAAAACCTAGTTTTCTATCAATTGGTGACAAGGTGATACATTAAAAAAAAAACAAAGTTATGTATTATATCTTGTAAACGCGATTTTCGATTGTTTTATGATTACACGGTTGTAATCAGCGTAAACCCTACATCTTGGATAATTTAACCAACATCGTAGCTGCAATATTAGCAAAGTTAGCAATAGCGCGCCGATAATTTTGAACAGCCTGTATATTTTTCTCAGTTTGTGTAAAAAGAAAACTAAGATCATAAACACTATTTGTGATAGCAAAATTGTATTGCTGTCGAAATTTAAAAAGAAAGAGCTTTGCTTTAGTGTATATTATAATATTGAATCAATCATCTCAACGCTGGAGGATTGTCCCAACTGACGACTCTAAAACGATATGATTATATAAAAATATGCGTATACTTTAACTTTATCTAATACATACATTCAAAAGTAAAGCAGAAGCAACGGCTCTATCGAATTATATTTTGATATCAAAGGCATATATCCGGCAATTTTTCAATAATCCTCCGCGATAAGCTTTACGCGAACGCGCAATCTTCTCAGGTAAACATCTCCAACGATACAAATTGCCGGCAACGAAATTTGCGTGATACGTTTTCGGAGATTGCGTATACATTTTATGGAGTGATAACATATTTTGCAGTGAGTCAAAGTTGTATGAGAGAAAGATGAAAATGCACAATGATCCGCGCGCTTGTGTAGGTGTATGAGAGCTCGCCGAGATTGGCGAATAGGACCGATGTTTGTTACGGCAAGAACGCGGGGGAAATAAGGGGGACGAAGACAGACTCCCTGGGGAGTAGCCGAACCTCCCCGCGACCCGCCGGCATTACATAAGACAAGGGGGAGATATTTAGGGAACATTCTGACTACACCAGCTCAGTCAATTTTTTCTCCCGAACGAGAGTTATCGTGTCTTTAGTCGTTTTTTCCTTTTTTTTTTTTGAACGCGATATATATTAGTTTTGTTACTATCTACTCTCTACACTTCTTGACTCTAAACGACTTAGCTTTTTGAGTGGGTGTTTATTTCTGTTGACGACAGCATTCCTGTGTGACGTTCAGACGCTGAAATAAAGCTTACCTGCACATGATTTCATGAGTTAACAGGACCCGACACATTTCCGGATTCTTGTCTTGTCCTTCGTATATAATCGCCTGTAATAAAAAGAACACATGTTAGCTTTGTGTTTTTACCATAAAAGTAGTAAAAAATATTATATATATTTTTATTTACAAAATAAATCCACAATACAAGCTATTTGTCAACTAATCGATACAGTTATTAACAGTTTCGACGAGAGAAAAAAAATATCTGCGACAATGTTAAATTTATCTAAAACATTTGACTGTGTTAGCCACAATATCTTATTTGAAAAGTTAGATTTTTATGGCATAAGAGGTGATCCTTTAAAATTATTTCAATCATACTTTGCAAATCGAAAGCAAATAGTCATGATTGCTAATGAACTTTCGAAACATCAGTACATAGATTGTGGAGTACCACAAGGATCTAAACTAGGGCCGATAATGTTCCTTATATACTATGTCAATAATTTATGCACTAATCTTCAGATGTGCAAAACAATTATGTTTGCCGATGACACTACCCTAGTATTTAAAGCAAAAACAGCAGAAGATTTGGCTGAGCTGGAGTCGGTGGGCATATCGGATGCAGAAGAATGGTTTAGAGCTAATAAATTAAAACTAAATGAAAACAAAATACAAAATATCGTATTTGAGATGCGACCAGAGCAGACAAGTTCTGCAAAAATGCTAGGTGTGCACATAGACTCTAACTTAAACTGGAGCATACACATAAATTTCTTATCTAATAAATTAAACACGACCGTTTACCAAATCGTAACCAACAGTAGACCTAACAGACGCAGATACTGCAAAATTAATATATTACTCAGATTTTTATTCCGTAGTTAATAATAGTATTTTATTATGGGGTAGCACGGAATGCAGTGAAAGAATTTTTAAAATTCAAAAAAAATGTGTGAGAGCTATATTAAAAGCTAATACTAGAGAACACTGCAAACCTTATTTTAAATCTTTAAAAGTATTAACTATTCCGTGATTGTACATTTACAACTGTTTAGTTTTTGCAAAAAATAATTTAGAGGATTTTAAAACTCAGTCGGATGTACATAATTATTCAACAAAAATCAATTTAACTTTAACTATTCCTTATCACAGAATATCTTTAACGCAGCAGCTGTTAAATATCAAGCAATAAAATTTTATAATAATCTGCAGTATGAAATCAAAATATTACCTATCCAACAATTCAAGAAAGAAATAAGGCAAATGTTAATAAGCAAGGCTTTTTTATAAAATAGAAGAGTTTCTTTCATTGTGAAATATGATAATTAAATAGTATTTATATTATTACAAAATAATTGTTCATATTTCATTTTTATTTCTTTTGTGTTGACCTTCCTAATGATGTATATATCAGTTGTCAATTTGGAAATTTGGAAATAATATAATTTCGGATTTTTTACAAGTATGTAATAATTAGATTGAAATAAGTATATATGTATTACTCTTTCAAATTCAAACAGAAGCAAACTCAGAGCATATTCGAGAAACATGGATAATAAAACTAATGCAAACACTCGCATGATGGAGCGGTTTAATGATGACATTTTTACTACATAAAAAAATACATAAAAAGTAAAAGTATGCATTTGGCTTTTTTTGACTGAATAAGTCGTATGGAAAGCAAATAGTGATTTATGCATTTAAACAATGGCGGACCATGCACCAAGCTCATACGCACTTTGTTTTGGAATGACTTGATTTGAATTGATTTTTATTTAGAGAATCAACAAATTCATATGAACAAGCTTATTTTCCAACTACGAACACTGAGGACACACGAGTTTAATAGGTAAAAAATGATGCGGGACTCAAAATTTCATGTGCATGTTATTGTATCGTTACTGAGAGTGGCAATCATATTTATTATTTCCGCCGAGATCTTAGACATCCCTCGAGATTTACGTATTGTTGTTACCAAAACCAATAAACAAACCTTCGAGTTTACAAAAATCATATTTATTCTTTCTCCCACATCTCCAGAAGTTCTCTAAAAATGGCGAATAATATTAGTATAAAAATTTTCGTTAACTGTAGGTAGTACATCGATACGACAATGACAGTAATAATAAAATTATCTCGCCAACATCCGACATCCGTGAAGATTTATATATCGTCATCTAACATACCAAACCGCAAATTTATAAAAATTTAAAAAAATAGGAAAATGGTTGATCTAAAAACATTTCGGTATATTTATATGGATGCAGGGTGTTCAAAATGAAGTCGGCACTATTTTCGTAATTATAGCAAACCATTAGTATTTTTTCCTGTTGATTATCGTTGTGAAATCAGAAAAGGAATTGAGTTTGGCATTTTGGAGATATTGAAAAAATATAATATTTTTTTCATGGAATCCGCTTATATTTTTGCATATTCTGAAAGAATGAAAAATTTTAATCAAGAATTGTTAATACACTTCTACTCTAAATTTAAAAATGAAAAAAATAAGGCCACTTGAATGTGTTAATGCCTATTGATGCCTACGGTTGATCACTGGGGAAAACAAAAAGCGGATAAGCTTCTGTCAAAATTAAATAGTCGACATGATATTGGAGCAAACTGTGTTAAATACTGTTGATCTATGTTAGATTAAACACGTTTTGTATGAGTGTTCCTTATTTATGCGTTTAAGAAACTGTGCTGACAAAACTTACATACTTTGTAATAAGTAAAATCAATGTAAATAGAAGAACCACTTAATAATAAAATTTAAAAAATATAAAATTATGAGGAAAACTGTAATTTAAATTATTCAAATTTGTGAAAATGGAGGTTAACTATTATTATTAGTATTACTAGGAATACTAAAAAATAAAAATAATAAAAAATAAACAATAAATTTATAGTAAATTCTCGAAAATTTCTCCTTCGGCTTCTATGCATTTTCGTACATGTTTAAACACGCCTCTTGTGGCCTTTAATATAATTCAGCCAGCAATATTACTTACGATGTTAGTGATATTTCTTTTATTAATATCTTCATTTTGTATTTTATACACTTCATTTTTTTTAAATCCCTAGAAGTAAAAGACGAAACATGTAGTACCTGGGTCTGAAGTGGCCAAAATTGGTCCGACCTTTCGACAAGCATGTCTTTTTCAAAAAAATTCCAAAATATTCATTTGCGCCTTCATAATTGTGAGACGGTACACTGTGTTGTTGAAAAAACACCTACAGCCGAGCCACTAAATTCAGGTTAACTAGAAACTCTTCTAGTATACCCCTTACTAAATCCAACTATGTGGCGCGCACCTGTAAGGCGGAGTTCACGCCGTAGTGATACGACACGGATACGGCACGAATAGCACAAGCGACACAACCAGTAACACGGCATATGCCGTGTAAATTTAATTTAATTGTCGTGTTACTGGTTACTGGTAGTGTGGAATATTGCGTGTCGTACGTATTCCTCCAGTGCGCATTCTGCCTCAATTTACACGGTACGTGTCGTGTTGCTGATTGGGTCGCTTGTCATATTGCGGTCGTATCACTCCGGTGTGAACTCTGCCTAAGAGTGCCTTGGTAGAATGCAAATCCCACTATTGTATTACCGATCAGTCCACATTAGGCTCTCTCGGTTCCAGTAATGGTGATTTTTTCGATTGAACATATCGCTACTAGAAAAATTTGCTTCGTCACTCCATAAAACCAAACGCCCGAAAGATGGATTGTTTCCAACAGCATTTATCAGCCATCGGCAAAATTGTAAACGTCGTGTCGTTCACTCAGTGCAATACAGAGTGTAATACAGAGCTACAGTGAATTTTTTAACATAAATTAAAGTACTACTGATTTCAATTTCAATAATTTTTCTCTGCCATTAACAGGAAGCAATGTCAATAGTTATCAACGATGTTTGCATTCCTTCAATGAAAACTGAGGACCACTATATTTGCACGTTGTTTCAGAAGTAGTTGTTCACTCGCCAAATGTATTTTTAAATTAATTGATTAAACCTTAACTCTTTAAAAAGCTGTTGAATCAAACATATTACTTCTTTCAGCCTGCGTTCTTCTTTGAGAAAAGAGTCTAATAAATAATAAAATTATATTGGACTGGAGCAATGTAATTACTATTATCGAGCAAAGGAAGTAAATTATTTTCTAACGTAGAGAACTAAATCAAGAAAAAGCGATTATACCAGATAAAAAAGCATTAAAAATGATAACATAAACGTATTTCAGAATGCCAAGTTCGCACACATTATAATTTATTGAACCCTTTTCATGTATTTTAAGATCCTAAAGACTTAGCAATTTTGGTGATTATTACTGGGAAATTATCTTTCAAGGAAACATTGCCGAGAGATAAGGGATGCCGCTATTGCAAGTACCGAATATCGTAAAATTTAATTACAGTTTACCAGATCATTAGAGCGTGTGAGAGATTATAAAGCAGCCGTAACGCTTTACCCGGAAACAGGATATCGAATTTAATAATCTAGCTGGAGAGATCAAGAGACGGAATTCGATTTCGAGTTTACCTGTAGGTTTCGTAAAGATGAATGCGCTTGCATGCGAAATGTGTACCGGAAAATATTCCGATATTGAATTTTCCCCGTCGATTCTGAAATAGAATGCGTAACTGAAATGTTCTTTAAAATGCCGAGTAAAAATAAGCGCGCGTTATATAGCTGTGAAAGTAACTTTCAGTCCCTGTAAAAGGCCCCGTTATTAAATAATGATTTTATTTGCCTTCTGTAAATGTCGTGCGATGTGTCTGTTTACACTCATACAACGGGTGGAATTTTTACATTTTGTACGTATTCAGAGGGAAAGTAAGTTTACCAAACACAACGTTATTCTAACTTTGATTAAAGATAAAGCGATATTGGTTCTCTGCGATATACAAATGTAGAAGTATTAATTAAACATGAAAATGTGTAAGATACACATCTGTCATTGTAGGAATGACTGGGTAAATGTTGTTCACAATGTTTCGATAAACATCTGTAAGTACTTTAACACCATGAATACAATTACTATTTAATCTTGAAAGTACAGTAAAATAATTCCTTATTTGTAGTAAATTCAAGCTAAATTCAAACCTATATAGCATGAAAGTAATTAATATGTTAACTGGTTAACTCACTGCATTTTTAAGGAGGAATATTCTGACACAAAATTTACTAGTAATTTTTGTACAAATGCTAGTCCTGGTTCAAAGGCAATAGAGTTTGTTCTTTTTAAGAGAGAGAAGGAAAAGAAGTAAATGCATTAAATCGTTTCAAATCCTAAAAATAAGAGAAATAATTTTTTAATGCTATTTATGTTATTTACTAATTTTATACAGACTAAGTACATTAACAGAATAAATTAGTAAATATGAATCTTCAAAAGGACAAAGGTAAGGATAAGGTAAGCGACCAACTAGATTAAGCAACGAAGAGCAGTAAAATAAGAGGCCAAGCACGGGAATATGATATAGCCACAGAAAAAAAATCAATAAAACTATAAGCAAAATTCATTTGGGGAAGGCACTAGAATATAATAAAATAACAATAATGAAATAAAAGTATGTATTTTTTCTAGAAATTATGGTTTAACTAAAACTTCAAAATTATTAAGAAAACGTTTCCACATTTAATATTGTCTTTTCCAATAGTTAAAATTATAATATTTAATTTATGCAGCAATTATGAATAGTACTTTTACAAATACTTTTGCCAAACAACGTTTGAAAATTGTAAAAGGACATAGATTTATACATATATATTAACAAACAGCAAAACAATAACACTTATCTCATAAATTCCCGCATAAATTAAATATTATAACTTAATAACTGAAAAAGTCAATTTTCAAGTTTGAATTAGGTCTTCATTTATACAAAAAATACATGCAGTACCCTATGTCATCGACTAGACAAGGAAAATCCAAATGTAAAGAAATAATAGCAACTTTACAGAGCTTCCTGAATAAAAGAGTACCTACAGAAGAAGCAACATGAACATAAAATAAGCACAATAACCCGAAGTCAAATGAAATAAGATATTTTATTGTTAAGCTCGATAGTTACAGTAAATGCAAGGATTTTACGAAATAGATTAAGCAGCTGGGATAGACTATGAGTGAAACCTAGGAGTAAAAAATGCCGAAATGGTCGATGCCTAAATTAATTATTTAAACTATAGAGAAAGCAATAAGAGAAGAAGAAGAAAAATATATTTATGGTTTATTCATTAAGAAAAGCCTACAATAAAAGGAACAGAGATGATATCCCCAGAATAGTTAGGTGCAGAAGAATTCATGAAAAATTGATAAAATTTCTGAGAGTAAAACAGGAATATTCACAAAACCTAAAAACAACAAACATTCCAGATGAAGCAATCAAAAACACAAAATGCCAAATAAAGCAATATAATCTGGAACATTGCAGAACGAAAAACCTAAATATTTCAGAGATGTTGTATGCAAATAACATTGTGACAATTGCAAATGACAACAGGACACTAAACAGAAATATTAAATAGATTGGAGGAAAAAAACATGTGAATAATTAATAAACAGAAGATGAAAACTTTTATAATTTAAAGCAGAGGCGTTACTAAAAAGTAAAAAAACAAAAGCTTGTAAGAAAGCCATCACTCCCATCTTACTGTGGACACTATCAAACAGATAAAAACACAAAATACAAATGTTCAAATGAGATTGCTAAAAAAAAAAAATAAAGAAAAGAGGACCAATAACAATCAAAATACAGTGTTCATAATGAAATAACCAAATATATAGCTCATATAGTGCAAACTCGAAAAAGCGCGGTCGAGATGATACCAATGTCTGATGAGTATGAGAGAACTGGACACTATGAAGCAACAATAAATCAAGGGAGAAAGATTATATCAAGAGAAGCTTAGAAAAGATATTAAATATAGCAATAGAAAGAAAAAGGATTAAGTGGCAAAAAATAAAACGACAGAGGAAAAAAGAAAATGGGGTGTGGTTCTTCTACGTGTGCCTGAACCTAGTTCGCGTCCTTCATCTTAATTTGCGATCCTCGGTTCCAAAACCGTAATATAATAAACTGATTATGATTAACTCTCGAAGGAATTTCCTGGAATGGAATACTGCTTTTATGTACCTCGATAGTCAACCAGTGTTCGAAGCGGTTAATTATTCGTTTAATGTGTACATTGTCTTTAGCCAGGCTTCACTCACGATTGCTTAAGATATACTGTACGTACTCTACGGACTTTGTTTTACATCTGTATTGCAAACTGTTTCCGATATGGAATGTGCGGAACGGCTGACTCCTCAAGATGCCCAAAAAATTAACCAAACTGACGAAGCATCCTTTAAATTAAACTTTTGAAATAGCTGTATTAAAGTTCTTGGACAATGTTCTAGCTTTGCAGTTTTTAATTGCAGACGGTGTACTTATTTTTCCATTGCCGAACTTTGCTAACTTCATTTGTAACACATGTAATGCATTACGATTCCTTTTCATGTATTTCTTAGTTTTGATTCTGCCTGAAATTACAAATTTAGGAGTAAATGCAAAGGGCAAGAAACCTTTTTCTATATTCTCAAATGATTATACACCTACGGTCTACCTCAAACTGATAATATTGGCAGTCAATCCCAATGTAATACTAGCTTACATTCGTAAATACAAAAAGTCAACTGTAAGTAATGTCCTCTTTATCTGTATAAAACAGCATTGCACCGGCTTCTGTATGGTTAAAAAGCTAGTTTTATTATGGTAAATGGAGATAAGATAGGATTATAACAGCCCTCGCACATCGACAACGTACATACGCGTGCATGTATTCGGCCCAGTCATCAATGAGCATAGAATAACCCTCAAAGTTAGTATAATTACCCCGGAGTTGCCCTGCACCATACCCAAGTAATCCGGCTATTTGCTGCCCTCCGTTGCTGTTGTTGCCTCTTAGTCGCATGGCGTAAGGGGAAGAACGGCGATAGCGCACACACATCTATCTATGCGGAGCTTTGGCTCCCTGGCCGTAGGATTAAGGTGCTTTAGGTTGGAGCAGTTGATAGATTTTTGTTTAATTGAATATGTAACGCGCACAACCCCGGGTTTTGCTTTGTGGGAGGCTCAAGTAAGCTTACCGGACATTGAGCAACATGTGTTTGGATAAAGAAACCCCTAATACTTAGCTCTGTAAGTTAAATTTATATTTGAGGGAAAGTACTAAAGGTGTAAAGTATTCGTGCCGAAAACGCTGTAAACTTACGTGTTACCTAAATTAAATATGAATGGATTAGTTTTAAATGTTTTAAGAGGTTGAATTTGGTCCGAATGTAGGGCATAAATAGGATTTGAGCAAAATTACTACAGCTTACATGATGCGGTATATATATTGCTATGTTTCTACAGCAAGAATGCCTGTACTTTATTTTTTTTTTATCTATTTTGTATATCGTACCTATATTCTCGACAATCTATGTATAAATCAATGTATGTACGAGTATTACAAGAGGCACTATGCAGAAATCAAACATAGGGCTTACAAATATAAGTGGATGTGTATTGCATGGACTTTCTAGGCGATATTGAGGACACTAGTAAGGTTTGGGAATGTATTCAAGAATTGAATAGGCTGACAATTGCAATAAAGTTACACTGCTGTGGGTGCCTGAACATTCGACAATCGAAGGAAACGAAAAAGTCAATGAGTTCGCAAGGGTGCAGTGTTCTTGAAGACGTCAGACGGCTTCGTACAGTAGGAAAAAATTACTGATATTAAAATAAAACAACAGAAGTAGGTGTCGAAGTAAAGTTAACTAGAAGTAACTCTAAAACGGTAACAGATGGATACGAAGGGTTACTTTAAAATGTCGATGCAATCTAAAAGTTCAACAAAAGATGGTTAATTGGTGGCTATTTGTGATATCAAAGTTTACCGTGATGTCCAGTGTAACCGGAAGTGCGAATTTGATAAGTTAGTTTTCTGTAATAGATAGCCAATCGTCCTTAACCTTCATCTATAAACATTGAATTCCGTAGCCCATTTATAAACATAATTTTTTAGAAATGATTTGACTTGGCATTTAAATTATGGCCAGATATTGATCGATGCGATTATACTTATAAATTTTATTTATAAAATTCAGATAAAAGGCGAAACATTCTTATCTCCACGCACCTAGACTAAATATAAAGTAAAAAAAAGGAACTATAATTCTATAAAATATAAATAACACAATAAACACACACGAATTCTATGCTCTCCACATAGACAAAAATTGTACTTCTTACAGAACGAATTCCCCTTCCTGTCTTTGGAAGTATCACAGAACTTGCATCTGCTTCTTTTCCTAGATTCTTCTTTATTTGAGAGGGAAAGGGGATCTTGCTTCCTTTTTAAAAAAAATATTCAATTGAATTGCGGAACTCCACTGGAAGATGTTTGTTTCCCAATCTTCTCCATAAAAGGTTTTACCAATCCAAACACAAGTTTTTCTAAAAATAAGTTGCGTCCATCGTTAGGATGAGAGACTTTCTTTGAATTTAGTTTATATAGATTAGATTAGGATTGGGGTGGCCTATGAACCTGTTTCACCGCGAATTTTTCAGATCTATTGTGATTCCTTTTTCCTAGAGGACGCTCTCTAATTTTGCCCTCTTAATTAGGCCTATCATCTTTGAGAACGGCTTCTTTATGTAGCTACTAGCTGTGGGGTTCTTCTCCCCCGTTACTAGAAATCTTGTCCTCGCCAGGCCTTCACATTGGCACAGCACATGAGCTGGTGTCTCTTCCTCCTCTTGGTTGTATCTGCAGGTTGCTTCATCTGCCAAACCTATGTTGTACATATGCCTATTCAGTCTACAGTGACCAGTTCAGCAGACCTACAATCATTTTGACAGTCTTCCTGTTTTTATTCAGTAGATCTCTCGTGAATTGAGGCCTCTGCTCCTTTAGGAACCCTTTTGCCTGTCTTTGTGCCGGTGATTTTTGCCACCAGTCTCTGGACTGATTATGTATCCATTCATTGATGGACTTAGGTTATATAATATATAACCGTTTACGCTTGCGATGTCAAGAATATCAAAAAATATCTGAGAGGTCATCGCCTCGTTTTTCTTTTGGTTGTCTTATCATGGCACAGCTTGTCTAGAACATCAACACCGCCTTTTGTCATATTATAAAATTCAACTATATCAGGGTTAATTGATTGCTCATTTACATCCCCAGTGAAATCCATTGAAAGAATAAGTAGAACATCCTTATTTTTTTTGGGAGAATAAAAGGCTAAGCTTTTGTAGTCCTGGTACATAAATCTGGAAGTTTTTAGAGGAGTTGTTGATAACAGAGAAAGTTGAAGTTGCCTTTTGTTGCCACCCAGAGTTCGAACAAACGTTAGCCTTCTTTGGCGCAATTCTTCTACCAGCTGTAACATTTCCATTGCTTTCTTTTAGAGATTCGGTTAGCTTCAGGACATATTAAGAGGGTAATGGCAAATCTTCCTTTTTCTTTTCTATTTCTTTGCCCACATAAGGTATTCCTCCGAGAAAATAATAGGTTTTTGCGTCGTAGAGTGACACAATCTTGAAGTCTGGCTTTGATGGTATATACATCCTAAAAGGACAACAGCCTCGATAACTGAGTAAACTCTCATCAACTGTGACATACTCTGACGGGGAATAATATTTGCCGCAGTTGCTGTTGAAATCATCCCAAATTGCAGGGAATGCTGAAAATTTGTCTCGGCGTTTTCTTTCTCCCCTCGTAGATTTATCATCAAACCTAATATTTGTTAGCAAGAAGCAAAATCGGATTATTGACACTGTGCAATAGAAATTGACTGGGCCGTAAGCTGTTTTTACAGGTTTGAATTCTTTAGAACCCCACTCGTAAGGAGAAGTCGTATGAAAGCCTTGATTTCAAGTGTGTCAGCTGCGTTATATTATACCTCTGAAATGTTTTACAGTATGACCTTGTTCATTCAATAGATTCATTAGTATGGAGTACGATTTTTTCTATAATATCATGCATGATAGAAAGAGAAAATAGTTTCACTTCATCTGTTAGCTTATGCGCATCCTTCTTGGTCCTGGGAGATGGGTAATGATATTCGCGGCTGGTGTTTTTGAAAATACAGAAATGACTGGGACATCCATCCAGATGGACTTACCATTTTTCCCAATTTCAAAATTTCAATTCATACCTTCATGTAATGTCTTGGTACTCTAATTTCTTTTTCGCAGTGAAATGTATCTTCGTCATCTATATTTGGGACAATTTCATCCTCTGCTTCCGAGTCATATTTCTCAATTTCCACCGATTCTTCCTGTTGACGTTTCAATTCAGGATTATCTTCTTCCGTCGTTGTAATCACAACTGCCACCCTAACAGGAAATATTGCCAAATGAAATGAAAAATAAATTTAGAACTTACCACAAAACGTGGGATCGAATATGACCCAACGAAGGGAACACAAATTCTGGAAGTGCAAAAGACAAAACTATACGTGCTTTGGTGATCTTCTCGCTCTGCGTTATGACTGAGAGAAAGGTTACACTATGATACAAGAAATAAGGTATGCTCTAGCGCATCTAGGTGTGACGTATTTGAGGGCCAAACAGTACTACCAATCCAATAATTTAATAGATATCACCAATGTAAAGAAAGTTAACTCCCATTTTTTTCTAAATCTATCCTATTAAAATCAATAAAACTGGTTTTTTGCCATTCCCTTCAATCAAATTTGCATTGAAACAAAAATTTAGATAATTCACATTTTTAAATGTAATTTTCAATTGAATGCAAAATCGTTATTGCTTTGTGATGAATGATTCTGTTGATGTAAAGTATTTTTTGCCTTTAGTATAACATTTCATGTTTGCTTATTTTAGTGCAATGAAGCAAATAAAGCATTAATGATTACAAGCTTTACTTTAACTGAACATGTTCTACACTTCTTTAGCTCCTACCTTCATACTTGTTTGTTTACATACACCTTACACGTACTAAAATTTCGCTAATTGTAAGTGGTTCATATTTTTTAATCGCAAATAAAATATCTATTAGTCTGGTAAAAACATTAATGCAGACAGTGTTGGAATAAAAAAAAATGCAGATAAAAGAAAGAAAGAACTAGTTAATGATTGTGACTGCAGTGTTTTATTTTTCTTTCTTTACAAATTCATTTATCAATTCTTTTTATTCTACTCCCTCAAACGAATGAAAGTCACTCAAGAATTTCCACTACAACGTTTATAAACAGTTTACCTACACAAAACCTAAAACGAACTTATAACACCTAACTAAAATTACTATGCACGTAAATCGAAACTACTACAAGCATAAGCTGACACAAAACAATAAAAACGAAATAAAGTGTTCTAATCTATTTAAAAATAAACTGAAACTTGTAAAAATAAATATATTAATTTGGTAAATACATCAACAACAATGGCGACAGTCGAGTGATGACGTATCTGAGCCATCGCCGAAATAGAAGGAGTGTTTGTTCTCAGATAGCATACTTATTTCTTTGTACTTATGGTTACACAAGTCACGAGGAGCAAGTGGTGGGGAATGTTACGCCCAAAATTTCTGCACTTGGGTCGGATTCGACCCGAACCTTTATAGATGTGGGTTAACTTCAAAGTTTGAAAATAATATCATAGCGAATCGACAAGCTTTAGTGCAGTTTTGGTACGAATGTTAATTACGCGTACTGTTTGAAAGTCGAACGACGGCTACCGATAAATAACTTTAAATATCCTCCAAGTTTTTACAATAGCAAGAAATAGGGAGCAGTACCCATATCAAAAACTTTGAAACACTCATTTCAGTTCCTAAGGACCTTTTATTCCCAGTAAGTAAACACACGTACATACATACATCCCACCGCTTTGGGGAATAAGTTTTGCACCGAAAGTCAGTACGTGTGGGAAAAATGCGATGAATATTCTCATAAAAATGAAAACTGTACTATGGGGATCGCGTGTCGCTCCACAATAATATGATAATACCTCAGAGTAACTAAATTTGATGTATCTATTGCTCAAGAGACCATCTTCGAGAGTCGCAGGCCACATGAGAGTTTTACGTGCACACCCAGAAGACTTATTTAAAATATTCCCGAGGGAATTTAGACATATATTAGAAGACCATCGCAGGGACGGTACTTATCTTATAAAATTCGAATTAATTAAATACCATTGCATATTCATAAAATTACATCGATGCTGATCCCCAGGGAATTACCATAACTAAATACATAACTGAAGGACTAATGAAAGATAAGATAGGGTGTAATCTAATTCGATTCGCCGACTAGGAAGGATTCAGTTTCATTTAACGTCCGTTGTAGTACTGCCGTAACTGAAAATTTATTATTATATTTTACATGGTTGGTTTTATCTTGGTCGTTTTTTTTGTGTTGGATATGCTGGACTTGATAGCATTGTTTGGGGCGAATATATTACGTCTCAGTGTGCTGTTTTATGAACTGTTTTTTAATATTTTCGAGTCTGATAAATTACGAATTAGTTGCTTTTATATTTTATTTATTTTGAACTTCATTTAAATGTTAACAGGAGGAGTTCTACAATATTATAAAAGGAAATGAAGCAATAGTAATGAAAATATAAAAATAGTACTTACAAATTTAAATATAATGATATAATTAAGTTTTTGAATTTGGAATTGTTAAAAAATCATACATCGTTATATTTAAATTTGTAAGTATTGTTTTTATATTTTCATTACTATTGCTTCATATCCTTTTCTAATATTGTAGAACTCCTCCTGAAGAAGTCATCAAAAAATTACAAAATATTGAGGTCATATAAAGTAGTTTTTATTAAATAGACCACTTTACCCATACATCTAATTTTATTCCTTAACTAAGTCTGGTCGGTACTCTCTTCAAATAATTTTTACAATATACAGAATTATTTAAGGAATATTTGTTCATTTTTTCTCTCCCTTATAAACGTCTAAATGAGATAAAAGATCACAGAAGAAGAAAGAAACAAAAAGAATTGTTTAAAACTATTTTTGATTTAGCTTCAGCGGCCAAAAATTAAGTACGGCAAAAATGATTCATTTAACTAGTCATTGATGAAAACAATTGATTACAAAATACATTCTCCTCCATAAACGGCAAAGTAACAAAAAATTCTTCTATTCTGTATTCACACAACATCTGCAAAGTTCGCAATTAAGAGTAAGCGAATTAGCTAAAACGAACCAATTCCGCCTTGCCGAAGTGCAGTAAATTTTTGTTTTATGGGTAATGTAAATTATAAGATATAACAGAAGCGGAATTAGTGGCGTATACCTCGCTATAATCCGGGCACCTGCCGCTTGCCTGTCCTAAATTAGTCTTGCTGTAATAAATCCTTGATAATTGGCTACTCGGCCACTACATAAACCATAAGCTTCAGATTTCTCTTTGTATTTTATCTTACTAAACAGCATTACGTCTGAACACGTAGCACATACTTACACATATAACATGTTAATAGTGATATATAAGTATGGGTACGTATTTTCGCACTCTTGACAATGAATAATTAATTTATATATGTGGAAAGGCCAGTGCAATATGAAAGGCAACGTTTGGGATCTTAGAAATTAATGAGGCCCAAAGTATTTCTAGTTAAATTTATTTAATATCATTCTAGTAAGAAATTGTAATCGTTTCATTTAAGGAATTTTCATAAGAATCTTCTGTATTATCCCTCCCAGATTTGAGATTGCTTCTAACACTTGTAACTCATCATGATATTCCCATTTTTTTCTTAATTTAATTTGATACCTTGTAACACTACTTAGTTTGAGTTTTTACTTTTTGTAAACTCTATTGTATTTAATCAAGTGTATGTTTCATTTTATCAACATTTTTTATTTACAGTAATTTTATTGTTATCTGAAAGTTAATTTTAGGTATTTTTCATTGTTTGAATATTTTCGATACTTTTTTTTTACCAATCATCACTTTTACATGACTTACATATTCATTTTTTGTTTTATCGACACTGATTTGATCGACTACGCAAATTTGTTGCCATCCGTTTGAAAAAAACGAAGCAATGATTACCACTGTTAATGGAAACATATTTTGACGTCACATCTCATATCTCACATAAACGCACGCGCACAAGATCGGTTGTCATTGTCGTTTGGCCGATCAATGGGATCATAACAATCAATACACTACCTTAGTATCGCTAGCCTATGTTTCGTTGTTAATAACAATTGGTACAATACGTCCAGACAAAAGTGCACCAGCAAAAAAAGTCTGGCCATGAGGATACCTTCTATTCAAAATTATGTGAAGCATTTGTTGGAGTTAATATTCGTTTGTCTAAATTGCAAAATCCCATTTTGCATAAATCTTTAATACACGAATACGCATATCCCTCCTGAAACCAGGCTCTGCCAAATATATATAGTTACCTCAGCGCCACATCAAAATGATGGCTTCTACAAAATCTAATATTTCTAACAACTTTATTTAGATATCTGCAGACGGAACAACTGGTATTTTAGGCTGTTGCGTTATAAATATTACTGTCGAAATATTATATAGTTTCCGGATTTGCCTTTGCCACCTGCGCCAGTTGCAACAAGATGGGGCACATGGTTGGAAGCAATTTCTTTTATTGCAAAAATATCATAATATTTAATCTAAAAGATGAGCCATGTTCAATAACAGAATGCAAAGATATTATTAAAAATCCCTCTTTAATCAATCAGCTAAATTTTGTGCATGTAAATTTGTCAGATTATTGATTTCTGTATAACATTTTTTTTTTTTTAAGGTTTTGAAGTATTTCATTTGATAGAAACTCCGATATCGATATACATATTAAAGCAATTTTCGCTTAGACATACTGATGTTGAGCCATTGTTCTCCATTTTCAAAGATATTTGAAACCCAAAGAGAAGCAGGGCTTACAGAAAAAAAAATATGGAAGGACTAGTGGTAGTTAATGTCAATAAAGGAATCTTATTAGGAAGGAAATTAGATCATGTCGGATTTTCCTGTACCGCTTATGGTTGAAGTGAAATTATGTTTACAAGACGTACATATCCGCACTGTTTTCACAGATGTTTTGATAAAGCGAACCATTATTTACGTAGCTGCAACGCGGCCTCCATGCAAAATACCCTATAATTTGGTGCCGCTTCCTAGATAACTGTATGAAGTTAAAATATATTCCCACTAATACTAGTAATTAGGTACAACCATTTGCAGGCGCATAGGCATGTGTGTACACTCGACTTAAAAAAAAGATGATATTGGGAAAATAAGCCGTAAGAAAAGATACATCTCCTTTAATCTACCAGCGATTGTGTATGTACAGATTCTAAGAATTATTTTTTTTTTATTGAATTCTTTGCCGGAAACTATAAAGGTTAAATTCCGCGAATGTAGGCAGCTTTGTCGCATACCGTAAGGGGTATTTATTAGCTGTCAAGACGATTATCGGCATATATATTGCTGTGATTTATTTCTATTGGTTTGGGTGTTTTCAATTTGTTTTAGAAGTAGGGAGTTAGGAAGATTATTCACTTATTTACTCTACTTGATCTATTAATTATATTATTACTATAAGAGTTTGAATTATATTAAAAAAAAAATAAGATATATCAAATTATGTTCAAATTTATGTTTTTGCATCTATGGAGAATAAATCTTGTTTAGAAATAATAACTATTTCAAATAGCCAATTATGGTAGATATAAAAAAAGAAGATTGTTGATTGATTTGGAATTTTCCTCCTTCGACAGAAAACGTATTAATTTTTTAAAAATATAGATAAAAGTCTATATAGAATTCGAAACTTAATTTTAATTTAATGAATATTTGGAGTATAAAAATGTACCGTGACATTAACTTTACAAATTTGCCTGGAGCTTCAGGGATTTACATAGTTGCGATGAAGTTGTGGTCTGTGTAGTGGAGCTAGAGAGGACTCAGAACAGCAGAATAGTTAATGAGGTTTTATATAAAAACAGTACTTAGGTACAATTTTTTTAGTTTATTATTTGGGCTAATTAGATATATTTTAAAAATTCACATTAAATAGACTGTCGGTAGGAATTGTTTTAGGATATTTGTAAATAATTTGACTCTGACATATAAGAAAATATAGTTCAAAACAAGTTTTCATAATATTGTCAGAAACGGCCCTGTATACGACGTATACTGGCGAATTCGACGGGTCAGCAGAGATAGACACCGAGGACCGCTGGAGCAGAAGCCACAGCGGGGCAAGAGGAGACGGCATAAATAGAAAAGACACACACACAGACAGAGAGATAAACACATGCTTAGTTGAACCTATACGTAATTAGACATCTGTACTATTCTAACATGTAGTTAAGTTATATTAAAGTAGTAACATAAGAAAGTGCATTTTATATAAACCGAATTACACACCCAAATGGCTCCCGTGCCACAATATTTCTGTTTTTTTATTCTTTTTTTTTATTTTTTTATTAAAGTGGAACCCGGAGTCTCAGTTTTATATTTATAGCTGGAGTATAGCAACAATTCCTTCCTTCTGCTGTTTCCTTAAACCGTCAATTACTCGCGGGTGTTCAGATGGTATAATTTTGAAATATTTAATGTGGTTTGCGTTTAATTAAATAGCCGTGCTGTGCCGTATTAAAAAATGATTTAGAAATGTATTCCTGTTTAGTTATTTGAGGAGCTAAATTAAGTAAAGCCGTTACTTCCATTGGTTTAATTTTATAAGATTTTTTTAATATGGATAAAGAGAACTGCAGCCGCAGTCACAGTCTATTCTATTTCGCGAGATATGAGCAGATGTGTGACTGCCGTGGTGCTTGCTGCTCTATAGCCGGTCATTCCGGAAGTCTACGACTGTAGAAAATAATTACCAGATATAAATGCCAGCTGGCAAGTTATATTAAAAAATTCTAGAAAAATATGGAAAAATGTTACACACTTTGGAGAAAATTGTTACTCTGTTCAAAAGAGTACTTTAGTACTTTATTTCTGTAGCTTTTTATGACGGCACAAATCGAATTACATTTATTGTACTTTCTGCATAAAATGTGGATTAGTTGTTTTGACCTTAAAACTTTAAGAATTATGACGCTTCGAATTAATACTTAATTACTTATTCTCCTAGGAGCTTTTTCTTTATAGGAGGGTTATTCCTTCAATTGGATGAGGGGTAAGTAAATAAATCGCTGGTTTTTCAATAATACCTCCTTTTAATGCATATTGTATACAATTAAACTAGCAAACTGGCATCGATATTTGTAAAGATAAAAAGGATATATAAAGATCGTAGACATTTATTTATTGATGTAACCATAAATTATATGCATCCTAATATAACTAAATTAAAAACAATTTAAACAAAACTGCCTTCAAAGATAAATCATTGTAATAATAAACTATACAACTAAAGCTAATGATAAGAAAAAAAAAATACCAGCAGTTGATCGGAATAAAATTTCAACGTGAACAAGAGAATTAAAATTCAGAATCCTTTGGCGGAAACTACAAAGGTCTAACTCTGAGTATGTAAATCGCTGCGCAAGGCGAAGAGGTTGCGGCTTCTTTATGGCCTACCGTAAGTAGGGTATTATTTTTCGAGGCGATAGTTCACTCTGTCGCGGATTACGATGGTATTGCATTTGAAGCAGATGTGTTATAATTACGTTTACAATTTTGTTTTTCCTATCGAAGTCATAATTTTTTTGAGTTGATTGTGCATACTTCCACACTAAGTCAACGACATTCCTCTGAAAGAGTTGTTTAGTTGTGTAGGCCAAATTTGCCTTTGCGTATTTATTTATTTCGGTTTGTTTTGTTCCTGAAAATGACCAAATTCTAGTAGTTTCTGCATCAACACCTGGGAAAGGAGACAATTAGTCGCATTTTTTGGTGAGACAGATCACTTTTCTTAAATTTGGCACCCAATCACCTCAGAAAATTGGCCGGGAATAAACAATACAAACGTTATTATTACTTTAGATTTAAATGATATCACCGTAGATTTGAAAAGGTCGCAATAAAAATAGATATGCCCCTTCCAATTCTAATATCATCTAATTCCTTAACTGATGAATTCGTTTTACTCAATAGGTACTCTATAAGTTCTGGATCTGAACAATTTATTGCCTTAAAGTTTCCTTATTTCCTTCAATTTGTGTCAAATTCAATTTTATGTGTAACACTTAATTCCTCAAATTACTTTTACGTAATAAATTTCTGAGATCAATACATCCTTTATATGCTTAGCACATTAAGCATTCGTTGTTAAGAATCTGAAGCTTCCTGTCACTCACTGGTTTGTTTCCAAGACTCACGAGCATATGGAACGTTGGGTAAAGCAGTTTTATTTTTGCTTAATAACCACAGACTTTAAACTACATCAAAAGCTTGTTGGGCTTAGCTATTTGTTGTGAGAAATCGGTCGCAGAGCTTCGTTCAATAAGGGTAAAACATAGCTTGTATTTCAGTTACTAATGTCTGCACCCTAAAAAAAAAATGTGGTAAAACTACCTCAAAAATAGTTGGCAACTGGGCTACCTCCTATTTTAGGGCATTATAGGGTTTTATAGGTGTAAATTTACCCTACTACCTCCTATTACTTGGAATAAACATAGGTAGCCCAGTTGGCACCTATTTTTGGGGTAATTTTATCATTTTTTTTAGGGTCAAGTTCATATTCTTAGACAAAAAACTTAAGTTTCTTGAATGCTAATTAGCATTCATATCCAAATATTAAGCGTTTCCTTCTAAAATTACGGCCTCTTAAAATTAAAGTATCTGATTTGAAACTAGATATGAAGCTAATGCAATAACTGAAAATGACAGATCATTCTGGAATATTTTGCAAATAATAACACGTTGTAAATGCACTGTCTATTGTCACTGGCAGCGAAATCGATAATCAGGTAATGATTCGATAAAATTTTCATATGTGAACGTCCACTGTCTGGTTGTTTGTATGCCAAAATTCAGAACACATCGATGTTCATGCAAACGTATTTAAATAACGCATTACACGGGACGTTTTTTACGCGCGCAATACCGAACGGGAGGGCGAAATGATGCACATGTACAAGTTTATGAAATTTGTACGACTAGTCCTAGTTGGCATTGGCCCATTCTATTTTTAATTATTGAAGGGGCGCCTTTTAAATATTGACGTACATCGTTTCAGATTATAAAACTTTTATCGACGCACGTC
This sequence comes from Protaetia brevitarsis, assembly GCA_004143645.1. Lineage (NCBI taxonomy): Eukaryota > Metazoa > Arthropoda > Insecta > Coleoptera > Scarabaeidae > Protaetia > Protaetia brevitarsis. Next base: position 2,385,086 of record RXPK01000136.1, read on the forward strand.
AACAGGAAATTGAATCGAACTGAACGAATTGATAAACCATGTTAAAAATTACGAACTGATAATGGATCGGGTCAATCGGAAGTAAGCATCTCCGGAACGGATTTCGAGTTTTTTTTTTTTTCAAATATTTACGCAATCCCCGGTTTTCCCTTCTATTTTACGCTTGTACGTCTGATATAAAACACCGGTGTTTTAATGTAATTTTAACGAGAACAGAAGTGCATATTTCTGGAACTTTGTACGCCGTGAATTTCAACCATCGGGGATAACACTTCCGGTGTGGGGATGGAGATGGTGAATCCAACAGGCGCTTAAATATGTTATCCTGGCAGCGCTGGCCCTGGCAACCCGACTGTTGGAGCGAGTATCTGAAACTTTTATTCTTCCCACTAATTGTCTCACTCGTCTGTTTTTCCATTCTCGTTTATGAAAAACATTTATGTGATTCTGCTAAACGTCAGCAACTACCAAATTGTTTATTTGCTCGATTAAATTGAACAAATATTTTGCAATCAACAATTACTTCAAACTTTATTGTATTAGTAAGTTTAATGATTCTATGTTTTTGGTTGTAAATCATATTAATCTTTTGATGAAGAGGATGTGGTATTGAAGTTTAACAATCGATTTGAACTAATGGGTTTCAAATAGATATTAGTTAAAATTTCCCTACAATTATTAATGATCAAGACATCAGGAACGGTAAAGCGATTTTCGTTTTATCTTCCAAGAGTGAATTTATTTGATAGTTACACCTGTAATAATAATTTGTAAAACTCTTAATAGATATTACTTTTTTTTTATGCCTTTGGGATCTAAATCCATTGGCCACGATAACCTAACAACTAATGAAAAAGCAAGAGGATAGACAAGGGACACACTTTTCGAGGCTTATCGAAGCGACTTCATAAAGACAAACAAGAATCGGCCAACGGATAATAATACCGGCCTCCTTCATAAATTTAATGATACCTTCGTACACTTTAAAGTTGTTGGAACCAGGTAAGGTCACTACATTAGTTGGAAGTGGAATTGACATTTTTGTTAACTCTTCCATGAATTTCTTTCTGGACTCCTGATGTGCAAGGCAAGCAAGGATGATGTGATCTAAGTCAGTCGTATCACATCCACACTTATAAGTGGCCTCGTCAATAATACCCAATTTCTTAAGGTGAGCAGGAAAAACGCCATGGCCGAACTTTAACCGGGCAAAATAGCAAAAACGTGATAGCGTTCTCTCGTGATGCCAACGATGAAAGGAAATGGAAGGATGAATAACGGCATACTGTGTCATTCTTGTATGATAGTACGTTTGCTATCGCTCTTCCCATTTGTCCACCAGGAAACGCTTGCGTGCCACACAAAGAACATCCTACGCGTACACCTTACCCGTTGCAGCAACTGACAAATCGATAGCTGATTTTGCCAGAAGGTCCACCCGTTCATTGGTCTGTATTCCGGAGTGAGCTTTTATCCAAAAAAGCTTGACTGCGATAACGTTTAAAGCTAACTTGTTAAACAGTTTGATGATATTCCATATGATAGGATGACATCTATGTGGCTGACTGCCTTTCAAAGCTTCCAAAACACTCCTGGAGTCACTCATAATTACAGTACTCTTCAGTTTTTGTCGTTCTATATATTTTAGAGCTTCCAAAATAGCCATCGCCTCCGCCGTGAAAACAGATAAAACATCATTTAGCTTAAATGTTTGGTTGAAGTTGTTAGTTACGTCAAAAAAGGCACACCCACATCCATCATTTGACTACGAAGCATCTGTGTAAATCACAATTGCCGGAGATAAATCTTCAATTAAAGCTTTATGAACAAGACAGTTCACTGTCGGCACTTCGCCATACTTTGGGAAGTAAATTGGGAGGGGCTGAAGACTGCCGAAGAAATCTCTTTCTAACACTTGAATTCTGGCGGCAGTAACCTTAAACGGTGTTATGTGCAGTAACCAGCAAAGGGGTGTTCTTTTTGGTCCAATACGAGGATGCTGAGCATTATGAAGCCAAACTTCGTATGTTCTGTACAATGTGGCGGAAAGCATTAGACTGCAAATTTAGGAGATATTTAGCTGCCAGGAAATGATACCTCAACTTTAATGGTGGCTCCTATGCCCAGATAGTACTTTTAGTCGCGATTCAACAAGTGAGAAGAACTAATCGTCAACTGATGACTTTTTAAGTAGTTCTAGTGAAGTGATTTATTTGAATACATTAGAAATTTTCTGTGTGTTACACATTGTTAAGTGAAGCCAACTTTTGGTAGGTTTTATTAGAATTTGATGATCCATTCCACCTTGAAGTTTAGGGTAGATGGACTAAGTGAGTTGAACCATACAAAAACTTTTGTTATTAGTATAAAAATATATACTATATTAAACTTATATCTATGTAGTTATAGTGACATGCTGGATCGTTGTAATAATAATAATAATAATAATCTTTTTATGTAGAACGCTCATTTAGTACTAACCACAATGCGGCAGATGACACCTGGAAAATTGTTAAACAGTATACCACCAATTTCTGTCCATACTATTGTCAAATATACCAGAAAGTGCGGATGTCAGCTTGTTAGTTGTAAAACGTGGATGCTTGAAGTATGTACTAAATATGTTGATACATGCGGTTAAAACATATGGCAAAGCATCCAAAAGGAAGTAGAAATGCATTATATTAGTTTTTCATATTGGTTCGTCTCACCAAATGAAGTGGTTCATCTAACCCTGAGCTGATCCATCTAACCTAAAAGAGGCTTTTTTGGATTTTTGTAATTATATAACTTTATTCTAGTTCTTCACGAATAAGTTCAGCAACGCAATGTATTCCATGCACAACACATGTTAGATGTAACATGTTTGGAAAACGTTCTTTGAGCTCGTTACCTTTTTTTAACATTACGTTTGCAGAATCTGCGACAAAGAGTAGAACTTTTAACCAGTCGTTACCAGCCACATTTTCAACGCTGTTAAGGATAATGTCGGTAATATCGTTTGCAGTGACACGCAATCTGACTTTTGTAGCTACTAAAAATGACATTGAAGATTTTCTGGATGCAATGTGCCAAACATTACATTATTAACAACGCACCTTCCTTTAATGCCTGTCGTTTCATCTGCGCTTATCCAGAGATAATTTTTACCTAGTTTTGACCTGATTTGATGTATTGTTTTGTCGATTTGCTCAGGTACAGTTCTTACCAAAAAAAAGTTAACGACCTACGCGAAAATATATGCGGCGAGAGCATTTAGGACGGAAATAGCTTTTACTGTGGCTACGGCTCATCGACGTAACAGATGTTTTGTATGATTCATTGTGTATTTATTTTCTGTTATCAAGACACAAACATGCACACGTTGAAATAGTATTTTTATGTATTTCTTGCTAAAATAGATATTCTGCTTCTGGATGTTTGTTTTTTCAGCATACTTTGTTAGTTTCGTATATATACATATATCCTGCCAGTATGGAATGTAGTGGATAGACAAGTTTGTTTCTTTCAATTTAGTATTTTTTTAATTGTAACATTTAGCAATAAATCAATTGGAATATAAATAAATATATAGTTTTCAATACTAAATGCAACTTAACGGAATACTTTGCTTGTTTTATCTAATTATAACATTTGCATAAATACATTTCTTCACTCTTGAAACATCTAATAATGTATCCACTCTCCATCACATCACTCTCATCCAATTTTCGTAATCTGGACGAGATAGAATCCAGAAGTTTCTCGCAAAATTCTATAGAAATCTCTTGCCAGGCAGCGTCCACTTTTTCCAATAGCTTTCAGCATTTTTTGACTTTTCAAGTACGGTCAGTATTATGGAAAAATTTCAGCCAACAAAACTTTCTTTCCAAAAAGTCGGGTATGCAATACTAATAGGCCGCCGAACACTTACTCCGCTCCATTTGAAGTGTTCAATGTTCTAATTTTCTTACTAATAAAACTATAGAAGAGTGCAAATATTAGTGTTGAGATAATATAGTCGCAGAGAAGAGTTATTTGCAACTTATTTTTCAGTATTATGCAGTAAAACAAAGCAATGAAAACCTAAATATTTAGACACTATTAAAAAACAATAGAAAAATAAAAATAAATAGGTCATGCAAAATTTTAATTCAAATGTTTTATTAATTTGATTATGAAAAATAAGCGTGTGACATTTGCCTGTAACTGTATTTATTTTTGTTATGCGAGGTTTCAATAAAAAATATGTTTATTTATACATATAGAATATCAAATAAACACAAATACTTCCCTTTCGTAATTTTTGCGGCAAACTTTTTGCGCTTTAAACCGCATGAATAGCCTTATTTGAAAACTAATAAATATAATATAATAACCAACTGAATAGTGGACATAAAATACGAATTCACCAACACACAAGTGAATATTGCGTATGTGGACTACTCTTTGACTGGCATGAGTAAAGCTACCTCCAGTAAACACAGTTGTATGTATAGTTCAACCTAAGAATATATAACCAAAATCGCGATTTAGATTGTTAACCTTTTTGTGGAAGGAGCTGTACATAATAATTTCTAATTGTTGATGGGTTGGCAATATCATGGTTGAAAAGCTGCGCATAAATCAATTACAAATTTATTATGTGAAATATCTGTTTGGTATTCAATATGCCTCGTACTTTTCAGATTCCACTCAAGAGTATATTTGCCCCTGGATCCCAATTTCGCAGAGAAAATGTGCAAAGCACTTCTTTTTTCTTAATTACAGTGAAAATGGTGGCATATTCTGAACAATGCTTGACATTCTCGGCATTGTTACAAAATGATAAACTAAGAACTACTAAAATAAAACTAAGAATATGAAACAAGTAAATATTAAATAACGATCAAATATATTATAAAATTATAAAACGAAATATAAACTCCAAAGAATACTCCAAGAATATGAGAGTGCCTAAAAAAAATTGTCGAAAATAAAACTTCTAAAGAAGGGCAGTGGCGAAATAAACAAAAAAAGACACTTCTAAAACAATACGTACAGTAATAATATAAACCAAAACCAAAACTTCTAAAGTAGGGCAGTAATGAAATAAATAAAAAAAGAACTCTTAAAATCACACAGTAACAAAATATACCAAAAAGGACACCTATAAAATGAAATGCTAACGAAATATCTAGATATTTTAAACTGAACGTCGCACAGTCGTTCAGAACGCCATAAAACGCGATCGAAATTGTTTACTCTATAGTTTTAACAATTTTTACATTAAAAGTTGAGTAAGTTTATGTTTTTGGGTATGCTGAATCTGAAATTATGCATAAAAAAACCCGTATTTGTAAAACCTACCCTAAAATACAACCCCTTAATCATCCTATGACTTAATCACTTAATGCAAGTACATTACATTACTAAACTGTATAAGTTTATACAAATTATACAGTTTAGTTTGCAAATTCGAAGTATTTGTTTGTCAAAAGCATCCCTTAATGCATTGAATTTGACATGTTTAGTAGTTTGTACTTGGTTAATAGAAAAACAACCCTTAAAACATCCTCAAATTATATTATTTTGTGAATAATTAATCAGAATCGGAAAAAATATTCAAATGATATATCCAGTGCAGTATCAGCTTCCCCAATAACATTTACTAACTCTAAAATATCCGAAATTGTCGTTTCCTAGAATCAGTTAAATGTTGTAAACTTAAATATGGATCAGAACTTAATATTAATCGACAAAACAAGTCCTCATTTGTATGCTCCCTTGATGATTTTCTCGTAAAATGTGTACGAAATTTTCTTCCTGTGCTTCTTCTGACAATTCACCAAAATTGCGTTATTAATGACCGAAGCCCGATGAAACAAAATTTTATGTACTGAAGTAGGCATATAACACCAATTGTACAATTCAACTTATTTTTGTGCTGTATCTAAACAATATTTTCGAAAATTATTTACGAATACCCGATGGTCGATTGCAGTAAACAGATTCAGGAAAAATAATTTCTTCTTGTAGCCAAACATTATGCTTTTTCACAAAAACACTTGATGTTCTATTGGACGATTTCCAATATTGAAAATATCTTGGAAAAAACATGTGCTCAAGCCAATACAAAATATTTTTACTTGATTTATCTTCTTCGGCAAGCCCGTATGTATCAAGTATAAACCGACACATTGCTCGTTTTTTTACTTTCAGTCGATTTATCATCATTCTTCATAGCGACTTCATGTAATACCAATGGACTTATTTTCTTTGCGCCCATTATGTTACAATTTTTCAAAAAAAACTATTGCAACAGAAACACAATCTTTTACAACCACTCTAACGTCAGAAATTTCGAAAATATCGCACAGAATAATCTGCATAAAGTTTCGACTCAAAGTTGAGTTTCAACTGATCGGGTACCAAGTGGGGTTTTCTTTTATATGTTCTGAATAGGCAAATATTGGCAGCTAATTTTTCTTTAATTTATTTTACAAAGCCAAACAGCTAATTTACCCATAAATGAGGTAATTACCGCGTAGGGTTGTATAGAACTAAACTTAATCCTCTACTTAAGGCAATTTTTTATAATTCGATTACCTATTACAAACAATTAATTTTCTTGTACCAGGTAAACATTATCCAATAATAAGTAGTGCGACTCAGTAATAGGTACACTTAGCAATGTATAACAATATTATATAATGACATCAACAAATAAGCGCATTTGCTTGTGGCACAGTCTTTTTACTTACACTCTAATTTCTATAGGCAGAAACGTCTCAATTTTACTGAACTTTGAAAGCAAATCTAGAAAAACTTATGTAAATAAGATGCATATTATTTACATCATACACTCCTATGTGGCGAGTTACACACGTCTCATTCCTAGCCTGACACCGAACATAACACCAATGACAAGCTGCCAACAACGTTACCACTTTATTCATAACCACCTCAGCCATTACAGGACTAAGGAGATAGGAGCGCCAAATATCTATTTGTAGAACACACCATATCGGAAATAACATATTAGCTTCTTCAACCGCTAATTTTCCTTCGAAAGAAAATTCTTTGCAGCATTGGTATTTGTGGAAGTTCTTCCAAGGCGCTGACTATGAGCCAGTAATGAAGTAGCTTTAGTCACAGCAGAGCCTTTCCTCGTACCTGCCTACACAGTAATATAGGTGCTTTTCTATTTAATTAGAACGTAGCGTCAAAGCGTAAGTAATCGATGAATTAATTTCCACTCTCTCTCAAACGTACAAGCTGTCTTTAAATTCCGCAATTTGTAATCGTTATTGAAAATTTCATAAGACCCGGATACGTTTCGACGCGAACGCGCTGTACGTGTGCGCGCGCGAGGAAACGCTAAATGAAATTAAGTCTGAAAAGGTCAAACAAACGAGGGTAAATGGAATTAACACCCAATGTGTTGTTCCGACACCGGGAGATCGCAACCGGGTATCAGCGGAACATTGTACCTCCTAAAGCGAAATAATTAAATGAATTATGCAATAAGAAACAGACTCGCGCGAATCCTAATGTTCATTCATTCACTCAGCCGTTCACTCACGGAGATGATTCCCGGAGCCTGCCTCTCTCTCTCTTTCCTTGTAAATTCGACGAGCGCGAAATTAAATTTTACCTCAAACCGTCCCGAAGTCGGCTGATTGACTAAAATTAAATTTAAGAACTTAAACGCGTTAAGCTCTCCCACGCTCCTTCCCGCTTTCTCAAATTTTCTTCTGAGTTGGCGTCGCGAAACTTCTCGTAAAAGGAGACGTTTTCGCTTTTTTTTTCTGCTTTGTTGCCGTTGCGATCTATTTAGCAGCGATATTTCTTTTATGCATCGACTGCAGAGGATAATCTCCTACTGTTGATAACATCTGGTAATCGTGATTGCCTTGCGCGTGTTCGCCACGCGACCCCTGGGTAGGAGGGTTTCCTGTGGATAGAACAGGAAATATTTCGCTCTCATTAGGTTCTTATCATAAGCTTTCTAGCCGATCTCTAAATATGTAGGGGAGTAAATCTTGAAATATAGATATTTTATGTATATTGGTTGCTATTGAAAAGTAGTAATCATTCCAATCGTTAAATGATGTATCGATATTTCAAATCATTAGGAAGAAGCAGAGAGAAGAACAACTAGTTTAATAGCTGCAAGAAACAGTAACCAAATTTATTATCAGTGGTAGTAAATAAATGAAAAAAAGGGATACATAATAATAATATAATAATAATAATAATAATAATAATAACAATAATATTTATTCATTAAAGACACAATTGTGTGTATAATAGGTCAGAAAACACAATTAATGAAGCCACCACCAAACTTAAAAACAAAATAATAGAACAATAAATCAAAATAATCTTAATAATAAGATACAAAAACAAAAAAAAAGAAATTTATAAACAGAAAGAAAAAGGAAGCAAAAGAAGATCGTACTACTCTCCCAAATATTCAGCCACCGAGTAAAAGAAATGTTGTAACAAAAATGCTTTTAGTGACTTTCGAAAACTTTTATAACTATCATGACATCTGATTTCGTTGGGTAAATGATTAAATATTTTTATTCCTAAGTTATATGCACCTTGACTTATAATATTCATTGAGCTAGAAGGTAAGTGCAGTTGATCTTTTATTCTAGTGTCATAACCATGAATTTTCGCGTTGGTCGGAATATTTGCTTTTGAGTGGTATATGTAACATGACGATTCAAAAATGTATAAACATGAAAGAGGAAGGATTTTATATTTTATTATTGGTCGACAGGAATCATAAAAATGAACTCCAGCAACACTTCTAATAACAGACTTTTGCGCTAAAAATACTTAATGCGCACTTGCCGAGTTTTCCCATAAGAGTATACCACTGTAATCTAGACTGAATTTCAGCATAGTATAGTGAAATTAAACAATCCACCGATATCTGAGACCTTAAGCGTTTAAAAGTAAAAGCTCTTTGGTGTAACTTTTGCACAATACTATGGTATGGACCGTATGGTCAAAACTAACTCCTAAAAATTTAGTACTATCACAGCAAAATATTTCTTTTTTGTTTACAATTAAATTTTAATGTTCAATACTCTTTCGTCTCGCATGAAATATCATGTATTTTGTTTTGTCTAAGCTTAAAGATAATTTATTTTGCGAAAACCAATTGCATAAGTTATTTAATAGAGATTTTTTTTTGTGTTTTCAGTAATATGAGTATTTATTTTAGGAGCTATTAACATTACAACATCATCAACATAAATCGTCAAGTATATATTTGATAGAAACAAGACTATATCGTTTATGTATAAAGAGAAAAGTGTTGGACCTAGCACTGAACCTTGTGGAATTCTAGAATCCGTGGGTAATCACGATGATTAAATTAAAGTATCATTTCCTTCATTGTTTCTGTAACGTACCTTTACCATTTGCATTCTATTGTCAAAATATGAACCAAACCAGCGCCCAAGTACTCCTCTTATTCCATATAATTCCAGCTTTTGTAACAAAATTTCATGTTATACACAGTCGAAAGCCTTCTGTAAATCGCAGAACACACCAATAGCTGCTTTATATTGATCGATATTTTTTAAGATGTTGCAATCAAACTCAATTAATGCAGTGGAGGACATACTCTTAACTATGCTTTATTCTTCTGTATTTCTTGTATTTATTCTCTTTCTTGAATGAAACAGCTACATCTCAGGTAGTTTCACCATCATTGCTATCTTTCTGAATGGTTAAAATATGGTGCTATTTAAATAGTGTTATAATGAGTTTCCAAAAAAGATTATGGATCTGGTTAAAATGACACTAAGAGAAGTAATAAAAAAATGATAAACAGCAATTATTCCCAACGATTTAGAGTAAAAGTTTTAAAATTAAATAGGTCTTGTCTCTATTTAATTTAGAGATTAAAATAATAGTTAGAGATAGCAAGATACTTGGGAAACACGATTCTGCTTCAACCCCAAAGCGATAGCAAACAGCAATGGACAACATATATTTTAATGAAATTCTATGCCATGCATTAAATATTAATTATAATGAAACGATACCACAATGTATTCCAGATCAAAAATATTAATGTTATCTCATTACTGTCCTATTAATTATTAATTGAAAGCTACTGTAAACCACTGGCAAACTTTCAATTCTCGCGACCATTAAGTTCTGTTATTGGCACATCACCTAGTTAGTTTGTCAATTTACGGGTAAATCTGAAGGTGCTCCATTTTTTGAGACAATTGACCTAGTTTGACGAAGGTGAAAGAATGTATTTTATCTAATAACGCCAGTATCATCCTATATGTCAATATAATAATTGCTTTTACCTAATGCGCTATCAGAGTAAGGCGGATATTACACTGCAAAAGTTCTTTGATATAAGATCTACCGCAAATAACTTTTATAAGACTTTTACAAAACTTCTATAAAAGATTTCTAATCTAAAAATATCTATGAATTGTTACAGAAATCTCCATTTACCCTGACTTCTCCCATTTGTGCTGGTGCATCTGCGTTATTGTTTGGTCGATTTATTTTTATTATAAGAAGATCAAAAAGAAACTTGCAAAAGGTTTCAAGAAATTAGAAGAAGACGCAAATGAATTTGAACCACATACAAACAATGAAAATATAGGGATATAAGCAGTTGTAACGATGAAATTAAGATGCCAAGTCCAATACAGCGTAGACAGAGTAGAAAATCGAAGAAATTAGCTAGTTCGAATACCTAAAAAATGAAAAGAAACCCTTGATGCCAAATAAAGACCTCTTTTTTCATCATTATCAGAATATTCAAGGAAATGACCTATCGAGAGTAGTTACATTAGGACTTACGAAACCATCATAAGACCAATTGTGTTATATGCCAGGGAAACCTAGGTAATAACAAATATATACGAACAAAAATTGGAAATTGAAAAAAAAAATGTTTGAGGAAAATGCTAGGAAGTATCAGAACAACAGAAGGTGAGTGAATAGAAGTAGCAGACCTATAGATAAAAAAAATGTGAAATTATACTAACGGTGCGAGTATGCAAGACGAAGTGGTTAAGGAGTAGGTATCATCTAGACGCCTAAATAAAGAATTGTTAAAAAAGTGTTGTATGAAGGGGAACATTCTAGAAAGCGAATATGAGATCGATAAAAAAAGTCTAAGAAAGTAAACACGGACCTATGGCACAAATAAGTAGGAAGAAACAGCAAAAGAAATAGGTAATGAGGAAAACAGAAGCCAAGAGCTTATACCGGGTTGGCCCTTCCATATGCTCAAATAGGAACGTAATGTTAATATTGCCGCTTATATAGAACAAATGCATACACAGCAATGGAAGACGGGGCTTATTATTCACTGCGGTGAGTTTTTACACATAAGTTTATGTCCCTATTGAAATGTTCCGAATCAGTATATTAATTCCTTCGAATATTTCTCTTATCTATGGAATTATTATGAACTTTATGCTGTTATTCTTATTAAATACCTATATTTTTTATTGTGTTGTATATTTATCTACATATCCTTCTATACCTTTACACTCTCCTGCGGCTTGAAAAAAAAAATGTTGGTAGACTTATAAAAGAATTTGTTAAGTGGGTATCTATTATCAAGTTACGTATACAACTTTAAAATTACTATTTAATTTTTGCAATGTTCTCAGGCGAACATTGGCGAACCCAATGAGGGAGTATTTAATCTAATAGAATTAATTTTGCCTACGTTGAAATTGGGACGTTCAATCGAGAATTTTAATATACCTAATTCATTGCATTTTATAAGTGAAAGCTCTCGTTGCATGTCTATCGGCAGGCACTCAGGTAAATGATGTTTCTGCCATCTTGTTCAAGATAATATAAGTTCTGCCCGGATATAGTCATTAGCTGATTGCATTTCCTTGTTTCCCGCGCGTACCGACATAAAATTCACAACAATTTCTTTTAATCTATTACCATCGATATAATTTACATACCGGAATACGTACACTAAAGCTCTAGCTGTGTTTTACGTGCTCTTATATAGCTCCCGCAACATGGAACAATCTTCTCCCCCTTCTGACAAGTCACGCAGGGATAGGCGCGTTCGTCACCAAAACTAATTGGACAAAACTTTTACTCCTAAATTAGTAGGTAGATAAGACATATATTTTTAGAGGAAAGAGCAATTAAACAACTAAATTATAACGTCGAAAAATAAAAAGTAATACATCCAAACAAGCAAATTATTTCTCTTCGAGGACTAACTTCTAAAATACTCCAAGGACATCGTGTGTCCTCTATAATATTGGTGTATAATAGTATAGTAAACGGTAAAATGTCTACGCCATAAAGGTTCAATAGTTGATAGTAATAAATGATAAATATCCGTGCAATAAAACATAGCAATGTAGTAACACACATCAATTATATATCTTTATTATATTTGGTATAAACCAATACTGAACGTTTATTCAAGGCCCATTGTATTGCTTGAGCAACTTATTAGTTCCCATTTAAGATAATTTTCCTAACCAGTAGCTACATATTTATTCCTGATATTAACCAACTCTTAAAACAGAGCAAATAATGATGCTTACTTGACTGACAAATTTGTACACCTAAAAAAGTACTGGTCGTGATATCAATAATCTACATTTATTGAGTAAATTTTCATCGACAGAACGAAATGTGTCATTGTTATGAAAAAAATATTATTTACAATCTTTAATTAAGTAATAGCAATTCATTAGGGAAGAAAATAGTTCTCATTATTATAACAAATCATTGTACATTGGTCCATGGATAATATTTATTTTGGGAACTACGTACATTTTCATACGTTCAATAATTAGTTGTGTTAATAATATGAATGTGAACAAATATATATACACTGTTATTTTTACGTACAATTTCCAAAAAATTATTCACTATATGAAGGCAATAAAGTATTAAACGATATCAGATAAAGTTTGTTTATTGTTTGCCATAATAATTTGGTTTATATAAATTAAAACTTCTTGGGAAGCGGCACTAATTTATTTAAATAATATTGATTGTATTGATGCCTTTCTTCATTCTTCAACTGCAGTTCATATATAAAACTGATAACTCGCGGTCATTCAGTAAACCAAATAAAGTTGTTAAAACAAAACCAGTGTTCGTTACAACAATACATATTTTTAATGATTTTTGATTTCATTAATACAATGCATGATTTATTACTCAATAAATTCCTTCGTCATTTAATAAAATCTTTTTCATTGCTTTGATGAACTGGTTTTTTGAACCAATTGTAATGCATTATTTCATGTGAACAATTATTTTTTTCATTGTTTCATTGGCCCTTTTTTGTTCATTGTACCTTTCCTGTTTCCAAGGTCTAGCGCGTATGATCAATTTTCTTCAGTTGCTCATCGCGATTATGTAGTCGATTCAAATTGATGTGAATATTTATTCCTCTCTTCTTTTGTGTGTGAAAACGTAATAAGGTGCGCTGGCCCAGGATATGTCTGAGGGCCTGTTCTATAATGGCAGTTTAGCACCTATAGTAGCCTGAATAATATCGATCACGTATGCAAGAAGGGATTTTATCAATTTGCTTTTAACCTCTATCAAAGTAAGTTTTTATGAAATCTCAGCTACAGGCGGTCAGGCGCTTAAAACTTCGATGTTATTTCACTCTGTAAGTCACTCAAATATTTATCTATCGAAATAATATTGAAATAAAGTATAATACCCTGTTATTAAAATTAAAATGCAGTTTTGTTGATTTTATTTATTATGTATCTACGTCTGGTCCTATCTTCAAATTCTATAATCTGTAGAACATCCATAACATCATTTTTAATATTTATTTTTCTTTTGGCCTTTTTTCTCCGACGACTCTGAGATCATCAACGTATTTTACTTTTTCATTTGTCACTTTTTTTTTTTTGCTTACTACATTTGATAATTGCCATTCATGTTCGTGATTCTTTATTATTAATACCAATTGTTATCAAGATGTACATCTCATTGTCTCGTGCATGCCCGCGTATCTTATTAGACATAAGTTTTTTTTTTTAGTTTATTTATATTTTGGTAATTTTGTTGCTATTTGATGTATTTTCATCCCCAATTTCAATTTACTGCTTAATTGTGATTTCATTTAGTAAGTTCTTTAATTGTAATTCTTAGCTATTCCTTTTGCTTCTGTTCATTTTATTTTTATATTCCAACAAAAAAGGAAAATGTTAACTATACAGCTGTGAGTAACGTTGAAACTATTGATTCTTTTATGCGAAATATTAATAGCAAAACGCTGTTCTGTTCTCAATCTTTAATTTAATTTAATATCTCTTACTTTATTGATTGTTTGTCTTTGGTAAAAGTTGCAGCGAAACGGTTGAAATGCCATGTAATTTAATCTATCGAAAGTAATAAATTACCCTTTAGCCGTTATATTAACTTTTTTATTATTTAATTAACATTATTATAATACTTGTAACTCTAAAGCCTACTATTATCATTTTATTATCCATTTTTCTCACCGTAACTACACATATTTGCTTTATAGAATGTTTGCTAAAGACTCGTACATAACAGAGTACGAGCGCAAATGTAATGTGTAATACAAGGCGAATGTAATGGCGCCTGGTTTAAGTTGCACGGTTGAACGAATAGCAAGCACCTCGTTTCCATCAATGCTTACATTGTATGATGCAATAATAACAATGTAATATGTATATGCATATATTATATATGTATATACCTAGATAAACTTGTCAAGTGTATAAATAAAACAAATATGGACGAACAAAATTGCGGACTTGTATTACTGAGCGAGGTGATTAATTAAAGTTATCGAAGAAAAAAACACAAAACCGTTCATTACTTAAGAATTCAATCGCTACAGAATCATTCATCAAGGCTTTCAGATCGAAAATATTAAATAATTCGATATTGCTTTCGAAATATTAACGAGATACCGATATGTATATTGATACTTGTAAACTGTTAAAAATAAATTTAAGCAGTGCCTTTCCAAAAAAAAAAAAGTAGCAGTGCAGTTGTGTTGATATTGAAGTAAAAGAATATGTACAGTTTATTTAGATTATTTTCGGCTAGCAGTGATTTCTTGCTTTACATCTAGCTAGTAACGATATTTGTTACCGAATTATTGAGTATTTTCAATTGGGAAACCTTCATGAGTGATAAATAATATTAAATGAAAATCTCATCATTCATGTCTGGTAACCTGAAACTTGTGCAACCAAGTGCTTTGTTAATGCTAACAAAGTGTTAAGTAAAAGTTGAGTAACGTAAACGTAACCATTTGATAAATGTCATGTAATTAGTTAACAACTGATTAATAGCTGTTGTAAACTAGTTCACTGTAAATTTACTAAAATTGATAGTTCATGTTTGCTCCGATAGAGAGCCATCTTGAAATTTTGGCGTTTCCACCTAGGAATATAAAACTTTTTTTTGTTTTCTGCGTGGGTGTAGTATACGAATGATGAGTAATCGTTGTCCGTTGATGTATTTGATGTATTAGACAACATGTTTATACAATAGGTGCGGTCCTGAAAGGTCCTATATAAAGAAATGGAGCATTATCAGCTACAAATAAGTTATTAGTTACTTTGAGACATACAAAGATTCACAAGAACCAGCAGCATTAAGAGCAAATTACTTTTTTTACCAAGAAATGTTAAAGAACATTGGCAAAATTAATTAAACGATGATCAAGTTTAATCAAAAATAATAATTCTGTCAGAATGTTAGATAGATTTACTGCCCAAAAGTAAAGTGTTCCGCCATCTATTGATGCAGTCCACTTTGGTTACGTTCGTCTTACGTTACGCATTACGTTCGCGCTCGTCGTTTTGTGGGCACACGTAATTAGATTCAAAATAACTATTTGTAGAATAGAAGTTAAGTTAAACTCTAGTTCTTTAACTTACCTGTTTTGTGACCGAGTCAATGAGCCTGACGTAAATATCTTGTTCTTGCCGCACACCTGAAAATAAATTAAGAAATTTATCAATAATATAGAAAACGAACTCCATTTAATTACTACGCGCTTCCTAACTTATAAATCCTAACCGTACGCGCTACTCTACGAAAACCTGCATCGGCGACCAAGCTTAATGCGGAGAAATTGAGGGATCTTAAGCGTCCACGTTAGGCAGTAAATCATTAAAGCTATAAAACATCAAACTTTATAAGATACGTGCGTCAAACAATTCGATAGCGCCGGGCGTGTAGTAGAACAACACACGGCATAAACGGACTCAGATAAGGTGATCGCTCTCTTCGCGTTATATGACGCGATAGCGGGCAGAACAAAGGCCCAGGCTCGGGTAGGGCCTTAGGGTTCGCCATCTTTCCGTTCCTGAGAGAGCGTTTGCGGAGTTATTTTATTACAAATAAGGCGAGTAAGAGTGTTCCTGAGGGAGGACGCTGAGTGAGGTGTGCTATGGTAAATGAGATATGGCACTATTCTGCTACATATTACATCCACTTGCGTATTTTATAGAAAATCTTTACGGAGCCTGCATTTAATACCAGGACGGTATATTTACATCTTTCAATTAATAGGTTTCCCTTTCAGAAACTATAAATACAGTTAGTCTAGAAACGGACTTACGTTGGATCGGAGGAATCTTTCCACTGGTATTGGATTGAAAAGTGTTTATGAGTATCTCTGTTTAGGAAATTAAATGATACTTTGCCATCATTTTTGTTCGTTATATTGTGTATACTTTGTATAAATACTTTGTTTTTACATTCTCCATGTTTGTAGTCATCTTTTAATATATTAAACGATTGATTTGTGGGAAGTATTGGCTCAATGAAAACGAACTAACGAACATGTAGCAGAACGTTTCGACAATTTATTTGTCTTTTTCAATTGCTAGAAATTAATTACATGTCGAATTTTATTATATAATTGTGTTAACGTTATTTTTTAAATACCTTAATATTGTTCCATGATTCTAATTACCAAAATACATTTTTTTATATCTATACAAAAATTATAATAATAACAACATTGTTATTTTTGTCAATAGTTACCCATTAAAATTACGTACTTAAAATACATTACAATTCAAAAAGGTCTGTGGAACAACCAGATATGCATTAAATGCATTTATATTGGGAGGTAAACAGACATATATATTTTTTTTTTTAGTATGTTAAGAAAAATATTAACAATATTCAATATACATAGATTGACTTAAAGGTTTCTAAAATAATATTGAGTAAATTTTGGACTAAATTGGCAAACAATAATAAATTAGAGATAGGCATCTACAGAAGAGAAACCAATACAAATAGAATCATAATAGCCGATTCAAATCACTGTGGATGATATAAAATGGTCGGCATTAATTTCTTAATCAATAAAATTCCCACTTATTATTATTAATCAAGAAATGGTACTCCTATACATCCCTCAAGCTTGATATATTTATGGGGTATGGGGAAAATATTCACATTTGACGCTAATTTTGGTATTTCGAAGGGTCAAGTAAACGTAGAAAAAGCACTTGCAAATATGTTTGCTTTTTAGAGGGAGATAGCGGTGCATGTTCAGGTCATAGATCTTTCTTATTTTTACGGAATTAATTCGCTCTTTGGTTGATAATGGGATCCCACGTATTCCCGAAACAATTGTCTCGAATTAATCAAATCTGATGTAGCGCGGAGTGATCGAATATTTATGTGTAACTCGACGCCATTGCCCTTATCTACCTTCTTCTTTTTTCTTGATGTATTTATTTTGTGTTAAAACTCTATATTTTCGGTCTTTCAGTTTGGAGTCTGGGTTCTTGCTTCTCTAGTGTGATATTTGCTCTAAAGCCGTTTTTAGTATTCTGTTTCGTTTATTTTTTCCTGCGATCGTTACATGGTGGCTGCTTCCTCTCTGTTTCATTAATAATTTTGTTTCTTTTTCCTGCATTTTCTTTCTTATTTCCTCGTTCTTCAATTGTTGAGCTAGTTATGCGTAGATTATAGAGTCGGTTTTAAAACTATTTGTTGCGTACTTATTAGATAAGTATTTTAAAATATAAATACTATAATTCATTTTTATTCCTTTTTTGTTCGACCTTTTCCGCAGTATATGCTTGTTCGTCGGTATATCATTATGTTATTTACAATTTTAAAATGGTTGTTTGTTACAATAATTTTAACGCACGGACCATATTCTTCGAGTTTCTATTATTTCTATAATGTACTAATGAAACACAATTCAGAAGGAAAACGAAAAAGGGCTTGAAAAAGTGCTAAATGTATGTAGGGAAAAAAACAATACTTTCATAAAGAAATTTAAGTTCAACCTCAGCAATATTCCCAAGGACAAAAGAAGTTAAATTATATAAATATTCTTTAACAACTTTCAAAATTAAAAGTATATATTTGTTTCTTTACACATTTTTTCTGATTACCATGCCGCTTTTTAATTTCACGTCAGCATCGCTTCAAAGTATTTTATTGTAGGCTACCTGCACTCATCTTATGGACCTATGCCACTTCTTCTAACAACTAAGTATTGTGTTTATTTCCTTAGTTAAGCTCCAATCCAAGTGGCATTTTAGCAGTTTGCTTCATCATTTATTTTTGTGCGGCTTTTGTGTTGAAATAGATAAAGCTTTTGCCAAATTGCTGCCTACAGCTTCATAAGATGAGCACTGAATCATAGGCTTCTTTTCATTTTATGAACATCAATTAAGCTACGTTCTGGCTAGCAAACATTTTGCTGCAAATTGATTGCAGCAAACCATTTTTGCAAGTGTGAACTGCTCAAAAAACATATGGCAGCAAAAAGATGTTGTTTGTGCAAGTTATTGCAGCAAGATATCTTACGTAGGTGTGAACAGATAACTTTTGATTGCTCGTTCTGTTTGCATGCTTGCGACGTGTCAGTCGCAAGAAAGTGTTTGCACGAGATGGCCAAATTTGCGTGGGCGAAAGAGTTGACCCAAAAATTAATAGCAATTTATGAATTTAATTCCGAATTATTGGAGGTATCAAATGTGGATTACAAAAATCGCAATAGGAAACAAAGCATTATTGAAACGATATCAAAAGAGCTACATATTTGTGAAAATGGAATACAAAAAAAATCCATAATCTACGTACACAATTCCTATAGGAAGTGCGACGCATTAAAAAGAAAAAAAAGTGGACAGGGAAATAGTGATAATTATGAAAGTAAATGGGAATTTTTTTAATTATCAAAATTTATTTCTGCAAACATAGAATGCTCGCCAACTATAAACAATCTGGTAAGTTGGTGGTTGTAAACAAGTAGTAAATAAGTAAATTAAATGTGTTGGTATTGTCAGTAAACTTCTCCTTCAGTAGATAGAAAATAATCTCTGAACTCATAGCGGACATCTTCTGCTATGATTCTCATGAAATTTACAAAACTGCGGGCATCTTCATTTCTCAGTTCTTGTAGAAGTTTATTATGAAAACCCAATTCGTTGCTTTGTAGTATCAATTCTCTTATCAATATTTTCCTTTTCTTATTTTTACCTGTTTTATTCCTTTTCCTTTTTAACAAAAGCATTACTGTCGCAGCAGCGATTCCTTTCACGGACGACATATCAACTTAACCGTTAGGAGTTTGAAATCAAACTGATGCAAGAAACATGTGCCAATGTGAATAGCTACGCAATATTTTGCAGCAAGTAGGGCCACAGAAATTTGCATAAGTCGTGTGATCCACTTGCAGCAACAATTTGCATTTATCTCTTTTTGTACAAGTGTGAACAGAGCAAATACTTGCCGCAAATGTTTGCGCAAATTGTTTGCTAGTCAGAACAAGGCTTTGTTGGTCTATAATTTAGGGCTAGCCCATATACTCGTACGTTACCATTACCTGGTGGACGCTAAACAAATTATTTGGTTTAAACCTGCTTCTTTATTTCTCACAATTATTTCCATCATCTTTTCGTAAATTCAACTATACAGTTTTTTCCATGTAAGGTGACATTAATGTATCTATAATTCCTACAACTTCTTTTGTTGCAGAGGTGAATACTTTTGATTTATTTAAGAGCGCGTTGAACTTCTTTTAATACAGTTTTCATTATTTATCGCTGTCATACTTTAGCAGTATTAGAATTTTAATCCATTTTAATTTATATAACTGAAATTGAAGCTGACGCGTGAGATGTTATATATTCTACAATTTAACTTCAGATTGTTTATTCCCAATCTTGATCTTAATTAACAATTTCTACTACCCTGGTAAGATGAAAATTTCCGTTTCGCAAGCGGTTTCTTCGAGTAACCGAGATAATCTTGTTATATGTTGCGGTCTAAGATGTTTCCAAACACAACAACCGTAGGTCCCTACAGCCCAGAAGTCCGAACTAAGGAAACCGCAGTTTGCCGCCGCCTCCAAACCACTCCTTTCTCAAGAATATCCCTCTAGGTCTTAAAACCGCCCCATTTCAAACAACAAGCCGCAAGGCCGGACATCAGGGCACGTACACGCGGAATTTTAAACAAACACCGAAGCAACAAAGGCGTAATTAATTAATTACGTAGTTTCATGAGCAGTTTATCATTTGTCAATTATTCTTGTTAGCGGTCTGCAGAGGCCGTCCCTTTCCTTATATAATCGTTCGGAAAAACACCATTTACACTTTAGCACGGTAAGGTGCGTTACATAAAAGGAAGTGGTCACCGACTGACGTGCATAAAGAATTACGGTTACTTGCGGCGGACTTAGTCTTTTAATTAGGTATATAATTAATCTCTACAGTCAATCAGATCAGCCAAATTAGGCACAGTACATTTATACGGTTTGATATGGTATACGAGAGGGAAGCGTGGTGCATTTAAATTTCCCTTTAGTTAGTATTTTGTACGCAACAGAATAATTAAATTGTACCTTAAACGAGAGTGTAAAATAATTAATTTAATTCGTTTTTACATAACAAACCCTGTCCGATTGTTGTTTAATGTTAATGAAGTTGTCGTATTGTATTATTATTTACGGTGCCAAGAGTATAACAAGTTTGGCATTACTAGTATGTACTTCTTTACACTTTGAAGTCGCGCTTTTAGGAAGTAATACAACGTCTTTTCGAAATAGTGATACTGAATCTACAATGAAGATGCAAAACATCGGATTTTTGTAAATATACTAAACTGTTCAAATTTAATCAAGTTCGTGGATTATCAAATTTTTTGTTTCCACAATAATACCTGTTTATTTCAAGAAGAAGCAATTGAATTGGTTTTCATAGAATATTGTTTCCAGCAGTTTTTGGTCACGAAATTATGCATTAGTTTAAATAAGTTAACTAAATTATTTACTACTTTGGAATATCCATTTGACCAATGTATCGTTCTTATTAAAAAAAAATCTTTCTTGATTTCAAAGTGTAGGAATTCAATAGTGAATCACAGCACAAATCAGTTAACCATCCAATCGGCACATATCTCGTGCCTATATGGCGAATAAGACATTAGGAACCGTTACATTCGACAGCCAATGCCAAGAATAATGTGTACACGATCGATACATTCCTCGCTAGCTAGAAATGAATCCAAGAGCTGGAAGATATTGCAATTTTGGGCGACACCCAATGACTTTTCAAGCCTAAGTTAGGCTAGTAAAATGTGGGCATCATAAACAAATCGATTGAAAATGAAGTCTAAGGCCGTGCTGAAGCAATTAATGGCATATAAATGTAATTCAAAATTAACCTATTTGCAACTGCAAAAATATATTAAGTGTATCGGGTGCGGCAAATAACTTACACCTAATAAAAGAAGAGACACTGTTACAATAAAGAATGTTGCGATTCTTTTTTCCTTCAGACAGAATTGGCTCTCACTTACCAAAACCAAATACTTTCATCACAATTTTATTTCTGAACAGGTTAAGAAATAACTAGCATTATTCGGCTATGACTGTCGCTAAAAATTCACAAACTAAACATAAACATCGTCAAGATAGCATGCTTCTTGGCTGCATACAACGTTTGCCACTTATTGTGTTATCTATTTTCTGGAGTTTAAAAGCCGAACCACGCGACTAATAGCCAAGCGTGGGAGCAATTAGGCCATCAGCCCTGAATTGCTTCAACATTGGAGGAGTTTTCTTAATTTGGTGTGTTCGAAAGTGCATATTCCACCGAAAGAAACTAAGGCGATATACTAATTTGATTCTAAAAGTATCGAAATAATTGCTTCTGCTTTACAGGTTACTGCAGACTAAAAAAATGTCTATAAATGTCAACCAAGAGGTCGCAATGGGTCGAAGAGCCATTAAAATTTTACTTGCATATTTTACAGTTTTCAATATACAACTTCAACTAATTCAATACGTCCCATTTCCTGCTACCTGGCCTGATGGAAATAATTTATGCTTTCATAGATTCAGCCTATCTAATTCAGAGAAGTGGCGAATTATCTCCTAAATTAATCTGAAATGAGCCTATTATTCCGCGATCTTCTAAGTCTCTTATAATTCTCTTTACTTTTAGAGACAATATCCAAATGTGCCTCTTTAAGTATACTTATAATTCTTGAAACCAGCTCTATTACATAGCTACCTATTTTGGGTTCTGTCAAGTCCAATGTTATAAGCCTTATTCTTGGTAAGCCACTACAGTGGCAAAGAACATGGATTGCGATTTTCTCTGCATACTGACAAGATCTGGTTAGTAACTAGGCTCTTCATCTGGTAAGCATATGCATATTTAGTCTATTTAGTCTAGTGGCCGGTCAATAGCTTACTATCATTTCAATGGCCTTCTGTCTTTCTTCAGCAGATTTTTATACAGGATTAGGCAAATCTGTGTGAACACCTGATTTCTCGCTAAATTATGAGTTCTATTAAAAAATAACTTTAAGAAAAGTTTTTTTAGTGTTTTTATTCTACTCTGTGACATACTTTGATATCCAGCAACTATCACGTGTCTCGAGATATGATGTCATCGGTAGTTTTTTTAAATGGATTATCCATCTTTTCACATTCTCATTTCTCTCATAGACACTTTTTCAAGAATTACAATGACAGACAGCTGTGTAGGTGTGCGGCTTGAGATATTAAAGCGGAGGCTATTAAAATCTTTTTGTCAGATATATCTGATAAAGAATATTCGTATTTTTATGCAGCCATGGAAACTTTCAGCAGAAATGAATTATTTGCATTACTGACAGTCATAGTCAATACTGTCAGATAGTTTCTGTATACCAAAACAGTTGTTCATTATGGGCGAACTAACAGAACGTAAAAGAATTAGTTTGTTAATGATGGTAGGTTTTGGACACAGGAAGAAGCTCTTCGAGATGCGTGCAATATTCCCTATCATCAACAGTCTCAAGGGTGTTGCAAAAGTTTAATGAAGCTAGAAGTGTTAAAAATCAGTCAAAATCCGGTAGACATAAAATTGCTACAAATAAAGATAATTCTTTGGATGTTCTTATTAATCTTCAAAGAGCACCAAAAACGTCACTGACCAAACTGTGCTGATTTTTATTACTGCATTACTGATCCTTTTTTCTTCTCTAAAAATAAGTTTCATCCGTATAAAGTATGTTTAGTAAAAGAATTAAATGAATCCTCATAGAAGGATGCAGTTTTGCCTGGAAATGGTGGATACGATTAATCGTAATGGAACTAAAGATGTTAATAGCCAACACTTTATTTTACTACTTCAAAACGCATACTCACCAAGTCTTCTATCATTGAAATCCAAAGAATTAAGTGAAAGATGTCCTGAAAAGGGGTTTTTAAAATTTGAACCTAATCATGTTTTATGACAAATCAGACAAGAATCTGCACATTTTTATACACATAAGATCTTTCTCCTCTGATTCTAAATACTCGTTTTTAAAACACTCCCGGGGGAACACTCACGACCTATTGAATCAGCTCCAATCGTTTTGTTGTTTTCGAAAAGAAGGACTAAGGATTCAGTTTTGTGTTCATGTTTGAAGTTTGCGAAATACTTGCAATCTATTTATTCCCTTAAATACTGTTCTGCAAGTTGATTGCACCAAATAGGTTTTGTAAGTGTGAGCGACTACAAATGAGTCATTCTCACTTACAAGAATTGTTTGGTGCAATCAATTTGCAGCAATTCGTTTGCAGGCCAGAAGAAGTTTAGAAATGATATCACCTAGACATTTTCTAGCTTTTAGCCATACAATATTTCGATTTATTAATCCCTGTTTTATTTGCACGTCGAAATTGATTCAGCATTTTCGAAGACAGTTGCGTCTGCCAAAAATTGCCACAGTTGAACTATTCAAATATAAAGAGAGTTCTGCTGTACTCAGGAAGAAATTAAAAATGTATGCACTTTTTGATATGCAAACTGTCCGAAGCTCCTTAATCATAAGTATGCTAATCTTAATTTATAGATAAGTTGCATGAGAACATTGCATTCGCCCTGCTCGGGCAGTTCTACCAAACCAAAACTTACTTTATCTATATGCTTACCGTTTGCGTAGAGAAGCTGCAATCGATACTGAATTCCGTTGTTGGTTTTCTGACCGTCGGCTTCCTGAAACCAGGAGAAAAAGGTAAAAAAGTAATTTATATGTATACCAAATACCTAATATGTCTACTGCGCCATCTTTGCGCTCAAAATTTAAAGTAAGTTAAACGTCAAGGAAAAAGGTAAAGTTGTTTTGAAGTCGGCGCGATAATGGTTTCGGTTGTGACCGGCGCTCAACTCTGGTTTAGGTTTCATGATAAATGTTCCGACCGAGTCGAGCCCTAATCTTCTGCATCGCCACGAACACAATTACATCCCTTCCTACTTTCTCCTCCCCTTTCTCCGGCCCAAAACACGCTGTATTTATTCATCTCACTTTCCCTCCGCTTGTACACTTTACTAAACGGCTGCCATGGCAACACGAGGAGAAGCAAAACGTTTCGGTATATTTTAAAGTTAAATTTCGTTCCGTGTCTATTATGGACCTCGAGAAAATTCCAGCTGCCGAATTGTTATCCGCTATGTAGATATCTTTTATTAACAAGGTTAATTTAAAGATCGTTCCAGTTCTTATTATTTTAGTGTCTCTATTCATTTAAATATCATATTTGTAAAACCGCCAATTTAAATTCAGAAAATGGAAAATTTTCGATTTAATTTTGTATATATATTCGTAGTAGCTAAGTAAATATCATTGTTTTGTGTTTTGTTGAGTAAAATCGATTTGTATAAGCGGTAATAAATTATGATAAAGGAGTTCAGATTAATCTCTGGTGTTTTCACAAATTTATATGACATACCTACTTCTGGTAATATAATATAGAAATAAGAGGAATTTAAGAAAACGCATTTGTGAAAATAGTTCTCTGCGGGTCGAAAGTTGTAATCTTGAGATCATTATGGCAGCTATTCTCTGAGCCATAAAGAATATAAATGTATGTCTTTGCCAAATTTGGGTATCTAACATTTCTTTCTTAAATTTAAGTTTACAGACTAGCTGAAACGAAACAGCAAAAGAAAATATACGGAAGACAAGTTACGCAAACTAGCAAAATTCCTGAAGAAATGTATAACGTAGCCGACAAATTTTAATTTTAGTATAGGGATCTTATACCCTGCAAAGCACACCGATGCCAATGCTGAAACGATATTGGGCGTTGGGTATGTGATGGGAGACACGGCTATATGTCTGTTTCTATTTCAAAGCGGCGCTCTCTTTCCTACACTCTGTTTTCCTATACTATAATTAAATTTTGACGCTTACAGTATATAGATGTTCTGTGAATGAGGGAAGATGATTGATGAAGAAAACCAAAAATTGGAAAAATATTTGTCATTTTTTTCGGCCAATATTTTAATTTGATATTAATGTGACTCTTATGGCTTGCAAACTAGAAAAAATCGACAAGTATTTGTTACTTTTATAAGATTGTCAATGTTTATTTTATTTATTTAACATATGACCAACGGGAAAACTCCCAGAAAGGTCGCAATACAATTTTATATATAAAACATATTAAAACTAAATTAGAAAACTAAACCGAAATAAAGAGAAAAAGAACAAAAGAAAAATAAACTTAAATCTTATTTAACTATTTGATTATGGCTCAGTGACCTAATCCGGGTGGTGAATTGCATATAACTTGATTCAAATATGTCAATGGAATTAGGTAGCAGATTCAACTCCCTAGCAGCCAAACTCAACGGACAGTTATAGCCATAAGAGGTTGTGTGGAAAGGAGGAGCGAAGAGATCGACATTACGGGTGTGTACTCCTGGTATACGGAAACAGAATTGTGCAAGTAGATCAGGACAATCGATTATGTTGCGTAAACATTTATATCCTAATTTGAGCAGGGCTATTTTACGACGGCGGAAAAGGTTCAACATTTACTAGATTTAAACGTTCGGAATAAGTGTATGAATCTTTAGCTATGTTCAGTTTAAACAAGATGTAGTTAATGAATTTTCTTGCACTCTCTCTATTTATCCGAGTACAAGGCTGAGTAAAGACTCCACACCGTAGAACAGTATCTAGGTAGGGCGAACTAAACTATGGAATATAGAGATGAGTTCAATAACGTTCCTGAACCTTGAGTTGTCGCCTAATGAATCCACACATTTTGATTGCTTTATACATGATATCATTGATATGTTGATTAAAATTCAAGGAAGAGTCAAAAAGCACGCCCAGATCTTTAATTTGATCTACGTGAACGAGTGTAACACCGTCGATTGAGTACGCATAGTGGATAGTAGCCCTCTTCTTTTTGGAAAATGAAATTGTTTTGCATTTATCGATGTTCAACGACATATTATTATCTTTACACCAAACAGAGATGTTGTTGATGTCTGCTTGTAATTTAATGCAATCCGATGCAGAGGAGATGGAAAGAAATAGTTTTAGGTCATCTGCGAATAATAAGAATTTGGAAAATGTATGCGAGTTTGATGTCGTTTATAAATAGAAGGAATAAAATGGGACCCAAATGGCTACCTTGAGTCACACCGGAGGTTACTCGGATTGGGTAAGAGGTCGAAGTTCCTAAGCGCACTATCTGAGTACGATCAGACAGGTAAGACATGAACCAAGATAAAAGCGTTCCCGTAATACCGTAAGCGCTTAATTTCCACAGTAGCAACTGATGGTCGACACGATCAAAGGCTTTGCTAAAATCCGTGTAAATAGAGTCGACCTGGAGTCCGTTTTCCAGCGATTCAGAAATAAATTGATGATAAAGTAAAAGGTTAGTTTCGGTGCTTCTACCACGAATGAAACCATGTTGTTCTGGGACTAAGTAAACAGCAAGAGTAGATATCATCTTGTCGGCAACAATTGACTCGAGCACTTTGCCTAAAACGGGCAAAGCGCACATAGGGCGATAGTTATGAACATTTATAAAGAGACACCACGAAAGCTGTCTTCCATTGATTGGGAAATATACCTGTTGAAAGAGATAAATTGAAAAGCAATGAGATAGGTAGTGATAAAGATGGGCTACAGTGCTTCAAGAAATAGGGAGAAATATCATCTGGTCCCGAGAAAAACGAGTTAGATAGGGAGCTTAATTTATCGAACACAATATCAGAATTAATATTTTATATATGATTATGGCGGAGTTATGATAGTACGATGGATGGAAGTAGGGCTTAGTATGGGAGTAGTCACAATAGACAGACTGGAAATAATCAGCAAACATATTGCAAACAACTTCCAGATTATCGGAGGAATCGTTGTTTTCGTGTTGCCACCGCACTTAAAATGTATCATTGTAAAACACAGCTAATAACCAGCTGGAGCAATGCCTGAACTGTATGGGAGATGACGTAGAACTTTGATTCCTTTCTTTGCACTTTTTCACGATCCACTGGCTGATGCGTTATCCTGGTGCATTAAAATTCTTTTTCATTGATCGTATGCGTAATATTTGGTAAATTCTATATAGCTGCTTGCGATGCGGTCTTGCATCAGGAAGCACTTCAGTCTGTGAACGCACAGTCTGATTTTTTTGAACAATTGGTCTTGACGAATGATAAAACGTGTTGCTTCCCTCATTGTTATGTAAAAAGATCACTTATCATAACCAGTTACAATTCTCCATTCAAATTGATCACTTCTAGGATTTTGAAGCAGTTCTTGCTAAACTTCAATTCTACGTTGCATTAATGAAATCATACGAATCCATCCGAGGTTTTGTTTTTTTTAACGTAAATCAGTTTCTTCAAATGTCGACCGATTGTGGGTATTGAAGGACCAATTCTTGCTATCAACCAAACACTTGTCCACTTGAGTTAGCCTATCTGTGTGTCTTTCATCGCTCAGTCCAGTGCGACCACAACGAAGTTTTTCAAGCCAAATTGCTGCCGCTTTTGCACTGAGACTCCTTCTCCAATAATAACCTAATAAAGCTTTAATTCCTATTTATTCTTTTGTTATGATTAATATTCCTGCACCAATAAGGATAATACCAGCAAGTCAAATGATTGACAAAAACTTGTTATTCCATTGTTGATATAGATGTCTAGAAATAACGAATGCATTTAATCTATGCAGAGCTGCAAGAACTTTACTGATCTTGCAGCACAAAAGCTAATGAAACAACCTAGCATTAATGGATAGTAATAACTTAGATTTTCAATATAATTAAGTTGTTTCCAAAAATGAACTAATTTCAAATTGTAGAAATGTACACGTGTATGAAGATGATTGATGAAGAAAATCAGAAACTGGAAAAATATGTGTCATTTTTTCTGATGGTTTGGTAACTAAAAAAATCGGCAAGCACTTGCTAATTCTAAAAGATTGTCATTGTTGCGACCGCAGTTCAAATGTATCACCAAAAAAAGATAGCTCATAATCAGGTGGAACATTGTGTAGAAGTGGCAAGAACTATGAGAGAGGGTCGGTGGGACTGCGTCTTGAACCAAGAGGCTGATAAAAGTGGGCACGGGTGTTTCCAGTCATACCTAAGACGTTTTCATCTGTCAGACTAAGATATTTGCGAGAGCTGTGGAGGTACAGCCACGGTGGAGCACACTGTCTTCGAATGCCCGAGATGGAGCCTGCAAAAGATCAAAAGCAAGCCAAATAACAGGAGATATAACACATGGTTGGTAAGATGCTGGAGAGTGAGTCCAAATGGAGAGCATGTATTAAAATTCATATTTCATTGATCGTCTGCGAAATATTTCGTAAATTCCATCTAGCTGCTTGCAATAAGACCTGGCATTTACGCTATCCGATCAGGAAGCACTACAGTCAATCAGCCTTAACGAATCATAAGTGTTTCTTCTCTTGGTACACCTACGTCTTTGTTTTGCTTGGGTTATGTAAAAAAATCACTTATCCTAGTGTTACGACTCTCCATTTAAATTGATGATCTCTACTGATTTGGATTTTGGATTTTGAAGCAGTTTTTGCTCAACTTCAATTCTACATTGCATGAATGAAATCGTACGGGTCGACAATGTCGATCCGAGGTTTGCTTTTTCTAACGTAAATCAGTTTCTTCAAATGTCGAACGAGTGTGGATATTGAAGGATTAATTCCTGCTATCAATGAAACACTTGTCCAGTTGAGTTGGTTTATCTGTACGTCTTTCATCGCCCAGTCTGGTGTTATCACGACGAATTTTTTCAAACCAAATTGATGCTGCTTTCCACTGAGACTCCTTCTTCAATAATAACGCAATAAATCTAATTTCTATTTTTTCTTTTGTTATGATTAATAGGCTCTGCACCAATAATACCAACACGTAGAATGATTGACAAGAACTTATTATTCCATTGTTGCTATAGATATCTAGAAATAGTGAATGAAACTAATCTATGCAGTTTTCTATTATTATATGTTAAACACTTTTTAAAAGATTTTCGATATAATTAACTGGTTGCAAAAATGAATGACTGAATTAGCTTCAAATTGTAGAAATGTACACAGCTACATATACATATATAGTAGGAATTATGATCTTAGCTCGAAAGGTATCTTAAGAGGAAGTTATGATCTTGTATGTCAAAAGTGAGTTTAATCTATGCAAGCACTTTTTACCAACCGCAAGTTTAGGTTTGTGGTTACAAATAAACAGTTGAAGATACAGTTGCAACACTTTTTAATTGTACAATCTAGGGCACGTTCAGTGTGTTTGTTTTACAATTGAGACCGAATGAATAAGAACTTTGCGAATCCTTAGTAGAGATAAAGTAACTGCATTTATGCGGAATTTCTGTTAGTGAAAGAATATACATATATACAAATACAATATGTAAGACACAATACTTGAAGACTGTTGCCCAGCTTAGATCAAAAATTCACTTATAGAGTTACATATACTATAAAGATATTGTTAAAAGTAAGAAAAAGCATGTGCACTTGATATCATGAAATATAACATGTTACATTTCCTTGGTTGACGATATGTAGTTATAAATTCGTTAGAAAAAACTAATTTGCTCGGACAAAGTACCATTTATCGAACATAAGTTCTCTGACTTGAAAATAAGTGATATTCGCCATTGTGACTTTATTTTGACAGTACTTTTGTTAGTAAGAGGAGCGCCCAATTTGGGTGGTACTAATATTTTCGGTTAAAATAGATTCCTAGATTAGTCTAAATCCTCCCAAAAAGACACCTCATTCACTTTATTTTCTATGCGTAGGTAAGGCGCGCTGTGTTCGCAAAAAGTAATTATGCTGCATGCATAACGTACACACAGTCATGTTATATGACTGTAATAGTTGGCAATGTTTTCCCAAGTAATTTATCGTTCGAGCCAACCGTTGCACCTTTATACAGGTCCTATATGTGCATTGTGACTATGAAATACTAAAGCAATTTTCATGATTAAAGCGTATAGTTGCATTGTGCTTCAAACTTTTTCATTATTGAACTGGAATAATTAATTTTCAGTTGGCATTGTTTCATGACACCTTGAAATGAAGTAGATGCCCAGAACTTGTCGTGATTCTCTAAATTACAGTCGCTAATGTAATTACATTAGCTTCTAAATCAGTAAGTGAAAACATTGTTCTGTGTTTTAAACTTATGGATGTTATACATGTATTTCATTACACTAGATGAACATATTCTAGTTGCCCATCATACATAACAAAATTGCATCATATTAAGTAAACAAAGTCGTGGAGGTACATGGATGTTCCTCTTCCTAAATGCTTTGAGAACAAATAGTCAAGGACGTGAAAACCACGTCACTCATTTGGTCTTTTATGTTAGCAAAATACGTAGGTGCTTAGTAAGGACTGCGTCAGCAAATCCATAGCCTTAAATGATAGACGTTGAGGTATTTAATGGAAGTATAAAGTCTAATGCCGTTAGTGTTTTATTATTATACACCGCTAGTTATTTGAACTTACCTTGAGAAACCACAACAATGCACTTAGAATGAAGATATGAAGTTTTATAGATATCATAAAACACAGAATGTTGAAAATACAATAGTTCGTCTCGATCTGCTTTTATAGCTGTACAAACCCTAAAATAAGAATCTTAATCTAGATACATTACGACTCTGCCTGAATTTGCAAAAACAAAAAACAACTAGTAATGAGTAAAGACAGGAAAACTATGAAAATCGATTACTATAAGTAAACAAATTTACACCATTAGCCTAGTAAAGAGTACCAGTTGTAGATTCTGTCAACACTCAAAGAAACTATGTATCATTGTGATCTCTTGTCAAAGACAAAGTGTCATTTACTAGGCTTGAGAAATCCCAGGGCAGATAACTTGTAAAAGCACCGCCCTCCAGAATGAAACATTTACTTAAAAAAGCAAGATTAGACAGTGACTTGTAGCATACAAAGAATCATAAGAGGCAAGAAAAGATCACGATGCAGATAAATCTTTAAGGCCACCTTAATCTTTATCTAATCTATATTGCATACTTGCAATATGGAAGAGTGCTTTAAAAAATTACTTGCAGGGTAAAAAACTAGAAGAGTCCATTGCGATATGATTAACTACTGTTTGCATAGACTGTTATAAGGCGAGTTGCATGAGAAGCTGCTTCCATACTTCCATACAGATGAGGTAACCTTCTCAAGCAACGGCATGGTGTGGTATAATAAATATTCAAATCGTGGGGCTATTTTTCTTTCGGGAGAATTTGAGTGCGGCTAAATATTTACAGTTTTTACAAAATGAGTTTAACGAATTTTTAGATGAACTATCTTTAAATTTAAGAGCAAATCTCTATTTTCAACAAGATGGTGCACCAATCCATTCCATCTTGCAAATAAGAGAATGGCTAAATCAACGATATCCGAACAAATGGATCGACCGCTATTCGGAAAATCCCAGGCCTCCAAGATCGCCAGACTTTTCCCCAATGAATTTCTTTTTCTGGGGTTACATAAAAAATTAAGTTTATAAATTTCGACCATTTCGAAATGTCGACCCCTTAGAAAATGTAATTAAACAATGTATCGCGGAGTTCAATCCTGTTTTTTTTTTTTACGAAACGTTGCAAGAGAATTTAATAATAGATGGATAAAATGTTTACAAAACTGAGCGCGGCGTGTGGAAGTTTAGTATTTATTCTTAACGCCAATAAATATTTGCTGTTAACATTTTTGTAAACGCATTGCGTTTATTTTTGTTCAACATGTGGTAATTAACATTATTTAAAAAGAAAGACGAAGTTAAAGTGATTATAAGTCATAAAATTTCAGGTAGATGCAATTATTTTGTTTCATTTGAAAACACAGCATATTGTGCAGCAAAAATAATGATCCCATTTTAAAGTTTTCCTTTTCAAGGCTATAAATTTTTTTAAACTCCCTAATTTGGCATAGCATGGATGCTTTCCTCTCACAAATTATACACAGAATAGGATATGACTGCTGTATGATCTCAATCAATTTTGTATAGAGTAATTCCGAAAAAAACGATTAAATCTCATTTTTGTTCAATTAAGCGAAACTTCATATTTAGATATAGCATTGAATTTGAAACAATATTTATTAATAAAAGAGTCTTCTAAACTAAAAAACTGAGATACTTATTCTTAGCGTAATTTCATATTTTTGATCTGCCCTCGTATACAATTAAATTTTCGGCAGATTTGATGAGTGTTATTTTAGTTTCAAGACATGCGGGGGTAAACTGTAAGAAAAAAGATTTACTAAATTCAAAGACAAGAAAAATTGCATATGCTGCACACTTTCTGCCGGTCAAATGAAAAAATTGTGATTTTTGGTTTTTTTTGAATATGTTTACAAAAATTTGCATGCGGCCTTAGAATTGAATTCTAAGCAACTTTTTCAAATAACCTTTTTGGATATCATGTCATCTAACCCCACTTTTTGCAGATTCACGGTATATTTTTTAAATTTACCGCCATACTAGTGGTCACGTGACGTGTGTCAAAATAAATTTTGGGGTTTCAAGACATGCACAACCTATTCCCCCAAAAAAGTTTTAGTATATTTTAATAATAAAAAAAATTCCCATATGTTGCAATATTTATGCCGGTCACTGTATATATACATTAACACAAGAGAGAACGTAAACGTTTTGTTCTAGCAAAAGCTTTCCAATTTATTTAGCCATTAAAAAACCGGTACGCATCAAACAGAAATCTACAGTATTTGCTGAAGAAAAGGAGATAATTGAAAATTCACGGCCTAATGTAGCAGCGACGTTTTTCTAGTGTAAGAAGTCGTTTTACAAGTTTGTAGCTTAGTAACTCTTCAGTTTAATTTTTCTAAATACTTCTATTTTATCCCACGATGAAGCATATACTAAATCCCTTCAGTCACTAAGATCTTTACGGCAGGATAAATCGATTATTAGAGAAATAAAAATAAAACGTATTTACGTCCCATACTGACCTGATCCTTTTCAATAAATCCAATAAACGCTGTCCTTTCAATTTCAATGGGTTGACCCGCCCTATCATACAGAGCGATAACGAAATGAAAGAAGTTGGATTTTCGCAGGTTGCTCGGAGGTTGCTTCTCGAAATGTGCCCTGCCGACACCGATACTGCAAATAGAAGTAGATATTAGTAAATAATTCCATTCTCATGAAGGCTTTGACGTGTCCCTAAATCTAATTCTAGTTCCTCTGCTGTTATATTATAGACGTGGTCGGAATAAAGATCGTGTTTAAATAAGAAATAGTTTAAGCAGATTGTAATAATAATATATAAATATATAGAACAATGATGGTATTCATAAACATATTCCTGTTGCATACATAGCAGGTATAACTGCGACTCGATTGTAAACAAAGTTACCATTGACTAAACCGCACAGGACGTGAACCTAAATCAATTTGAATCAGAGTCGTGGGATGGCGCTGGCGACGCCGTTTGCCTTCCCTCCACCTCCCTTTCCCGAACTGAAATATACTCCGAGTCGGGTGAATTATACGAACACGATAATTTATACCTCGTCTCTAATGAAGGTAGTAAATGCCCAGTTTACTCTACTGCATTAAATTTATAAAACACCCCGAAAAGAGCACAGCAATTAATTTCGCTTTTTTATCGCGCGCTCCCGTTCCGGCCGGCCGGTGCAATTCACCGCGTCAAGTTTATACAAATTACGGAATAATTTGATTAAATGTTTCTTTTGTTTACATTTGTTGAAGTTGTCGGTGTTGCGGGAACAAATCGCCGGTCACGTGGATAAATTGGCTTGTCTCTCATCGGGAGCGAATTGAATGTGCGATGATTAAAATTTGTATAATTAAAACTCAACCGTATTTGCCTCCAAATAAACGTAGAGTAAAAATCTGCCCATAGCAGGAGCAATATGTATTGCAAAACGAATTTACAGCATGAAGATAATATTTATTTATAGAAATACAGTTTCGTACAATATGTAATGTGACCAGCATTAGCATTTATGACACAAGAGTCAATTAAATATATACATAGAGTATTCAATACTTCCAATAAAATATTACAAGTGCTCCACAAAAAGAAGTCGCCAGTTTGTAGATAAACAGTCGATATCCCAAAGCGTGCTATTGACAAAACAAAAATATACCAAAAATGCAACACTAAACATGACATTAATTATAACTTTGTAAGATATGATCCCAAGTCTTCCTCTCCGAAGATATTGAAAATCATTAAAAATGCAACTCAACAGGTAATCTATTGTATATTTTACGCACCAACACACTCAGGAAGGTACATACGACCATACTTGTTATTTCAGTGAGGCACATACAGATCACCTGCTTCCATTGAACTCATGGACAGATCACATGTCACTCTGGAAAAAATGTTGCAGGTGTGTTGTC
Organism: Protaetia brevitarsis; assembly: GCA_004143645.1. NCBI lineage: Eukaryota > Metazoa > Arthropoda > Insecta > Coleoptera > Scarabaeidae > Protaetia > Protaetia brevitarsis. Next base: position 2,420,268 of record RXPK01000136.1, read on the forward strand.
TTCAGCCCCATCGTGGACAGACAGCGTACGTGTAAATTTCGTTTTTTTTTGTATTATTAGTTCCTTGTTATGAGGCCAGATCTGGAAGCCACTACAGAGCTGTTGGAGGCTTTTAGATTTCCATGAATTTCAAAATTCTCCAGAGACTTTACTAGCAGATTGTGGTCATTTATATTAAAGGCTTTAGAAAAATCAATGCAGAGACACATTATATGCTTACAATTATTCAGCGAATTCGAATCATTGGCATAGTCCTACTATAACTTAGTTGCGATTTAGTTTTTTCTGTAAGCATACCTCCCATCATCTAAGGTCGTGTTCTTGTAGATATGAGATTCTTAGTTATATAAGTTTCTAAAATTTCGTTTATGGACGGTAGAATGGAGATATATAATTGCTTGCCGATTGTTTTATTGTCCGCTTTGTTTAGCAACTTAAGTAAGGCAATTTGTAAGCCATTAAGTACTATACTTTCCTTCAGGGACATGTCTATGAGTCAGCAAGTTATCTGCAAGACGGCAGATATTTTTATATGTGGGCAATCATAATGCCATCCACACCAGGCAATTTTCGAATACAAACCATGGAATTAGTTTCAAAACCGTCCTCTTTGTAATGAAATTCACCACACAGAAATTGATTGACGCTTCAGCACTGATAGTAATTGGCATTACCATGATGCAGCTAAGACCTCGATTATGATTGTTTTTAAATTTTATATAAAGAAAACTTTCAGCAGAACTCTTCCACCACCTCATTTAGATTTTTATGACATCTTACAGTCCACTTTGCTGATCTTCTGCTTCTGTTATCCCTTGCCATTGGAACATTTATCAACCTCCATGTTTCTTTCATATTTCCACCGCATTGCTCGAATAAATATCAGTAATTTCTCTTAGAAGGTTCTAAGAGCCTTGTCACATTATTTCTTGCTGTGTTATATAAAATAAATTTTCTCTCTGCGGAGTCTCCCTATATAGTTTGTTTATGTTCTACAACTTATAAACAGATTTACTTCTACATTCTATTACAGGTGATTTGATTTTGGCCTGTAATTCATTCAATACCAAGAGTTAACAGTAGCTAATATTTTCTAACAGCAAGCTCTGCTATTGATGCAGTAAGTATAAATACGAGGCAATACAAAAAAAAAACTTCAATACTCTAATCTGATTCTGCTTTCGCTCAAATGAGCTGATGGACTTACTTATTTCATAATTTTATTTATGTACATAATTATTTAACAAAAAAGCCTCAAAAGGTAAGTTTTTTAGTGTGTAATTAATTTTGTTTTAAATCTAATTTGGTTCCGTTAGTGAACTTTTGGTTTACAAAAAATAAAAAATAAAATAAATATATGTCCATTGATTAGAATAATTCAAAACTGAGCCTACACAAGATGAATTTAAAAAATATTTACCAGAGTTTTGGAAATTGGAAAAATGATAAAAAATAATAAGTAGGTGCTCGATATTTTCAAAAAAAAAAGTAAAAGATGCTAGTCTATTTAACTATCTAGCATTTGAGAAGTCACATTGGGAAACCACCGCTTCTTCGGCACATCGTAGGTAACTATATTCCTTCCGAAGTTGAAGCTTCATTATTTTTCATACATTACTTGTTCATTATAATGTAGAGATACCTACGTTAGAATAAATACTTAATGAGGTTTGATTCACTTTGCAACGGGGAAATCTCCCATTAGTATAATTAAGGAGAATAACTGACGTTTGTATTTAATCACGCGACAATAACACATAATGATTTGTTCGTAAGGAAACACATAAATAATATAATTTAAAACTATTAAAACAAATACCCAATTGTTAAGATAACACTGATAGGTGATAATAACGTAAATATTTTTGAATGAGTATTATATTAACATTTTTTTTTTGTTGAGTGAACTAATCAAACACCTTTAATTTACACTTTTAATAGTTATATCAAACATAAAGAATTAGGGCCACAAAAATAAATACTACTCGAACAATAAATGGCATAAAATTGCACGAAATATTTTTATATCTTGAATAAACAGTAAAATGTTAATAATTCCCCTAATTAAAAACTTAGAAACGCTATACATCCAATTAAGTGATGAAAGGGAAAGCAGCTTATTGTACGCTGTATACTAAAACTTTAATATTTAACGACTTTTGAGCAGCATTTGGCTTGTTCAAGCTAAAATTATAGAACAAAATAAATAATGCGTTTAGTTATCTATACAGTCGCGAGCAAATGTTATAGGCACCCTAAATTTTGGGCGAATATCACAGTAAGAAATGAGAAAATAAAAACTTGTAGGTAATACATTATAAATATGTAGTATTTTAAGGGATCTTATTAATTTGTTGCATGTCAGAGTGTTTTTAGTACAGCTATAATACTTTTTAGATGGGAGGGGGAAAGTGACATCTCGAAGACTTGAAAATATATAAAAAAAAATAATACATTTACAAAAGGTATCTATAAAGACTATTGTGACCATAAAGACGATTATATAAACGTTGAAATAACTCTCACAAAAAAAATGCAAGAAAAATGAAACCCATTAGTTTTGTCAAAGGTGCCTATAACATTTGCTCGCGACTGTATATGTGAACATGAAATTTAAAAAAAAACATATTAAGAGTTCTCATAAATATTTAAAGTTAATGATATCTAGAAAGGATAAACTTAAACAATTTTAAAAATATTCTTTGTTGTACGGTGCACGTGATATGAAAAAATTCTGCATTTTCTGTAATGTTAATTTAAAGTTTAGGTCGTACTTCTGGTGTTTAAAATGAAAACACCGTTAAATTAACTGAGAAACGACATTGTTTATCAAACAGATGGCATTTTTTTCAAGCCTCAAGTTTTAACTGTTACGTCATTTGAAAATCTATTCAAATGATTATGTTTGCATTGCAGGAAGCCAGATCGGTAACTGAAAAACCATTAATTATACCTAAGTATATATCTTAAACGTTTTCATTTTAATAAAGCAGTAAAACGAATGTTAATCAGATGAAACGTGAACAAAAGGCTGAACATTCGGACCAGGTAACTCACTTCCAATCAACGTAATTCGTCTACTATATTTTCCAATGGAAGGGGACCGATATGAATAATTGAGAGTGGCTTGCCTGATTAACGTCAAAAAAGGCGAGACGGAAATTGATCATTTTTAATTTGCCTTTTTTCATTTATTAAAGGACGGTTGAATTTCCGTGGTAGACCGTACTTTATGGATTCGATAATTACTAGATTTCATGAGATAAGTCCGCAGCATAATAAACGTAAGTAAGTCTGTTATCGACTCGTCACACTTTTCCGCCTAACAGTGCTGATAACTAGGAGATAATTAATATTATTCGAACTGACACGATAGCCAACTAATTTAGTAATGGTGGCAAGACGCCTTCATTAAATTATACGCACATAAATTTACGTTTGTTGATAAATTGTGAAGTGTTGAAATACGAATACTCCCATATAAAATCAAGTATCGTTATAGTGTTCTAGGCAAAGAAATATTTAACCAAACGATTATTAAGTATAGTTATCAGTTTAAACAACATGTGAGGTAGATATTTGCTTTTGCTTATTATACGCTTTTAAAGAAAATAAAACAAATATACCGGGTTAAATCTTGCAATTCGGTATCATCTCAGCTTCAGCAGCCGATTTGGAGTTATTCTCTTTTTTATTAGAAATGCTCATTGATTATAATATGCAATTTGTGGTCGTTTGCAAGAAAAAATTACAGAATGAATGACAATTATCTATTAAAATTGACTATTATTGTTCTCCGCGGTTAGGTCTATATTACTGTCAACTAATAATATTTGCAATAAGCTACCTTGCAAAATTTAAGAGTAGGCTAACACGCAAATATCGTTACTTGTTTTGATTTTTGTATTGTAGCAGAATTTTTTTCTTCGATTTCTATACACTTCGAATAGATATTTCTTAAAAGAAAACTAAGTGTTACTTCTCCCGCACAGCATTATAATACAAGGAGATATTTCGAAATACCAACTAAGAATTCATACATAGAAATGAATTTTGTATTCAAACATCCAGATACCGAAAGCTTCGAATACATCTGAGGTGGTAAATGTCAAATTAATGCGTACCGCCAAAGGGTAACCAAAGTATAACTACTACTTTAGCAACGCGATCTGTGGCAGGATAGGCAGGGCTATTAACCCTAGACCTTAAATATAACTTATGGTAACGTTATTTACATAAGCTATTGATACACTATAAAAAGGCACCTGTATAATTACTGTAAATTTACATAAATAAATAAAGGATATTACTGTGGCAATCAATGTAACATTAAAAGAAAAGTACACGTACAATGAGTTTCAAGGTATTACAATTGGATTAATCATTTACCTTAAAACACTACCATTAATGGAAATATCAATAGAGCATTACAAAAATACTGTAAATTGACAAACTTGACAGGTAAAATTACATACTGATTTAAAGATTATGGTGCTCTGCATTATATTTCAGCTTAAACCAGGGAACCTTACAAAATAAATGTAACAGCTGTAAATATCTATATAAGTAACTAGCCCAAAATGTGAATTGTGTCAATGCTATGTAGATTAGATGTGGCTTGCAACATTACATATTTTCGAAAAGGAGCAGTGTTTACTCGAATCCCCAGTATGAATAGATATCACGTGGTATCACCACTGTGGTAATACGTGCAGTATTCAGTATTGCACCAATGTTTTTGGGACGCAAATCCTCGACGGCTAAAAGGTATGTAAATATTCGCTGCTACCAATAATAAACTGTTATAATTCATCTATTACAGTGATTATAAATTAAAATGCATTAAAATTAACATTAGCTTTAATGCATATATATTTTTTTGTTAATTGTACGTTTGATTTTTATCGCAATGTCATTCATTATCTTTTAAAACAAAAATGGCACATATATAGAATCTTATTGCTATTGCATGTTTACAATTGCTAAAATAGTTGAGTAAGTTATGCTAACCACACGTTTTTTCTGCTAGTCTATATAAAATGAACATTGCTACATGTATGATTCTGCTTTGGACAGAGCAAAGAGACAGAATTGGAGCATTTAAGAACAATAGCGACCTATATATCAATTATTACACGAGAATGGTAGTAATGCAAATATAGTAGGTGAATCATTTATAACCCATTTACTTTTTTGTTTATAGATTTGGACAATTGCACTATATGCATAGTAAACCGACGATTTTCAATCACATAGACAATATCCAGTGCTGTGAAAATTATTCTGTTTTCAATATGATTTTAGTTTAAGTAAACAAAAATATTCTGCACTTTTTGAATATTTGCAATGATATACAGGATGTCTCCCCGTTAAGTTGCATAACTTCATAGAGTTATTCCTTGTATCAAAATTAGCAAAACACTTCCAGTCAGCATAGGTCCAATTCTCAACCGTTTTCGAGATATGGGTGGTCAAAAGCGCTGAAAGTGGACACATTTGGCTCGACTGGTAACTTATTTAGATCCAATATGCACTTGACGTAGGCTTTTTGACAGTTGTCATGTAAGCAGTTTTGTTGTATTTTTGACAGTTTAAAAATGCCTCTTTTTACGAAGGAAGAGTACACCGTCATGATATTTTTGTATGGCTATTGTGGAGGAAACGCTTCAACAGCTGCAAGAGAGTACGCAGAACGCTACCCTAACCGAAGACATCCTTGTCGGACTACCATCATGAACTGTTTTATATCGATCCGGCAAACAGGATCCTTCCAGAAAAAGACTAATGAGCGAAAGCCTGCGCGAAGACACCACATTGAAGCTGTTCTTCATGAAGTTTCTGAGAACCGGCGAACCAGCATAAGAAGAATGGTTGCCGCCACAGGACATAAAAGAGCGTCGATTCACAGGACTTTACGTGAAAATGGGCTATATCCTTACCACGTACAACAAGTACAAAATGTCCTAACTGCAGACTATGCGAAACGGGAAGAATTTTGCTCGTGAATCCTAGAGAACCAGTATCTCCTCCCAATTGCTTTGTTCGCTGATGAGTCTACCTTCACTCGTGATGGTATTAACAACTCACCTAACGAGCACATCTGGAGCGACGAAAATCCCCATGCTTTGTCAGAAAGTAGATTTCAGCACCGATTTTCGGTTAATGTGTGGGGAGGAATCATCGGAAATGCTATCCTGAGACCGAAAATCTTTGGTGGAACATTGACTAGCCATATCTACAGGAGATTCCTAGAAGAAGAGCTTCCCATTCTTCTTGAAGATATCCCCTTGAACGTCCGTAATAGGATGTAGTTTGTCCATGGCGGGTGTCCGGCACACTATGGAAGGGTGGTAACCGACTTTTTGAACACTGCGTTTCCAAACTGATGGATAGGGCGGAATGGAGTTGTCGCATGGCCCCCGCGCTCGCCGGACCTAACCCCTCTTGACTTTTTCCTCTGGCGCAATGTTAAGACCATCGTTTATGATCTCTAGCTGGCTATCACGGAAGAACTGGTAGGTAAAATCCATCGGGCATTTCAGGAAGTTCGTGGAAAATGGAAAATATCAACTAGATAGGAGAAATGAGTCAAAGAGCAGAGTTGAGTCTAGGGTCGCCATTTTGACTGAAGTAAGACTGTAATTTAAGTTAATCGTTCCTTAGCAACCATTTCATGCCGAAAGTCGAGGCAAATGCGTCCATGGTTCATCTAAATTAGTTACCGTAACCAGTGACTTTTAGTGCTTTTGATCACCCATACCTCGAAAACGGTTGAGAATGGGAACACTGACTGGAAGTGTTTTGCTAATTTTGATACAAGGAATAACCCTATGAACTTATGCAACTCAACGAAGAGACACCCTGTATATTAAAAGTATACCCAGAAAAAGGTTTGTGGTAAAATCTGGAAAAACTGTAGCATTAATAAATTTCCTGCGACACAGTTAATTTTGGATTTCATCTTAATTTATATTTATGGAATTTATTATTGCATTATGTATTGTAAATAAATATTACGTTTGAAATACATTTTATGTATTTCAGAACATTCGTATAAGACTTTTAATTGTATTTTCATAATAAATACAGGCTTAAAATACGTAAACAACGCAAGTTAACTCTCAATTAATGAGGAAAGGAACCTAATTCTAGTAATAGACGTATTTGTGACGGTATGAAGTAAACCTAAACAGTAACTGACTGATGACGCGCGGAACAGTTGACTGACACCGTTGACAGACCTCAATTAATAACATTCGCGAGAGCGCTGTGGTAATTTGCGGGATGCGCGAGGAAACCGTGTTTTAGGGCTTGTTAGAGTCAAGCACACAATCACAGGGATGGATAACGGTTCGCCGTCATGATTGGCCTCATCGATAATGTAATCTATAGGTGGTATTGCTTGCACCTGAGGCAGTCCGCCCGGTTCCCGCTCCTATTACTTGCCACGCCATTTATTTATTCGACAAAATGTTGTGGCGATACGTATGTACCCATAACCATACATTTCCAATATACATAACGTCTAAATGGAACTTTTATTGGGTAATAAAACAAAGTATCAGCGGATGAAAGTGTACGTTACCTGGGATCTGCCGTACCGAGGGCAATAGTGAATGTTTGCAAATTTGAGAATGGCGAATTGAAATACCTTCAATTTTATATTCAAAGGTCAGAACAAATATTTCCAAGCGTTCATCATTTTTTGGCGCTTGAGATACAAACATATACATATTTAAAGGCGTGAATGATGGAACCAAAGGGCAAGGTGTGAATTTTATGTCACCTACAGACAGACACTTACGTTTTTCATTTTTTCTGCTTGAATGTTCTGCTTTTGAAATCAAAAATATAAAAAAAAAAAAACAGTTACACATGAGAATATAAAACATGGAATTAATAACCTTGAACTCTATTAGCTTTACAATTTCTTAATGTACTCCGAAATTTCAATACGTTGATTCCTTACAGTACAAGAGATAAACTTTCATTGACAGTACAAAAATATCACAAAGACTGTAGCGTAGTAATGAACATATGAATATTCGATCACTATATTATATGCACCCGAACGAATTGTTCGACGCTTTGATGGTGCTAAATATTAATGTCGGTGACTGTACATACATACAATTATATTTGCAGAAATTCCCAAATTGAGTCACTCTTTTTACATCAACAGTCTTTTCACTTGCATAACAAAGTTATTATATCGTAGATGTTCCATATGTGACAGAAAGCAGTTATGTATATAAGTTTGTTTCCTAGTGATCCACTGGTCTTTGGGTGCAGGCAAATTTATGATAAAAGGCCTTATGTGATCTATGTTGGAGTCAAAGTGCCCAAAGCAGTGACCATTCAAGGGAAATTCGCTGCATAAGTTGTCGTGTCCTTGACTCTTCAAAGGCAGAATTTTGTTAAGACTCTACTGTATAATTATTCACGTAGGAATGGCACCATATGTCACTATCAATAGTGATGCTCAGGAATTCAACGCTTATGGATTCACATTTATGAGTTGCAAACGTTATAAATTTTGCTCTGTCTCTTTCGTTTATTTAGAGGTCGTTTGCTGTGAACTAACTCCTCCAGTTTTCTTTTAGCGTTTTTAGACTTTTACGAAATCCTGAATCGCTTATGTATCTTATAAGAAAAGCTAGGGGCCGGGAATCGATCCCAGAGGCACATCGTATTCAACACTGCCAAAATGAGAATGCGAATTCTTTCAGTCTCTGAGCTGCAGCATCCTAAATAGACAAGATTCTTGCAATTCAAGGGAGTTTGCTTGCATACCATACTATATTGTGGCTTTTCCAAAAAGACGCTATGATTCACTGAACCGGAGGCGCGCTAAATAAATGAAAATGTGTGTTCAAAATAGTCTGGGCGTAATTGCTTCTTGAAATACTTTGGATATCTCTGGAAAAACACTTTTATTATTTTATTATTTTGTATAATGCGTACATGTAAGCTATACCACCATGGAACTGTGTCTTCTATTGTTTATTTTAGATTTGTAAAGGGGTTGATGTTCCATAAATACAATAAGTCCGACGACATTAATCTATTATTCGGTAAAATTTTATCATACGCATCCTCCCAATAAAACCAATAAAATATTTTATGTATATAATATTATACACATTATACCAGGTATGTAAATTTCGATTTTTTTTATATTCGAAGTGTATTCTACGCTATTCCTCTATTCTTGGCTTTGCGGATTTATGAAAAGGAATTAATGTTCCAAATTAATATAAATTAAAGACATTAAATCAACATCAGAAATTCTGGCTTTTCTCGTAATTTAAATATTAATAATTAGTAGTTGTTTCGCAATTTCAATATTTTTGAAGAAGTTGCTTTTAACAGCAACAAAACATCAATAAATTTATATTAAGTTGGAATATTTATTTTATTTAAAAAATCCGCAACACCAGAATAGAGGAATAAGTCTTTTCACTATGTATACTATTTTAATCAAAGTAAATATAAACATACAATGTCATGCCCTCTCCCACTTACAGCCATCCAGTTATTATTGGCATCGACATGTCGACCGCGTGCACACTGTATAAGTATAAACATCAATAGCCTGAATGTAATTTATGGAGACACTGTACATTATAACTACCTCTGCTTCAAATTGGTTTCTATGTGGGAAATGACAAAATGATATATTGTCATATTTTCACTTGTAAAATTGAACTTTCTACTAACTCCTACTAAGTATAGGAGTTCTTTCAGCATTACTTCTTTTGTATTACTAACAGTTGCCCTTCGTTTATATTTTATGAAAATGTACCTACCAATGCTATAATCAGTAGCTTATTTAATATCTTCATAAACGGCATAAGTAACTTGAAAATTTATTGCGCGTGGCTTTGAAGGTATGAACGAATACTGACTACAGTCCATTCACTGTAAGAATGCAGTAGAGATTAAATAAGCGAATTCGCAGCTTGGAATTGGCCAGTAGAGGAGACAAATTCACATTTAGGAAAAATATTTTATTTCTAGAATGATATTTATGTTGGATAAAACGAAAACTCATTACAATCTAATGACATTTGTACGTAGATTTGTAAAATAACAGTGTTGATTTAGTATTTACTTTTCGTGTCATTAGTGTAATCTTTATAAATAAATCGTCACAAAAATAGTTATTTTTAAAGCTCTATTGACCACTGTTGACTACTTGAATATATTGTTTTAATAATTATATAAAATAATAATGGTAAGAGTATTTGTTACATTAATTTAGCTTAGTTCATCAGTCAAAATCCTCAGGGAAAATATGCTGGCAGTAGGTAAAGGATAAAAGTTTATAATTTGTAATTAAAGCTTTAAGGAGGCACTGTTAAATCAGCGGCCATTAATCTGATCGCAAATCAGCTTCGGCTAGAGAGAACAGTTTGTAACATATTGTAAATGAAATAGACGGCATAGGACTTGTTAGTTCACCTCATAAAAAACGTCTTTCTTATAATGCATATCATTCTCTGTGCGAAGCCTAAAGATCAACAATTGAGAGACGCACCTGTACATAATCACAAAACTATTGCGTACAAATATAATATACAGATCAAACAGTTGACCTATAGTCAGAGCATCGCAGGTCGGAACTATTCGGGAAGGAAGATAGCATTAATTACTCTGTTTTGCCAACAAAATGCAACTGTATGCTGTCAAGTGAAGTGCTGTATAACGTGATATCACTAATGCATCCCAACTTCTCACATGTCGAATGGTTCCGACTACGATACTCTGACCATGGGTCGAATGTTTGATCTGTATACAGTTATCATATATTTTACTTCATCCTATTATGTCTTATAGGTCGTCAATGCAAACACCCCTTTGCTAATATTGAAAAAAAAACTATGGAGAAACTCGGAATAGTTGAGGTTTAAGCAGATGAAGCTGAGTCGAAACAGTGTTTAATGGAACGGCAAGATGTTGTGTTACGAAGGCGTCAATATTTAACCAACATTCGAAAGTCTCCTTTGAATGGTAGAAAAATATATTATTTGGACTAAACTTGGATAAACGGTGGTCATAAAGCGAAAAATATGGAATTGTAGTAGTTATTGCATGATTTGTGGGAACAGTCATAATGGGACTGAAGCATTCTGGATGAAAAGAAAAAATAATCGTTTTACACATTGGTAGTGAAGATAATTTCGTTGAAACAATCTCTTTTTTTTGAACTGACGAAAACAGGAAAGATGTGAACAACAAAGTGTTCACTGTGTGGATGAAAACTTCCTTTTTTTTGAACCAAACTCTGTAACTGTCATAGATAACCCTAGATAACATGTAAGCATACCACAAGTTTTTCCACACTTGCTCGACTTATTGTTAACTAATTGTTGACAAGCTTAGCAGTAAAAATGTTGTGACAACGTTATTGTATCATTTACGGCAACAAGCGTAACCGTATGCACATTGAAACAAGTTTCTGCAGCATTTATGGCAACAAGATTTACAGAAGCTCCTCAATGAAAACGTTGTAGCGAGGTTATTTTGTCATTTGCGGTGGCCTCGTATATTTCCGGAGTGATTCGGCCTCAATCGGTCACCGATTGAATGGATTGATTTGTTTTTGTTTAACCGCCATCTTGTCATCGACCGCCATTGGGTGTTATGTGCGTTTAAGTTTCATTTTTAGTTATTTTGAAACAGTGAAAAAATTTCTTTCAGACAAAAGCAAGTACTACCTTGAGCCTTAGAGTTCATAATCTTAACCTAACCGTCTACAAATAAATTTAATTGTGGCTACCTTTTTAGCTTGCCGTCAAGTCCTTAGAAAAAGGTTCTTCAAACCTTAAATTCCACCACTACCACTTAGTCTGAACAGAGAAATTGCTTTGCAAAGGAATTGTGCTGAGAATGGTTTATTGAAAGCTGAGTTACTTGAACTTACAAAAAAATTTATTATCGATAATCCCATCCCATACGTTGCCTGTCATTAGAATCTGATTCTGAATGGTCATATACGTATTCTGATATAAAATATACAAATTGAAGGTTCCAGAAATTTTACTGTCACTTTATTTGTATTATTTTATTACATTGCAATGTTATTATATCATTGTAAATAAATTACTGAGAACCTGTGTTATTAGAACTCTGTTTGATATTATCTTTTGCTATTATTACAAAATTTGATTGACCAAACACTGTCAACAGTTTGAATTTGCTGCTATCCCTCTATTCGTCGCCGTAATTTGAGCGCCGATCGCAGCGCTATCTATTGCATTCTTAACGTGAATGGAGTATAGTACCGTCATTATTTCAGTTATTTAAGCGAGACTGGATGCGCAAAAAAAAAATAGCAATTTAACGCACATACGTGTATGGCACACGTACAAACGTGAATCAACCGAAATTACACGTAACGTTACGATCGTGCCGTATTGCAAATGTCAAATTAATAGTAACGCCCGGCTACATGCAAATAGATTACGTTTCATTACGTTCGCGGTAATGACTACAGGCAGTAATCGTGACGTAGTGAAAATCTGATTAATTAGCGGGAATATTTGATTAAATTTGCCATAAATTTTGAGTGCATTTTTGCGCCCGTTATTTTCTTTATTGGTTGTCGTTGGGGCGGATTGGCAACCGAAAACTGGTGGGGCGAAAGCTTTTAATGATGCGGTCGCATTGCGGACCAGAAATCTAATTAGCAGCCTGCTCGTTTAACTACTTACTTAACGACGTCAATTCGCCGCGTGCTTACCAACTAAGTGTGTTTATTCATAAAACAGTGCGCGACATTTAATTCGGTAAATATAAGCGTTTTCTTCTGTTGCAGTTGACACCTATTTGCCGTCTTCATTTTAGATTTATCTATAACTTTAGTAAACGACAGTTATTAATCGTTGTGATATCTTCAGCATCAATGGCGCCGTTGAATGGAACAACTTACGTCCTAACCTAATAACTAGCCAATCTCAATGGGCTTTAGATACCTCTGTGGTGCATCCATTGAAAAGCTAAAGTTGCTACGATGCCTTGCACCTATCAAAATGTCCCAAAGATTTTCATAATAAGAAGTAATCACTTCTTCTAAACATCTAAAGTTTTATATTCAATTGTGGAAAGTTTAAATTACTTTGAAGCATGTATAACAAAAGAGATGCACTGAAAATGTAGCTAAGACTACACGTTTTCTAATGGTAAATCGAATACAACAAAATTAAAATAAATAAATTTAAAATTAAAATCAATTCCAATACAATACAATAAATTCAAGTTAGCTTAAACCTAATTGAGGATAGTAAAATGTAAAACCGTATTCAAAAGCTTTCAGCTCTGACTTGCTACCTCACCAACATTTCTTTTGATAGAGCATTTGAAGATACAAACCCTTGAAATGTCAGTAAAAATAATAAAGTCCACACCTTGTTAGTTATATTGCATCCCGAATGGGACAGAAGATAAGTAGTTTTGCATGTTTTGTTTTTTGCAAGATATCCCGTACGATTTTGTTCAAACTTTGACAGCATAAAACAGGGTTCATCCTATTACTAAAAAAAAAAATAAAACCAAAAGGAATTTCATTCATTCATTGCCTTTTCTCACGATCTATCGTAGTTAGATTAATGCAGACATTCTGATAATAAAGCTCCATCTGGGTAATCATTAAAAAAATAATTTCGCCTAGCTACAGATAGCTTATTAATTTATATTAGTATAAATAACATATTATACATTAAGGCACTACCTGCCCAAAACTTTTTTTAAATAATCTCAATGAAATTCTAGACAATTACAAACAATCTGCCGATCAGAGAAGTGAATATGAGAAATATGGCCCTTTAAATATTCTTTAAATTTAGGATGTAAAAGAGGGAGTTCATTTTAATCGAATCCTTTAATCCAATAAAGTAAAAAAAATAAATAAGAAGGGTTTTTATGACCTTGAAGCAAAAGAATTATTATATACATTCTCATAGGATAAGATAGTGGACGAGTGTTGTGCATCATCCAGTATCATCGTAATCTAAACAGAATTGACTTGCCACTTGTTATTTTTGCAAATCGATAAACGGTATGGAATACTTCTATATGCTTAAATTTATAGCAAATTCTTATGTAATAGTATTTATATGAATATTTTGTTATCTATTCGGTGGATGTTTACTAATACATATCGTTTTTTTTTAATAATTCCAAGGAAATTCAAAGACATCTGCAAGCAAATTCTCTATCAGGAAATTAAATGAATTGGATAAATTTGCTCTCTTCTACCTTTTTTTAACTAGGGTGTTAAAGAAGAATTAGGTTTAATTGAATATTTTAACCCAATGAAATAAATAATAAATAATAATAATGAGCTAAGACTATTTGTGACCTTAAAACAAGACAATATTACATAAATTCTCATTGAGATTAGAAGACTAGTGTCAACTTCCAGTATAAAGAAATGCTTCTGGAAAATAAAACATTTGTAAATGATCTTTGTTTTGTTGCTAAAGGTATTGCCCCATTACTTTAGTTGCAACAATTGATCAAAAGAAGAAGACAGTGGGGACTGCTCTGAAACAGCCAGTATTATCGCAACCCAAATCGAATTGATTTGTCAGTTTTACTTCTTTTTAGTCATTCAATTAAGTCTAATTTACCTTTCAACTAACTGTTTCAATAAAATGCTATGAGATGTCATGGTTATAAATTCAAGACAAACTCTTATGTTGTGTAAATATATATGAAAATTTTGTAGTCTATTTAATGGATGATCATACTTATTTTGGTTAGCTTACTAATATAATTAGTTTTAAAAAACATTTTATGCATTAATGCACTTGCCGCCATTTTTTCTTTAATACTCTAAAAAGGAAATTTAAGGGCTGTTATACATAAGTTGCCCATCAGTAATCTAAATAAATCTAATAAAAAAATGCTGTCTTATGTTTTTTTTTTAAAGCAGTTTAAATCAAGGTTGTCAAAAGGAGAATTGGTTCTAATCAAATAAATTTCTTATCAATTTTATATGTCTGTTACTGTTGGGTTTTACATTAGACCCATTTACATTATCTTAATTTGTTATTTTAATCCTATGACTATTGGAACCATATTCTAATTATTATGATTACATAAAAAAAGAAACCAAAAACTAACATGTTTTATTCTGAGGAAGGCAAAAATTAATTGCCGAAACGTTAATAGATAGAATTGAATTAAGAACCTTTATTTCCAAACAAATCTTCATACAATTCTAATCCAATAAAGTAAAAAAAAGATAACGATAAAGCTATTAAAATTTTAATATATTTAATATTTTCTGTTTTGCCAAGGATTTTGCAAAATCGTTTTAACTAAACTAAATTCAACAAAAAACTGCAAACAAATTGCCCATCAGAGAAGTAAATGTAAATGAAAAATATTATCTTGGGTAAGCTATTGCGTTGACAATTTTTTTTTAATTTAAGGGGTCCGGACACTTTAGATAACGCCTTCCGGTAGCTTTCATTTCCTTTTTGACAACTTAAAGGATACTGTGAAGATAGGTCCATAATTGGGGTAAATCGATTGAGTGAAGTGATATGAGTACTTTCCGATTTTTATTTAATAATTGCTATAAAAATTTGGCGAATGGTTTGGGCGTTTTATGAAGGTTTAAAAACCGAAACCAATTGCGACAATTTTATAAAAATTTATGAAATACATTTGAGAAATACTCATATCACTTTACTTAAAGCGTACTGATCCAATATGCCATATTTTTTTTTCTTCAGATGAGTTTTCTGAATAATTTGGTATACATTATATTTCAAAAAATTCATTTAAAAAGGTGAATGGTTAAATTATTTGCCAATCGGCTTTTAGAATATGGCGATGCTTATGTTCCTTCTTCCCAGAAGTGAATGGAGGAATTTTGTTGTGTTACATTCTAAAGAGTTAAATGAAAGGATGTTTTTTTTTTCTTCAAAATTTGAACTTAATGGCAAAACGAAATTTCAATAAAAAATGTTTGCGCCTCTTTTAACAGGTTTTTCTTTTTCTTCTCTGGCCCTAGTTTATTAAAAAAAACTGCCGGGAGAACATCAATTCATTATCGTTTGAATTTATAGAAAAAATTAACTCCATTGGTTCAGCTATTTTTGAGAAAACGCGCGAAAGCATGGCTATTCAGGCCAAACTGTTTTCTGCTTGCATTTGAGTTTTGCTGAATAACTGCTATCTATTCATTTCATTAAAAAAAATCCAAAAGACTGGCATTGGTTTTGCTGAATAACTGTTATCTATTCATCTCATTAAAAAAAATTCAAAAGACTGGCATTGGTGAGTGGACATTCCTGGGGATTCTCTGTGTCTTACTCACAAAACAAACAAACACTTTCCAAATCACTAATTCCTGTTTGATTTATGTCTCTTTGGGTAGATATAATAAGAATATTTAGAGTAAACTCACCTATTTTGGTCAGGTACTGTTGGTTGCATCCATGATCTCGTTGCGGTGAGTGGTTCTTCTTTGAGACTTGGACCACGCGGCTGGTGGTGATGATGTAAAGTGGCGGCATCTTGGTGATGGTGTAGTCCAAACATGAGTCCTGGGCCGGTAACCCGCGGCGCGCCCGTACCGGGATACAGCTTCCGGCCCCAGGCTGCGGCTACCGGGTCCAGATCGGGCGCCGGTAGTGATAGTGCTGGCCAAGGAGACGCCGTCGGGTAACCGCGCTCCACGGGATTTTGCTCGTCGGACCGCGTCTTGGCGGCTGTACTGGACGGCGGGCAAAGCTACGCCGCTACGTCCGACGGCTAGATAAGAATACCCTCTATGCGTGTTCCACTGAATAAAACACTGCACACAAAACTGTCAAGAAGTTACTCAAGTCAGGGAAGGTGTTTATATATTCTCACGCGGTCACTGAATTTTGACGTTTTACCTGTTGACTAGTTCCGGTTTTATTATACAGGTATCGTTTGACTGAAAGCACTCATAATAACATTACATGTATAATCCCGACGGATTCTGTTATCTCGCGAGAGACCACTTGTGTTGCGCGTTGTTCCAGCAGATAAACACGACTGGGACGTTGATAACCATCGAATGATCTGCCGTGGCAATTCTAGCGACGGCGTTTTGCGACCTCTTAAGGGTGGAGTGGTGGTTTCTGTACCAGTTCTGCTCGCAAATATTCTAACTGTACTGAAACGGACCGACCAGCTAGTTACCTCCCTAGGGCTATTTCCCGCCACACCCCCAGAGATTCGAGAAACTGGAACGACGCCGGATGTCACACGGGATGGATAGCGTCGGTCGAGGGTGTAAGGCGGCTCCGTAGGCTCAACCCCGACGGGCGCCGCCAATCGTTCCGGATCCGAGTTGAGCGCGCCGTCCAATAGAATCTTCCAGACTCGACGCTGGGTACACCCCTTCGCGCTCGGCAGTTATTATCAGTTCCCCCGGCGCGGTGGGGATGGACGCTCGGAGGGGGGGCGCGGGTATCAGGAGAAGACATCCTCCGGTGCTGGTCTCTAGTGACGGAAACTTCAAGCCTGCATTTAGTCGGCTGAAACGCGGCCGCAACTGTATTCCCGTAGTTTCCGGTCTTGAAGTTTTGGCGCCGCGTTGTTTCAGGTTTTCGAATTAGGATCTGCGCTCGGCTAAGTTCCATTCTACTCAATTTCTTTCTCTAAATTTTAGCAAATTAATATCAGTAATTTCTTAAAATAGTATGGTTAGTGATTTTTTTTGTGTTGCATAATATTTGTTTTCAGAAGTATAGTTAAGAAAACGACTATTAATGATATATTTACGCATTCTAAGATACCAAAAGCTACGCAGAACCAAATACTTCAAATAACGAAGAATTATGCATCATTTTTAATACTAAATCATTTGATAACCACTCATAAGCTTAGTTTTGTATAGAGAGCAACAAGACGTTTTAAACAAATTTATATCTATAGGACTGGCGGCATCTTTGAAGTGTGTTTTAAAAAACAAAGGAGTATAAAAATGAAAATAATTTTTTTTTGGAATGTGTCTTAAAATTAATTACAATCAAATTGTGGCACTAAGTTTGATATTTAATTCTTACAATTTCTATAAAACAAATACAACTTTTTCGTACATGAACTACTACTTACTGCATTACAGTGTTACACAATTTTGCATAACTTATCTATATCTTGCAGAGTATAATGCATAAATAAACACATGTTGTAGCCATATTTATTTAACTTGGTATTTCAAATTATTATAGTTTTGTAATAAATTTTACTTACTTTTGTTGTAGCATTTATCAAATAATACTTGAGTTTTTATTACACTTTTCTACGGATAACTTTTAGCGTGGGTATTAGCATTTGTTACATATATTTATAGATTACCATATTTTTGCAATGATTTACATTATTCTTTGAAATTTATCGAATGTAAAATGTATAAATCGCTGTTTATGAATACTGGAACCGAATACAGATACACTTTATTTAAACAGTTGATATATTCTAAATTAAAGGGTATCAGAAATAATAAGAGCGCAAAAATAAATTTTAACACAAATAAATGTTATAATTACAAAATGTAAAAAAAAAAATATGCATATTTTCATGTAGGAGTGTCTGGAACAGTGTATAATAGTTGCTACATAAGTTGTTAATCATGTTGGCAATATATCAACTGTTATAGTATAGGTTATTTAGTAACGGTATTTAACATCCATTGTGTGCGCTTTGGTAAATATTACTGGTAAATTTTCTTTGCTAATACAAATGTGGTAATATGTATTACTATATCGATAATTCAGCCACATTACGCCAAAGCATCCGTAGATTAATTTTTCTAGCCGATGCGATTTATGGTACACTGGGCATGCTTGAAGCAGGAATACTGGCCAGAGATGTTGCTTAGTCGAATTCCATGTAAAACATTAATTACTTACGTTAATTGCGAAATTTTAAATTATTTCCCTAAAGTTGGGTAAATTCTTCCAGATGTAAGTAAGTGATGCAACTTATCTACCTTCCTCTAAAAGTTGGCGCTTCTACAAGAATTGCAAGCTCATTTACATTTTGTATTTGCTCGAAGTATAGCGTTTGCTAAGTCGATAAAAATATTATGTCGTAACATCGTTAAAATAAATAAATTTTGTCTTTAAATAAAATATTAGCAGTTAGATATTATTTCTAATAGCTCTTAAAATAGTAGTGGCTATTATACCATATTAAGATGGCCATTGCACCATTTTTGGAAGAGCAGTAACCACTTTAAGCAGTACTTTCTGCATAAACTGTGTAGTTGTTATACGCATTTCACATATCTTTCAAATTAATAGAATGAACAATCACAGGTTATAGTTTTCTTTTTGTCGATCATTTTATGACACGGTGGCCACCGTTGCCGACTCTCCCCTTTATTATGTTATAGTTTACCAACGTGTAACCTGACAGTTGTTACAGACAAGGATAATTCTGAAAATATTATGACAGGTTTTTTTTTTTTTCAAATTGCCATATTTTCTATGTTCCTTCCCAGTTTTTTGAAATCTAAATTAATCTACGCGGTTAAATATTATGTCTTGGGTTTTATCAGCACTTACCGAATAATGTTGCTGCTTGAACCTGAATCTTTCATCAAATATTAGAATGACAATGAGAAAATGCTGGAAAGACTGTTGTGAACACTTCAAAACAACCATGTTCAATGTCACAATTTTATTTTCATTGGTGTTTCAAATTAGCAAAATTAACCCATTTGTAGCCACTGTACTCATTTGAGTACAGAACAGCTTACAATTTCTGTCTGTAAAACCACCAAACATCAAGCAAATATATGTTTTGCATTTTTTTTTTTGAAGCGAGGTATTCGTGGTCACAAATGGGTTAATGTTGGTAATATATTTAGAAAAAATAATGCATTGTTTGTATTCTGACATTAATGTGGTAACAATTAGTGTTATTATTATTTTCCAAGGTAAATATAGGTGCCTCATAATTTTTCGAGAGTTGCTTTCGGCTCACTTTTTTGCCAAACATAAGGAATACAGTAATATACTTAGCTGTTGACGTAGGAAGAAATCATAAGATTTGATTTGTTAAGACACGAAATCTACTGCACAGAAAAAAAATGTTATAAATTTTCAAACAATTATAAAGTTTCGGATAACAAGTTGTTGAACATATAGGAGCGAGCAAATCTGTATTAAAATTTTCCACAAAATGGTTGACGAAAGTTATTGCAAAAGTGTGCATTTGTTTGCAACAAAATGCACACTTTTGTTATACAATTTATGTTGACAGAACCTATATATTACAGTAGCATTAAGTGCAGATCACTTGTTGCAAATAGTACGTTTAGGCCAGTGGTAATAGTTGCAAGTAATCGTCAACAAATATTTACAGTATTTTTGCTACTATTACAAATCTATGTAGTGAATCGACATTAAGATTTTGCGTACAGATTAACTATGCTGTTGCTATAATTAAACCTAGTTGCGAATAAGTGTTTACTGTATAATGTGTTTTTTTGAAACACAATGTGTGGTTTTGTTGCACAATTTGTTGGCATAACTTACCCATAAAAGGAGCATAAATTGCATATTGCTTGCCGCAAGTGCTATAGTGAATTTTCAGTAAAATTTTGGGTAAAGTGAAGCAGGACTGCTGGATTAAAGAAATAAAGGGTGCTTAGTTTGAGAAGTTTTGAACTCACTAACTTATTTTGTTCTGTATGTGACGTTTGCGAATTCTTAATTAAAAATTATATAATGTTTTTAAAATTGTAAATGCACCAAATCAACTTTTTATAACCGTGTTTGAGTGAAATAGGAGAAGCGCCATCTTTACAATAATCGCTGTATCACATATATCTATTGAACTATATTGGTAGAAAACTTCGCCGTAATAATAATGTTTAGATCACAGAACCTGTTTACAAAAGTGTGGGCTAGGTTTGGAAAAAAAAAGTAATTTGAGCATAATAATTACATTCAAGTAACTACAATTGTAGTTAGCGTAATCGTTATTTCAACTAGTGTTCGAGTACTATAAAGTTTCCCAATATAAAAATTCTCGTTTATAACTTTTTCCGACTCCATCATATGCAATTTATTGTATTTACTAGTTGTAAATTATCGTAAAACATTTCACAATATTTTCTAGAAGATTGTGCTACAATATTTTTTAATAATTTCATTGCTTTTTTTGTAACTATAGTATACAAAACTGCAGCTGCGTTGTTTAAAAATTTTGCACGATAGTAAAAATTCTTACTACAATTTTCGTTCAACAGTGAAGTGTAATAAAATATGCGGATATTTCTCTGTGCGGATGTTCTTTTAAAACCATAAACACGATACATAGATTAGGTATTATTAATACATATTCATATTCACTTTTTTGATTTCCAGTATATTTCTTATAATTAATTTATTACGAAGAAATTGTGTTTGAAAAATGGTGCATATCATCATCAGCTTTGCATACTTTTGGTATAGTTACTGGTGTGTTCTATTTTAACGAATATTTATATACTACTCAGATACAAATATATACCAAACGTGCTTAATATCATTTTTAATTTTATCTT
Source organism: Protaetia brevitarsis (assembly GCA_004143645.1). Classification (NCBI taxonomy): domain Eukaryota; kingdom Metazoa; phylum Arthropoda; class Insecta; order Coleoptera; family Scarabaeidae; genus Protaetia; species Protaetia brevitarsis. The sequence continues at coordinate 2,441,815 of RXPK01000136.1, forward strand.
CTTATATTGGAACTATGGCTGAGAATAAATCAAAGTCACAACTGGCTACATTTCGGTTTATTGTAAATCTTTTTTAAAACCATCTATCTAAATTAAATTTAATTACGGTCCACATTAAAATTTGTGTTACACTCTGTATAAATCAACGTGGTTTTATATCATAATTTTAGGGGAACGTTTTAAAATTGTAAAATTGTCCAGCAAGTGACAACAAATTTTATAATTGTTAAAATAATAACATTAATGAAAATTCTAAATAAATTGAACAAAATGATACTTGTTGATGAAAGTTTCTGTTAATCTTGAAATAGCATGCTTTTTTAAACTATACGTTATTGTTATAAAATAAATCACCAATAGAAATATCTGACATCCATATTATGCTCAAAGAAATGCTCTTGGTTTGTACAAATAACACAAGGCAAATACCAATAGAGAGAGAGCATAAAGTTTATTTATCGAAATAAACTTTACCACTGCTGGCTGATTATACGAACACTTAAAACTTTTACTAGGTATATAAGTTAAACTCCTGAAAATGCAAAGGAATTAAAGATGCGTTAAGACCAATTTTCTTCATTAGACCCAATCTGCATTCCACCCCTCGAAACGCTCCGCTGCTCACTTGCTTCCCAACAACTAGCATTTTTATGAGCCTTATAAATTTGTTTAATTGGTCTTTCATGTAAAGCTCGTACTTTCCACTTCGACTTGATTGTGTTATAAACGACGGAGAGGAAGTCGTTACTCTTGTTCTAAAATGCATACCGCACAATTTATTTTATTTCATCCATTATTGCCGAACGAAATGACTGTCTTCGACGGAATTATTTTGGCAAATTCATTCGGTTTGAATGAAAGTGTTTTGCAGCTAGAGAGGCGTAGCATGCGATTTTCTCGTTTAAAACGATTTATTATTATTTCTAAGCAACATTGTGTGTTTTATTAAAATACAAGAATACAAGATACCATATACATTAGATAACCGTTTAATAAAAGTTTAGTATTCGTTTATATTTAATGCACTGAAGGATCAAATATATAAAACGTTGAGATGCAGTTTATTAAAGGAATATTTTTGAGCTTTTATGCTATACCCAGCATAAAAGCTCAAAATTTGAATCTTTTTAGACATGTTAAAAATGGTGATTAGGCAACAATTACTGATTTAGTTCATAAAAACGTGACTTATTAAAGGTTGATGAGTGAATGCTCTGGGAATAAATTTATCGTCTCACATCTGCTAAATGATCTTATTTTAACTTTTAAAATTTGTTTCTTTTCTTGATATCCACCTTATAGATTTAAATTGCAAAAGAATGATTTCTTTCTATTTGTTTGGACGATCCCATCAACGTTAGTGGTATAAAACCATTATAAATTTACATATAAGATTATTCATACAAATCTCAAGCTGTTTTATTATCTCTTCTATTGCATAACTCCTACAGAATGCGCATAAACTATTACACTAACAAATGTTAACACACTTAGCATTGGTATTTTGTCTTGAATAGATTATTACAACTAATGTTTGACATAACCTTTTGACATTACATCAATGTTACACTGTTGTCAGGTATTTAATCCAAAAATACATAAAAGTATGTATACAGGGAAGGGTTGCCGAAATTGGATCCCCGCTTAAATTGGACCACCATCGTATCTTGATTCGTGTTAGATATACGTGTCGTAAGGTAGGCAAAATATTGAGTATTGATTAAAACTAGGTTACTATAACCATTAGTATGACAGATCTTTTCGAAAGAGCGCTTAGTGAAGAGATTTTGTATTATATACAAATCCAAATTAAATAAATTACATCAATTGACTTATCCTTCTTAGCGCATTTATAAAGTAAGTAAGTAGCAATTGTTTTTATATCTTCAGAAAGCAAATTTGTTCTGGTACAAATTACTGTGTTAGTGTTATAAACGCAAATTAAAAATTAGATTAGATACAATATTTTGTACATATCGGTGAGATTGCTTAAGATGGACCATATCACAGTTTCGTTGTATGTGCAATTCCCCCTGCGTTATCTAGTGACAGTGAAGGCAGCAATGGTGATTTTTTCTTAATGTATTTCGGGAGAAGAAGAGAAAAAATCGAAGACGTTCTTCAAGAAATATTCCCTTAAACAAAAGGCAATCCACAGCCAGGTTTATCGCCTCTCAACCAAGAAAAATTGACCAAAAACCAATTGTAATAACAAGTAAAGAACATGTTCTAAAATTGCATATCAAAGAGAAAAAAGTATATAATACAATATACATATAAAATGTTGCACTTGGGCCATACAAAATGTGTTGCAGTGAATCAAAAAGTCAAGACGTGCTTGCCTTTGGACCAGCAAGCATTCTAAGCAACCAGTAGTCCATTTTAGGAAACCAGTTTCCTTGATTGGAACAATGGCAATATTTTTCTAAACTAGTGTATCATGGTATTACTCTCTATTTTCATAGTAATTATACCATAAAACTGCTTCTGCAAACACATATATTAAAAAAATGTTTAGGTGGTCCAACTTCGGCAATACTCCCTAAAATACGAGTGTACCATTATATCATTAAGAAAAGTTTCGTATTAATAATGCAAGTCACAATTTCGTAGAATTTGTGGCGCATTCTTAGTTTCTCCTTGCAAATCATTACTGGTTTGCCAATATCTTCTGGGGTCAATGGTTCAGAAACACTAGCAGCATTAGTATCTCTGGCTCTTCATTTTTTTAAATCTTGTTGGGCTATATTAGTAAACACTTTTAAGTTGTAATTATAATTCGTTATCGCTAAATTGCACGTGTTTAAAGCAAATTATCATGTAGTTGTCCTGTCTTGTGCCAAGACATCTATGAAATAGGTCTGCAGAGCATCAAAGTAAGTTATTTTTTTTTGCATTTTATTAGAGGTAACAATCTGTGAATATTCATAGTATCTTATTTTCTGGTACGTACCTTTCTTTGATAATATATTGACCGAATGATGTCTTGGTCATATGGCTGAACAATCGATGTTGTGTAGACAGGTAAGAAGATTACCTACCTTTATATAATTTAGAGAAATATCAATTAAATGCGCGAAAAAAGTATTTATTATTAAGGGAACGTTATGATTACTATACTGTCTCAACCTTACTAACCATTCATTAAATATGGATGCAGTCTTCCATACGTTCCTGTTAGAGTATTATTCCACTAGTAATTCCTTTACATTTTCCAAAAATAGTGGATTTACGCGTAAATTTCTCCAATGCCCCGTAGCTGATCTTTCTCAAATCGCATATTACAGCAACATAGTACTGTCAAACGTTTTTTTCTGATCATGCAGCCTTAGCACTTTCGTAATCACATGAGAACGTAATGCTCAGGTAATGTTCGATAGTGTAACGCTGTTCGCAGGTATTATTTTCTAGGGAATATTGGACGCTTGACCATCCATTCATACAGCGCCCACAAAATCAACTTATTTTTGCTCCTCATGTATTTATTTATAAATGATGCTTTCACATTTCTTCTGCCGTTGCAACCAAACATCATCTGTCGCTTTAAATTCCGTTTTTCTCAGTCTTCTGACTAAATTCTCAGTTTATTCGCGCATCTCGATCTAGAATGTTTGTGAACCACCGTTTTAATGATCGCCCCATTTGCTGATCTCTGTTGAACACTGCGTCTTCTCCTATACTATATATCCTTTTTGTACTAAGGGCTGCTTAATACCCATCTCCATTTTTTTAATTTTTTTATATTTTGGGAAATTTTGACTTTTCGCAAAGAATCAATCTTAGATTGAATGTTCTGATTATAATGATAAATTCCTTTTCCGTTATTTACTATGCAAACCATCGAGACATATAATTGTGTATTATACCCAGAGATTAGAAATTATATTGGTAAAAGTTTGCCGTGGAATAAAAGATATATCATACCTCAATGCATTCTTGTTATGTAATTAACTATAAAAAAACGTATTTTAAACAGTAATAAAATAAAATTGTTTGAATCAAATTTTAATAAAAAAAATACAATAACTTTTGGAAATGACTCTCAACTTGTTCAATGCCTTATGCCAGGTTTACACGCCTTATGATACTATCAAAGTGTTGTACAGCATTTGTGGCGTTTTATTTGCACGTTGTTTGATAATCTTTTATTGTAGCTCTTGCAATTCTATTTTTCAGTCATCAAAAAAAAAATGTTAAATACAGAAGATCGTTGTTCACTAAATTATTGATGAACCTCTGGCAGTACTCAAGATGTAAGCGTGGTCGTTGGCAAAAGGCTTGCTATGTTCGCATTTGATATGGATGCATGTTTGAAATTTTTTAAAACAGTTCGGCATGGTCTATAAGAAACTACAATTTCTTAGGGACTAGCAGGCAAGTGTCGCAAGGATTTTGTGGGGTCGTGTTTCATACAATTACGAACATCAATAATCAATTCTCTTGTACGAAAAATTGGCCTGCTAGTACCTTTCTTTGTGGGTTGCAGATACCGTTTCACGAAATATTCCAACAGTATGTGTAAAGCACTTATAAAAATCCTGTTCTAATAGGTACTCTAAGAAGTGCTCACAAAATTGTCCAAAAATAAACGTTAGCTGCATTTAACTCGCATACCTATTCCAAATAGGCCTTATTCATGCAAATTTAGTGATCTGTGATAAAAACCATAAATGAAAATTCCTTAAGATTCGAGAAGAAAAATATATTGACAAATTAAAGTCAGTAAGACAGTTAACCTGACAATTTTATCAGAATTTATCTCAAAAGAATGGAATAAGCTACGACAGATATTTTCCATTCCATGGGAAATTTTTATCACTATAATTTTTGATCTCGCGAACTTGCAGCTAAATGTATTCTCGTCCCTGTAAAAATTACACATTCCTTGAAGTGAAATCCAAATGATATTGCGAGAACTTCTTCCAATGTTTCAATAAGAATTCATGGTTATTTCAAAGTGTTTAAAGATCATAAAATACACCGACAAAATTGTCATTTCTTCCAGGCGAAACGAGCAAAGGAAGATTTAGAAAGCGTCGCCGCAAATAAAAAATATTACCCTAACCCTAAGCTATGCAGGGGCAGGCATCCTTTGTCCCTAAAATGGAAAGCTTTTATCCTGATAATGCATAATCCCTCAAAATCAAAAATAATGTTTATATCCACTCGGAATAAAAACTTATCATTCAAGTTGATTAGACTTGATGCATAAAGACGAATAAATAATCCATATTTAGATGAAGCGGTCGTTAGGGGCTCCCTTGAGTGTCGAGATTTCGGTCTTCTCGAAACGAATAAACAGATATTGAATATCCTGTAAAGGCAGCGCAAAAAAGCGCGCTTCTTCTGAAAGGGCGGATATTACATTTACGTCGAAAAATCGAATATGAAGTGCTAAACCTTCGTTTGTTTAATTTGTTGTGCGTGGTTAGAACCTTCGCATAGAGAATCTTGCAATTACTTTAGTAACAAAATTGATGGCTGTTGTTATTTAGATTACTATCATACGTAATAGTGAATTTTGAAATTCAGTGAGTTATTACAGCTCAAAATTATCCTGTTATGACTTGTTTGTATTTAATTAAATTACTTTTCAGTACCAGATCATTACGTTTTATACAGAGTGTTTATTCATAATCTGTTGTCGAAAGAAATCGAATTGATGTTAATTTTCACATATAGTTATTCACAGAAAACACCAACTTTAATCAAATAAGAATTGTTTAAAAAACCTCACAGTCGTTAATTTAAGAAATACTTAAAAAACATATCCAGATGTTATTGGAAAAGCCCAACGGAAGTCTATATTGGTAAATCGTTTGTATAACATGAAATCCCCTAATCGTAGATGTCCTCAAATAGCGCATTTGGGCGACTAAAAGCAAGATTCATTGCTGGATGGATATGTATAGAATATAAATTCACTTTTCGTCCAAATGGTACTATGAAGAAAGAACGAGTTTTACAAACGCCTGTAAAAAAATCATATATTAGTGCAGGACATATTCGTAAAAATAATATTAATGAGAGATCAATTTCAAGAATATTACGGGAAAAGAAATTTCATTCGCATAAAGTACCTACAATTGCACTGGGAGTTGCTGCTAGTGGATTATTACAATTGTATGTAGTTTCGCAAAATGATATTAGATAGCGTAGACCAGAATCCAGGTTATTTTTAAATAATCTGCTTTGGGCAGACGAAGCTATATCAAGGGGTAAGTGAACACATATAATTATCATTACTATGCGTACATAAATCCACACCTAGTGTACAAAATTCATTTTCAACATAGGTGGTCGCTCAATGTTTGAGGAGAAATTGGTGTTACCGTAGTTGGATCTTTTTTATGACCAGTTAAATGGTGCAATATCAAAAACTGTCTTGTCATTGAACTGGCAGATTTAGTGGAAGATGTAAGACTAACTGTGGTATCAGCAACCAACGTCTGGCGAATTGTGCAGAGACATTTTATTTGTGAAATGGCTAAATAATTACAAATCATTCTAACCCCGTGCTCCACCTAAAGGTACGATACGAGGCTACCTAAGTACTATATGGATTCCATAGCAATTGAAATGTCCTACTCTAACTTAGTAATTTCCCTATGATTGTTAATAACAAAAAATGTGACTAGTTCACAGAATCGCGAGTCTGCTGTAAATCAGACAGCTATCAGTTGTTATTATAAGCGCCAATGATACGACTTTCGTTATCTCCCAGCATTCGCCAAGGGCGATTTTATATAATACTGATTATATACTTATAATATACTTATATACACTGGCCAAGGAGGAAGGGATCATGGTAAAACCTTACTCTGGGAGGATCTGGGAAGAAGTCTCACACCTTGTTACCTCATACAGAGACAGGTGGATTGGAATAATGGAAACAATAACATGACCAATTAGATCTTCTGACCTAACATCTTTAGATTTTTTCTATGGAGTCATGTTAAAGAGATTGTCTATATGGAGTTTTGATTACTCAGGAGAAGAAACCGAATTACTTTAGCTTTTTGCGAAATAACACGTTAAACACATCTGTCGGCTTGAAGGCGACGTCATTATATCAATATCTCAAAAACCATTAATTTAAACCACATGATGTGTTACATACAGTTCCTTCATATGCGGTCAGAAATCCAAAAATGCAACAACATATAATATACTGCATTTAAAATGAGAAACTTACATTGCGTACCAGTGAAACTAAACGTCCTGCATGCAACGGGAGAATAATAGGAACACAGTTATCACCACACCGATAATAATGTTTATTTCTCTCAATACTTCAATACACCGCATTAACAATCTATAACTGAATGCCGTAGCATGTCCTGGCCAGTCCTTAATCACCCTTCTGCTCATAGCAAATCATCCGTGTCCGCACGCTGAATCATCGGTTTCCACAGCCATCATTTTTCCCAAAAAAAACTTTTACTCAAAAAGGTTAATGTGCGCTGTAACGGAGCGATTGCATATAGTTGTCGCACTCTGTATATCTGTGATCCTAGATGAATGAGGTCAGGTGGTTTTTCATATTTACAGATTGTAAAAAAGCTTCTGGCAGAGTATGGAAACTTGCTGACCAAATTGTTGGGACATTGATTTAATGGTTTTTTAGTGTGCCTGATTTATTCTTATCTCACGATAGAGAGCTTTTTTTGTATTCTACGTTGTTTCTATTAGTAGTGTAGCTTCCTCAAATATGTTAGAATTTGTCCTGTGTACGAATGGTTATTTCAGCAATTTTGATACTGGAATCTTTGTTCTCCACCATAGTTCCGTCGACGCTTGAATACGCTGGTAAACTATGGAATTTTCTTTTTGTTTTTAATGAGGTGGATTAATGGAAAAATTTTTGCTTCTTTTTGTAGCCTGTTTTGTGCCACGCTGCATCTTTTCTGTATCTTAGTTGTTTCATATAAGATTTTATTATTATAGTTTATATGAAAATACGATAATTGTGCGCCGCTATGTATAATAGTATGATTTTCTTTAAATACACATCTTTGTTTATGTCAAACGCATTTGTAAATTATTAGTGCTGCATAATTTACAAATGCGTTTGACATAAACAAAGATGTGTATTTAAAGAAAATCATACTATTATACATAGCGGCGAGAGAGAATTATGAGGAAAATCAAAAATAGAGCTAATCAAAGATCCAGCTTTTGCTGACAGAGCTGTAGGTTCACTACCAATAAAAATGAGTGTTGCTTGTTTGAAAAGGGTCTTTTCAAAGTTTTGCAGGTGGCGGAGGGGTTAGTTTCTCATCGCAACCAATACAAATAATTAACAGTGGCGGCTGGTACACACGTCACCGAGGGTGTTCTCACTATCATCGAAGTTCTTCGTATGTTGTCGTATGGAATACGAAGATGTTACGAATGTATACGAAGACATTCGATCATTACCAGGACCCTTCCGGTAATGCTTATATAATTAGTTACTGTTTCTTTTACATACTCGGAATACGAGAGCACCCTTTCTGACAGAACCTTTTAGATACGTTATTTCGAAATTAAAATCCTTGCGGCATGAATTTAATTTTTACTTCAAATTCGATTATTTCCTTAACTTTAAAAAAATATGTAAAAACAGTAAATCCAACACCATATGCGGTAAAGGGTATAGGATGGTTTCCTATTGCTTTCAAAATGAGGCAGTAATGATTTGTCACAACAAAAATATACTGTGAAGCTTAAATTGAAGCAGTGTGTGCTTAGAAATGCGTTCTCTATTCTCACATACCTAGAATTTTGAGGAACATTTTTACAAGCCAACGTATTACTGAAATTCTTACATACAACAAACAGAAATTGCTTTTTGGCTATTTACCTGTGTATAAGTTATAAAGAGGGTGTATAACCGAGGCTGTATTTAATATTCCTGAGCATTATGAAGAAGATCCAACTACATAAACACTCAATGTGTTACATACTTTCTTAAAACGTGATTATCATGTTCATATTCTAACAATTAGTTTTCCTGTTTATATGCATGTTGTATCATTAACAAATTAAATGCTAATTGAAGCTCCACAAATCTTCGATTATTTATGCAACCGAAACCACAAGTAGGGGAAGGTGGGGCAAAATGGGACCATTAAGCTTTAGAACACTGCATCAGGATTGCAAATTGATATACAATGTTCTAAGTACGCTTGTTGTAATCTTTAAACATTTATCTGCTGATGGATGAATTTACAATTTTTCGATGGGTACTCTTGATGTTGTGAGAAAAATTTGAAAAGGAATGTGTAAATACAGGAAGATGGGGTTCCAGTTAAGAATGGATCGTACCATAAATCTAGGTAATAGGTAAAAAAAATAGATTCTTAAAATATTCTTAAAAATATGCAGGAACAAAGCTTAAACTCTTTAGAGCGGAAATACTTAAGATAAAAAGAATACAATAACGATAAGAATATTAAACTTAATCTTCACAATTGAGACAATAGAAGACGAACTCATCCACGTTATTCGCACAGCCTCCATGTACCCAACCCCGCCATCCATGGCATTGTATCAATACTTTCCCTTACAATACTAACATTGAGCGTCATCTTCCTCAACAGAAGAACTTGACTATTTCCTTGACGTTTTCTAAAAATCTATCTCTTTGCTTTCCTTACAAAATTCGGCTTCTTGATCTCTTCTGTTTTCTTCTTTGTCATTTTTTTTCCTTTTACTCTCCCTCAGCACTTCTAGTTGCCTTAAGGATTCTCCAGACTTCTATTTTCTTGTAGCAGATTTTTATACGTAGTGCTTGTAAGCATTGTTGTCTTTCCCTTGTTACGCTTTGATTGAACCTGTACTTTATTCCTAACATGAGAAATAGGCATTATGTCTTCGAGAAAGCATAATGGCATATCCAGGCATAACGGACCAGACTGAAGAGTGAGATAATGATATCCCCATGTTGCCCCATACCAAAAGCCCCATCTTGCCCCTTTGGGACATTTTCTGGTTATGTTATAATAACACATTAAATATTTGAAATAAACAAACAACAGACTATAGAAAATACATGCAATACATGTCAATTAATAAGCACAAAAAGTGTAGTTGTAAATAATTTACTTATGCTTCCGATACTGGCCGTTGAACTTGAAATTGCAAAGTTCACGCACAAACAGCAATAACTTTGTTATTACGACTAGTAAAGTTTCCTACATTACAACAAACATAAAACAGCACTTGTCAATATTAGGACTGCTATTGTTTGACAGATGCTTAGTGCCGTTTTGTAGATAAGACGATGTGCCACATCTTGCCCCACCCTCCCCTACTGCGCACCGAGTAATGCATAATTCAGAATTGTTTGCAAATAATTTTTAATGACTGTTTCAGTGTGCTCGAGCTTTGATTGCATTAATAATCGAAGATTTGTGGAGCTTAGATTCGCATTTAATTTGTTAAAGACGGTACATACGAAACATCTAAATTCTTTTCTTCAACAGTTAGAGAACCTAGAGCGAATGACGTGAAGAATTTTCAGGTAATAGTTTAGAAAATGTTAATCGTCTATAATTTTTTGATAGTCATAGCATGTAATTATAATCTACAGCATCTTATCGTATTAGATACCTATTATTGAACTACTCTCAAAATAAGTTTTGGACTTGGTGAATTTTGTAACGAAATTTGGTAGCACAAAACTCTAGAACAACATTAGAAACACAAAATATAAATCTTTTATTTCAAATAATATGCAATTTATCAACAAATAATACTTCGCATTCCTAAAAAATAAACCTCATAAGTATATTGGAACAATATATTATTTTGAAGTCTACTTTTACGTTTGACTTTTACAATAAAGTTTGTACACAATTGCTTTGATTACAATATTATTTCCAATTTCTGTATAAAATGAACTTGATGTTAAATGATATTGACAATTCTTAATTCTACTATTCTTTTTTTATTTACTAGAAATGCCTACTAGGTATATATCATTAACAAATACGTTTACACTTACATTTTAAAATCAGCTATAGTACGTTAGAAATTCTATTATATCCCACACATTTATTGCTTAAAGCACAGGATAACCTATTCAACATTACCTTATTTAGCATTTACATGGTTAAACGCAATCTCTTATGAAATATATCTCTCATCCCGAGTTGTATAGTTCTCGCAACGTTGTATCATTACACCACCACGGAATAAGTAACATCTAGTGGGAAAGCGTGTTCCAAGCGCGTCCGGATCGTTCCGTTCGGTAAACTGGAAAACTGAATATGGTGATGGATTGGGCAAGTAGTCCAGGGAGTTAGGAAAAGCTCAACAGGATCTTCCACTCGGCCAGCTGATTATCCTGCCACCTCTTTCTTTGTTTCGCCGCTGACGTTTACCGTTACATCTGATCCATATCCCTACTACGAATATATACCTAGTGATTTTAACATAGCGTCGGTGTATTTTAAGAGTGATCGAATTCATTTTCAAAACATTATTCTAAAAATAAATACATTTTTTTTTAGAAAATTCTAACGTCTACAGGATTCATATAAAGCATTGCACTAACAATAACTGAAATTACATGAAAACAGCACTTTAGATTTCATTGATCTTTGAACTATCCTCATAACTTACTTTTTTTTACATAAGTTTCATTTGTTAACTGATGTTAGCAGGAAAGAGTTATCTTGATACATGTTAAACAAAATATGGTATTAGTTGCGCATAATTTTAAGGGCGTTTATATCAAAAAATACAGAAGAGTAATGAAGAAATACTAAAAAGTAAAATAGCTATAATATCCGAAGAACAACGATCGTTTGTCGTATTATTGTCTTGATGGCATTAAATCAGCATCAAGTTTGAAAATTAAGCATGTTAATGCGGCAATACCAGATAATTTACAAAATCGCGTTAAAGATGTGACAACAGCATATCCTCGTCAGTCATTAAAAGCTTTTATAAGGCGATCTTATTTTGCTAGGGAATAAACGGTTAACATGATAATATTTACTCTTTATCGTTATTTCTATTTTGTTCTCCATGTAAGGCTCGTTGTGTGCTTATGGGCGCAATAGAGTCAACCTAATCGTAATATAAGTGTTCTTTTTTCCGCAAGTTTCTGTTGTAAATCTCGTTTCTTCCCTTTCTGTTTTTTGCTTGTTTTCCTACTTCTTTTAGGAATGTTTGGGCAAATGAGATGATTACTTAAAGAATTAACAATCTCACCTTTATTTTGCTTTTGCTTCTTAACGTTTCTTTCGTTTTCTTGGGAAGTGGATATTGAAGCAATTGCTATACCTTCTGTTAATTATATCTTTTAAACGCTATTGTTTTACATCTTTTTATTATATATCCGACACATTATTTTATTTATATACTTCCACATTGCCTGTCATATCTTCATCAATTCCTATTGAAATTGAAGCTGGTGACAGCACTATATTTTCAAGAATTCTTACTTTTTCGATGGTCATCAGTATGTTGTCTCATCATCGTCATGGTATTTGTCATTCCATTTTCCTTGTTTGTTTCATTTCATTTCATTTCATTTATTTTGTTCTCTTCTTCTAGACAAAGCGTTAAAATGACGCAACAAATGATACAAGTCCCAAAAATGTTCATTATCTTCGTCATGGAAAATTTGTAACTATTGGAAGTCATGACACTGTTCTCGTCATTAATTTTTGCTTCAATTCTAGTAGCAAAACATTTTAAGTAGTCTAGAGCAGGCGTTGAAAAGTCGTTTATTAAAGTTTGCGGCGTGACCGCGGTGTCAATTACATTTTGAAGAAGTGGAGCAAATGATGTATTAAGTATTTCAAATTTCACGTTAATGGTGAGTGTATCAATCAATCAAAGCATTACTGTATAATATCTTTGGATTAAATAGGGAAAAAAGAAATCAAACAAGTCTACATCTTCACAAAATTCTTTAATATCACATGACCGGTTTCGCTCCATCCGAGCATCCTCAGGCTAGTTAAAGAGGTATCATATAATAAGTCTGTGCAGCAATTATTAACAAAGTAGTATTGTATAAAATTATTATTTTTATATAAATGAGGGTGTAAAGCAAAATGGTCAAAAGTTATTTAAAGGATACTTACACTTTAAAACCCGTTAAGAATGAAAAATTTTAATTTGTAAGTATCGTTTAAATAATTTTTGACCATTTGGCTTTACTCTCTCATTTTTATATAAAAAAAAATATATATACAATACTATTTTGTTAATAATTGTTGCACACTCTCATTATGATAGTTCTTTATCTGGCTTGAGGATGCTCGGATAGAGCGAAACTGGTCGTGTGATATTAACGAATTTTATGAAGATTTAGACCTTGTTTGATTTCCTTTTTCCCAACTCACACAGAGTCAAATATAGATTTTATCTCTACATTAAGTTTATTCAATAGGATAGACTTTTTTTGTTCCGTTAGCCGCATAAACTTTTCTAATGTTGAGACAAGTTTGGAAACATGTTTTGTTCCCATTATATATTCTTGAGGGATCATCTTTGGTGTCTTCTTCTAAATTTTTTAGAACATTTTATGTATCCTTGTATTTCCAAAAAAATATTTTCAGATATTACTTTCAGATACGTAAGATCATTCGTTAGTCCTCTATTTGTTCTGTCGCAAATTTGACGATGCCTCCTCAGAAATACCTGAATTCTATTAGAGACCTCATGGAACATCATTGTATTTCTAACCGGTTACCATCTTACCTACAAGCATACATTGCCTGGTATATTGAAATTATTAGGTGGTTAACTAAAGGATAGGTATGCAATGGTGTAATTTACATAGGGCCAAAGTTGTCAACATTGTGGGAGCTCTACAAGAAGTCTTGTCGCCTGGCCTTTTTAACCTTAACTGTAATACGAGTTTAGATATCCTATATTCGTTGGAAGCAGTTCTCTACGTGGCTAAAACATTTTTGCTTCCTGCATGGCGACATCAACTAATGCAGAATCATAGTAATTATACTCCTTTCTTTGCGACATGGAAGCAGGCGGATATCCATTGCAATTTGCATCGAACACTAATTCGATAGTGGATACCCTCATCCAATATCAGTAAATTTAAAAATGGAAGGATAGGCTTACATAAAATTTAATGCTTTTGAGAAAGGTACCAGTGCTCTACGCAAATCACTAATTGGATAATGTCTAATAAATATCAAATTTTTATTTTTGCAAGCAGTTATTGTGCACGATATAACTTTAATTTTTTTACTTTACTTACACGCTCAAATAGCTAATTAAATTTACCTCTGCAAATTGTGCTCAAGTAAATATTAACGAATTAATTGTATTTCTGCGAATTACCGTAATAATTTACAACATCAGTGGTATGTGTGTGTAATTTACCTATACTAAAAAAATATTTACAATTTCGCTTAAAATATGTGCTTGAGTACTTGTTTGCAATGATAGGTTTTTTATCAAAGAACTAATATATAATATGGTGTCTATTGTCATACATACACACCATACACTCTTCACTAGCTCGAATGGTAGAGCGTTCGTCCGGAAAGTGAGAGTGTGTAGGTTCGAATCCTGCGTGAGGAAAATAATTCCTATTAAAATTATTACCGTATTGGCAGAAATATATTAATTCATTAATGACTTCATACTGTAAGAAGCTTGCAATCTTTGCATGTACCTACTCAAATAAATTCCAGAAAAGCTACTAAACTTGAGTGACTAACACAAATTCAGTAAATCAGTTGATCATCACTTTTTACAGATCCCGATGTGATTCTTTTTAAGCGGCCACTGTTATATATAGCACCTAAGTAAAGGTACCTAGTCTAAAGCCTTTTTTTGCTTGTTTCAGAATATCAAAATCCAACATAACTCAAACAGGGCAGCTGTTTTAGATTTTCCGAGGTTATCACGTACCTACCTATGTCATAAATATATATTTTTTTCTGTATAATATATTACTTCATAGTAATATATCATAATAATTAACTTCTGGCACGTACTTACCCTTCAAAATTTTATAAATAAGAACTAAAATTAAATAGGGATATTAATGATATAAATAAGCGATTTATCACAGGCAGCACTCTTCATATAAGTAGTCTAAACGATTTAGCAGCCATATGTGGCGGCCTAATATTTCACTTTACACACACTGCGTTTACCGAAGACTTCGGCACGTTCCTGGCGCGGCAATATTGAAAAATTGATTTATAACATTACCTACAGGCACCTCTTCGGGGGAGTGCGTTTTCATGCATATTTTACATATTTTTCGAAATTGGAAACATGAAATGGCGTAGTGTAATATTATTAACTGACAGTTTTACAAGAGCGTCGTAAATTTATCAGTAGTTATGTATTGCTTGCGGTAGCAAATAGACTATGCATTCAGCCACTCCCAAAGGTCTTATAGGTTGTTAGTAGTTCCATTATGCTTTTGATGTGTTTATAACCGGATTATCTCAACTTGTAGGAAAGTCAGTTTTTACCCACGTCAACGTAGATACAAAGGCTTGATTCGTTCCACCGGATTGATGGTAAATTTGTCATTTTAACCAGATTAAATAAAGCAAAACTCTTGCACTAACCAATGTTGCTTCTGACTAGATTGACAGCTGCATTAGAATTAACACAGGTAATAGAATATAGATGTACATTTTTTATGTTTCATTTTTTTCGACACGTGAAGACTACAATGTTTTTGCACTCTTCTTTGAGCAACATAAAAGTTTTTTTTTATTCTGCAAATAAATTTTAAAACATAAATAAGAAAAAGGAGTCAAGTATAAACAAAAAAGGTTTGAAATTCTGACTACAGAAATTTTCACTGAGGGTTAACAAAATTTAGTTCCAGCGCATTGTTTATGATAGTATTCATTCTTATTGGCTGATACGGAAAGAAAACCGGGCTGATTACTCCTAAGTATATTCATCATATTGAAATAAATGGATGCATTAACTTTATATTGCAAAACAATAGTGGTTTATAGTCAAAATTTCATTTACATTGCTATATAGGACAAATGCTTTAGTGTAGCTATTTTGTGCATTCGTTTTTTCCATTATGCTATAAAAAATTAACATGACAATAGATCTTCTATTCTTAACCATGATATCACGAAAATGGCCGATACCAAACAAAGGCATATATTTCTTTACCGACTACTACTTATTCCCTAAATAAAGTTAGTGGGTCTCTAAAATGATTGCAAAACAGATATTCTTTAGACATTTAACATTTAATTAGCTATGTAGCAAACTATCATTTCTTTGAAATAAAGTAGGTACATTGTTTTGGATAAACGTAGTCTTTGAATCAATGGTCAAGTGTGAATTGATACTGATTAATAACGCATAACAGGACTTTTGGAAGTATATTGCTTTGAGCGTTAGTATTTCCAACCATAAATTTGAAAGGCATTTTTCTTATTTATATCTATTTTAATTGCACAGATGAGAAAAACCAATCGATGCTGTACATCCCGTATTTTATACAACTGAAGAATACAAGAAGGGACTTTGATGGAATACACGCAGTATTAAATAATTAGCTTTTCAATCCCTATTCCTATTTTGCTAGTCTTTTTCACCTCCAAACGAGAAATAATAAAAAAACCTGCACATTGTATAGTGTTAGGATATTTATCTTAAAATAAAATAATAAAATTTCTGCTTTATGCCCTTTGGTATTTTTGCTGTAGTTCTGGATACAATTTGTGTATAAATCATATGAGATTATGCTGTGTAGTAGTCCTTCTTTATACTTCTTCATTAATCAGCAATATGCCTTATCAACTGGAATTTTGTTATGGAATGCTTTAGTGGACGACCTAATATCGTGATTAAACAGCAAAGGAGTTTATTGCGTATGTAACTATAACCATAAGCGGTTTCCAAAGCTTCAAACAGAATTAAAAGCTTTAACCATAGTATACAACTAATGTAAGCAAAAGGGATTGAGAGTCAGTGCTCAGGAAGCACAAGGTGTTGTGTTCATAAGAAGAAGGCCGTTAGAATGGTTAGAGCCACTAGTGCTAAAAGAGAAATCTAATTATTTAATAGCATTGGGCGTACGGGAAAGTCCGTGCTTTAGTTGCTACCACTTTATTTTCCATATTAAACTTTAGTAAAAGTAATATTCCCTTAGCCTTCGTTTAGCTTATCTAGTAAAAAAATTAAATTTAATAATTCAATTAAAACAATCTAAAAAATATAAAACAACTAATAATAACTAGCTCGACTATCACTGATAAACTTTTCTAGATATTGTAAACAAAAAGAACATAATATTGTTGTAGGAATGTATTCCTGCTCATTTCCAGTTTTTGGTAATCATAGATCATCATTACGTGAATAAAATGTGAACATTTCAACAAAATATAAATAATGCCGACTGCATAAATAGACCTATATGCATTTAAAATTCAATGATCTGGGGTATGGTAGTTTAATTTGCTGATAACTAAAGCACGGACAAACGCGTTCGGAGGCGTTGCTACACGCGGTCTATGTCTAGGAACTTGCATATGTATCTACATTCATATGTACCTACATATTTTTGCGAAGTCAGTAGAGAATATTATCTAGGGTTCTGTATTCACATGAGAACTGCATATTTACAGATGGAAATCTAAAAAGTATTATGTGGTTATAAATTTTAAAAACTTATTAAATTACAATGAAAAGTAACAATAACATAATTCAGTGAAAAGAGCTTCCTGTGTTTTTGCCCTAGTTGCATCAGTATTTTGAATGGAAGTCTTGAGGTAGGGGCGTTGATTGGATTTCTTAAGATTTAATACATTTTTTTTGATAATCGTTTAAATTAAACGTGCCGCTAGATATAACAAATTTACCATTTTACCATTTTCAAATGTATTGTTGTGGAAAATTACATGTTTAATATTAATAATATATAAATTATTTGTAATCAGTGATCAAAAGACTTACCAAGTTTTTGTTTTATTATTTTAAATAGTTATAGGTGACATCTTTGTTCCTGCTTGTTTCATGTTTTTTTTTAATAAAATACAAGAAATAAAGAAAATGTCACTATTACCTATTTAAATAAGTAATGCAATTATATATTTTATCTTGTTACAGTGTTTAAAAAGTATTCAAAATATAAATTATTTTAGCAATTCTTACTTTTCAATGAAAGCCTGAACGGAGACATTTGAGTGCTGAACAAATATAAATAAACAGCTACATCTAAGACGCCGCCAGCGCGTAGAATATTGCAAAAACACAGCTGTGTTGTGGTTCGTTCAAACAAATTATGTATATATGGGTCATCGATGTGCATTGAAATATTCCACGTGATTTATACGGGCAATCGGATAACTTTCTATCGACACCCGTATGTGCGTGTGTTCGCTCGGAGCGCAAACCGCCTTGCTGTGCTGATAACATCTAAAATACAACCTGAACTCTTAAATTTTCTTTCCTTCCAATATAAAAAATAAAAATATTTTTATTGTAACAGGATGTGTTTGCTCTAATATAAGTAAACATTTCCGAATATTGTTATGCACTCGAGGCTACGTTTTAAGGGCGCGCGAAAAAGCAATATGGCAGAAACGTATATCAATGCAATTTGCAGCACGACTTATTAGCTTTTTGCAAAATTGAGACAGTAAACCTTGTTTTTGCTGATCGCGTTTTGAAGCATGTACGAATACTTTTAATTTGACTATCTCAATTCTTTTACTTTGCTCTTGCATTTGTCACAACTCCTTTTTTGTTTCTGAGTGCAAAGAGAAAAATTTAATTATGCCAAATATAGAAGCAAATTAAAAAAAACGAGATAGTGAAAGCTTGAATAATAGCTTCACCGATTGGCACGCTGGATTTTATTTGGGCGTGCGTGAAACAAAATAAGCATCCAAAATCGGCACAAGAAATAATACACTCAATGAAACATCAATTCAGCTACGGTTAGATATTCACATCACCACTCCTTTTAAATTTCGCAACGTATATAGTTACCATTACCCAACTACCATTACGATACTGCAGATACTTGCCATCACATCAAGGTAAACTAGCAACGTGAGTAATTAAGATTACAATATACCACCCACGTTGTCAGGCTAGAGCCTAACCTGGCTAATTGTATAGTGCCTGCTAAAATTACTAAAATAATGAGTAGCCGAGAGAATCACAGTGGCGTAATTACTCTTAGATGAGTAGACAACGTGGGAATACTTTCACCTGTCTTCGTCGGGATCCGATCGCCAGTCGCACCCTATTGCCACCGCCGACGATTGTGCGTCCCATGGCACTCGTCGTACGGCCACGTGCCCATTACACAGGTATTTAACTCTCACAGGCCACTGTAATGGAGGCGATAACTGCATTCCTTGCATTCGATTCAATGGGATGCTCATCCGCGCACAGAACCTAATATCGGACCACCGCATCAATTTACTGGAAACGGTCGTTTTGCAATTCACGCCCGTCGAACGGCATCCGATGCCACGCTCGCGCCTTAAAAATAACAATTCCGTAGTTCTGCTAACGACTCTGACGTGCTCGGCCGCAACGGGTTCAAATATTTATCTGGAGTAATGACAGTACTGCTACATACAAGGTACGGTCCATCGTATTATTTTAATGTCGATCGTCTTGCCTTAACTTTAAATAGAGTACTGACAGACCGCCCTTGTTTTTTTGCATTTTTGCACCGTGTGATATAAAATTTAGTTTGCTAGTGGATATATGAGATTTTATACAGGGTGCGGCAAGTTAGTTTTCTTTTTTGAAATGCGCGCTGTTAAGCCAGTCTGGATCGTAGCGGGATGGGAGTGGTCTCATTCGACAGGTGTGGTTCTAAAGTTTTATTTCGAAGAAAATTGTTTTTTTTTTTTTAGTGATGAAACCCACCTTCATTTGAGTAAACAGTCAATACATCAACAAACGTGCGCTACTGGGTTGACACTAATCCCCGACTATTGCATCAACGGCTTTTACATTCGTTAATAGTTACAGCGTAAATATTAGAGGATCTTTTTTTCCACCATTTGAAAAATTAGAATTGGGTGACATTTGGTTCCAGCAAGATCTAGCAACGACTCACATTCAAAGCTGATCGATGGCTCTTTTGAGGCTGTTTTTTCGCGGAGCGTCTCATCTCAATAAAGGGGAATTTGGAGTGCCCAGCCTGTTCCCCCGATATGGCCCTTTGTGACTTTTTGTGAGGTGTTTTTGAAACCCCGTGTTTACGTCAACCGTCCAAGGACCCTATAAGATCTGTGAGTAAGTATCCAGGAGTAATTGCCAACTTACCCGCTAACATGCTGATAAGAGTGATGAGAAACGCCAGAAATCACATTGAGTGTATAGCTTATAGGCAATGGGGGGCGTCACCTAGTTGACATGATTTTCAAGACTAACTAAAACAAAAAACTTTGGATATGTACGTATATTATTTAAAAAAAAATAAGCGATTTCTGATGCACAGAATGAGTATTATTGGGTATTGAAAATAGAAAATTAACCTGCTGCACCATGCTACAATTTAGCTCTGAAATAATCTTTTTGGATTATATTCTTCCCCATATACACTTTATTTATGAAAAGTAAATTATTACCAATCATCCCAACCCCGTGTTCCACCTAAAAAAGATACTACACGAGGCTACCTATTCTAAGTACTATATGGGTTCCATAACAATTGAAATGATCCTACTCTAACTAAATAAGTACCCTATGATTCTTAATAACAAAAATATAATACAGTAGCCTCGCGACCATATGAATACTACTTTTGTGAAATGATGAAATATGTGAAATGTGATTAGTTCATATAATCGCGAGTCTACTGTAAATCGGTCAGCTATCAGTTATTATTAAATGCGCCCATGGAACGACTTACGTTATCAGCATTCGCCAAGGACACTGATTATATATAATATACTATATAAAATCAATGGCCACGGAGTAAGGGAAAACCATGGCAAAAACCTTACTCTGGGAGGATCTGGGAAGAAGTCCCTGACCTTATTACTGATAGCCGCAAATTATTATTATCCTTCTGACAGCCTTGCGTTCTCGCGTAGCTGCTCCCTTTTTTCACACATTCGAAGTTAAAACAGCAAAGATGATGACCTAAAAAACAAACAAAACAACAGCAGTACCTATTCTAATACTTAATAATAACTTACTCCTAATTATTCTAACCAAGAGTAATTAAATAAAGATTTATATTTTAAATATTTGTAGTTTACCACCAATTCCGACCACTAAAGAGTATAAAATATTCATTTATAAACGTGCTACCCTACTAACTATCTAAATATCATGCCGTAGCCTACCTAGTTCTTTAGCAACATTACTAAAAAATTCCCATCATTCGATCGACTCATTATCTCTAATATCTCTTTCGTGTCGCGGCAAATTTAACCCCCTAGCGACCGCTACTCATCAGTGAGTGGACATTCAAATAAGACATGCCCCGCTGTATCTACCTCACCACACTCACAAAGCGAATCATTAACCCTCCAAATTCTACATAAATATGATTTAAAATTACCGTGACCTGTTATTAATTCTACCGCCTGATACGCTAATTTAACCCTTACTTCCGTAAAACGTGTAACGCTCGCGATAAATTTACTAGTCCACCTCACATTTAAAGTATTATCCCACCTACTCTGCCAATCATTATCAAGTTTATCCCCAAACGCTTTTTTAACTACACTAGCCGAAAGTAGCCCAAATCTAATAATCAAGCTCTAGATACCGCTTTTTTCGCTAATTGATCCGCCCTCTCATTACCGATTGTACCTACATGAGCCCTAGTCCAAAAAAGTTTTATACCCCCCTCGCGCAACATATCCCATGTATCTAACAACATATTTTTCCCCATAGGCGGATGTAACCCGAAGAAGGCAACTCAGCCAGAAAGACCTATTGTGCCCCTATGTGGATTTTAGCCCTCGCAGTCAGGTTGCACCCTATCAACAAAGTTCGCAACTGGTTGAGAATTTACTTACCGGCTCTGGATTCGTCCAACCTATCGACCCCAAAGTGCGCCTGCCTCTCCCGGTCTACTGCCGGGCAGATGTTCCTCCGTGGATTATAATTAAAATACAAGCAAGTGCTTTGAACCTATTTTTTTTTACACAACAACCATGAAGTAGGAGGAAGAAGGGAAGACGCTCTAACTCCAATTTGTTTATATTAAGGTGACGTTACGATTTGTTGTATGCCACTAAATGCAGAATAAGATTAACTTGATAGCGGCCACTATTGTTATGATTATGTTTTGGTTCTGCGAGCTCACTTAATTTTATTAAATTACCGTTTTGCCATTTTCTAACCTGTTTTTTGGAAGCAAATTTTGTTCAGATTTTTTTTTTATTTTTTGTAAATTAATTGGTTAGTAGTGTTTATTATTAGATTAATTATTTTGAATTTAGTTATTTAATATAAGACACGTGTGCTCTCATCAGTGAAGGGATTTTTACGAAACTTTTTTTCAGCACAGGTGAAATTAAAAATCTATTTTTTTGTATTAAAAGTGACTGAGTTTATGATCGCTGCTTTAGACACTTTATTTATGAATAGTTAAATAACTAATTAAAATTCATCGTTAATCCCGTGCTCTGAGGCTACCTATTCTAAGTGTTATATGGATTCCATAACAATTGATATGTTCACACCTTAACGAAATAATTTCTATATGATTATTAATAATAGTAACAAAAATATAATAAATCGTTCAGCTATCAGTTGTTATTGCGTTTGCGACCGTGAAACGAGCTTAGTCTAGTCTCCTAGCGTTCGCGAAAGAGTAAGGGAGAACCACGAAAAAAACTTTACTATGGAGGCAGGACCTGGGAAGTGGCCCCAGATTATGTTACTGATAGCCAGCAAATTATTATTATTAACCTTATAAGTTTGGAAGAGGCAGTCTCCACGTCCCCGCGATTCCGACAGCCTTCAGTTTTTCGCACATCATGAATTTGAAATTGAAACAGCAGAAGGATGGACCAGTAAATATCTAAAAACAAATAACAACAGCAATACCTACTCTAAGATTTAACAATAACTTAATCTGAATTATTCTAACCAATGGTAATTAAATTAAAGATTTATATTTTAAATATTATTTATGCATCCCAACTATGCTAATAGCTTTAATTTAACACTAATTCAGATCACTAAAGAATATGAAATGTTCATTCGCATAGAGGCAAATTTAAGTCCTTAGGTAATGCTCTAACTTCCATGACGCAACCGCTACTCATCAGTGAGCGGACATTCAAATAAAGCATGCTCCGCTGTACCTACCCCATCACATTCACAATGCGAATCATTAACCCTCCCAATTCTACTAAAATATGATTTAAAATACCGTGCCTAGTATTAATTCTTCCACATGATACAACAAATTAACCTCATTTCCTTTCTCTCATTCTTTCTTGTTTATATTTGACCGGACCGGGAACGGACGGAGAACGGAGCGAAATTAAACCGTGAACGGCATTACAGTGTGAATCGAGCCTAAATGTACAATACAACAAAAGTAATAAAATAATTCTAAACGTTTCCTTTTTATATTCTCGGAAAGAAAAAATGACTGTTTGCCGACGGCCAGCACTTGAATTTATTCTGAGGCATGTTACATAAAAGACTATCCACCTTTGGTAGACAACACAAGTTTACTAAGGAGATATTAATACATAACCCTCAACATTGGTGTCCTGACCTGGAATGTGAATTTTGCTTTAGATATTTTTAGTTAATAACTAACAGCGGAATATGCTTCAAATTTTATGTGTTGAGTACGCTCTTTATGATGTTTTCGATACTGTTGTATCTGAATGACGGCAACATTTACCCCAGAAAGTAACTTCCAATGTTTTTATTACGACCACGTGAAACTTTTATCGCGAAGTGTTAATATAAAACCAGATGACGATATTCGCAATGTTATTGCGCTCAATAACTGTTTCGACATTGAAATATAGGAAAATTGCAACTCGTAATGTCACCGTCGAGCAGACATCTAGATAGTGTAATGGCCCGGGGGCACGGCGCAAAGCAAACATAATATAACAATTTGTCGCGAGACACAAACACACGACCGTCTACGGTCTACACGTAGCGTTTCACATCTCTCGACACGGATACACGTACACACACACTACTACATGGGTACCGTAGTAATACCGGCACAAATAAGAAGTGTTGCGCGACTTTTAGGGCTGGCAATATCCTTCCGCGGGAAGCAATTTGTTTTCATTTCTGTCCGTAGCGGCGCAATCAGGCTCACCGACATCAAGCGGTGAACATGTGCCGTGGGAATTACAGATAGTGGTAAATGGTTATTGCGAACACACCGCGACTTTCATATATGTATTGAGTTTTGGTATAATGCGTCTGTTATATCGGCAGTTTTGGCGGTAATGGGCCTTCCGATCAGATCTCGGCGTTTATCCGACATCCTCTACCATATGAGTGCGCGGACGGCATCCGATAAAAAAAGAAAACACAGACACTCACACGCACACACATACAGGCCGCTACCAACAATAACAACACCACAAATTAGCTACTGCAATAAAAAGAGGTCGGTCCCGTTTGTCCGGGGTGGTTTCTGTTTTACCGGAGGAACGTATATAGTTAACGTCGCCGTTCGATTAGGCGGACGAACACTAAAAAACATATAACAATCACTGAGAACGGTTCGTTCGGTGTAACAGAGTAGTATCGTTTGTGTGCGCCGATCCGGACGTGTGTAAATGTACGTAGTAAGAGAGTGCGGGCCAAGCAATAGCCGGGCAATCGGACAATCGTAACGACGGGGCACCGGAATTGCTCTCCGGGGTGGCATCACATCCGCTCGCGCTCCATCTTTTCGCACTCTTTCCTACCACTTTCATTTACTGCCATACCTACGTCTTCTTAAACCTTATGGCGTTGGACGATCGAATTTGCGGAAAATAATCGTTCCTAGATGACGACGTGCGGAAACACTTTCACCTGCTCGAGGCGACCTATCCTAGATCTCTATCTCACTTCAGACGAGTATACACTTCAGTCCACAGAGGAATTCCACACTGATTAACACGGTATAAAAGACAGTCAGAAAGAGGTCGATATTTAGCATATACTCTCAAAACATTTAGGAGAACATCTCCAGAGAACTCCAATAAAATTCATAACACAAATATATATTTCAGGCAAAGGAACCAATCTAGCTACTATAAATAATATCTATGTATTATTGTATAATGTTTAGCAAAGGCTATAGCCGGATAAGTTAGCGAAATCGGTCCTTGCATAAATTTGGCTATTTTTTTTTATAATAGCTTCATATTGTAACGTCTATTTTTATTTGGCCAACGCTGTATGTATGATATTGGTATGTTTTTACATTTATCATTTATTGCTAAACTTATTTTTATATATTAATTTTATTAGCTATTGAAGTAACTTTGAATAATTTACAATTTTCGTTTTTTTAGCATATTTTCATCAATTTTATTACTTTTAAAAAAGTGACTTGTTTTACGTAGTGCTGTGTACTGATTGAATAAAATGAAAAATGCAAAACTGATTTTTAAAATGAAAAGAAAAAATAAAATTGGCTAGCTCAACGGATAAGATTTTTTAAGGAACGCAAAAAAACTATTAACCTTAGAGTTACCCTCGCGAATTAAAACTTTAATCTAATCACGTAAAGTAAAAAGTGAGTGAATGAAATCAGGTTTTAAATGAAATAAAAGAACAGAATTTTTAACCCAATTACGCTAATTAACAATCAATTTATTTTACAAAATGGGTTAAATTACAGATGTGCAGAAAAAACCTTGAACTGAAGGTTCTGGCCTAAAATAAAAACTGCACTTGACTCTAAATTAAAATAGGACAATGCTATTTCCTATGCAAAGCAAAAGTTTTGTTTGTTCAGGAAGATTATCCAAAATTCACAACCTTTGAAATTCTATCCACGTGCTTTCACAAATTAAAATCAAAGCGTGGACAAATGCAAGAAATTCACAAAAATGAAAAAGCTAAAAGAAAGAACAAAGCTTCTTCTCACCCAAACGAGGTGATTGAAAAATAAAATGCAACAGCAAAATTGAATAACAGAAAAAACTCTTTAAAATATAATGAGAGAAAAAAAATTAAAATAAATCTTCCTAAACAAAAAATAATAATTGATCTTATATCTATAAAGTGCACACCTCAATATAATAACAATTATCACAATAAGAATTCCTTGATTGACTAAATAATTACAGAATTAATGCGAAATTTACAATATCAAAATGAATTACAAAATGGCAGCAAAGATTTAAAAATACGTCTACTCACGTCAATAGTCGAACAAGGAAGTCCTTAATAAAATTCTACAATTGCTTTTCTTACAAAAATCCTTCTCTCAAAATCGTACAACGCAGATGTAAGGTAAAGTCAGGTAAGTGTGTAGTAAAAATTGCATAGTGCGAAGAAAATGTAACACTGTTCACATAATGAGACATTTTGAGAAATTTTACATATAGAAGTACATAATATATGCTCAGTTGAAAGCCTTCAATAGATACACTTTTTATAATTATCAACGGTTTACTAGAAAAAAAAGAAATTTTAAACACTGTCAATACTACACACTTACACATCAAAATGAGGCAAGTGTGTAATCGTTCCGCATTTTATATATTAATAGCATTGTCCTTTAGTTCGGCCAAGAGTGTAATACTAAACTGATGTCTGTTTAATAAGGTATGATATATTCACAAGATATTCAAGTTATTACGTTAGGAGATGCCAAACTTTTGTTTGTAAAACTGGTATGACATTGGTACATTAGTATTATAACAAGAGGACGTCCGTATTTCAATTTTAAAAATAAATATAGCCAAGCTACACACTTGCCCTGGTTACACACTTACCTGACTTTACCTTATAACAATACGACAATATTAAATAGAATACGCATTAAATCAGCACAAGCAAACAATAGACATTTGAATGTCTGGATTCAAAAAAATCATACAATAAACTTCTAACTAACTAAAACTAAACTTATACAAAACAAACAAAATTGTGAACATTCTCGGCAAATTGAAAAACAGCTGATCGGAGAAATCAAAACAACCAAAAATATGCAACTTAAAATACACTCAGCGGAAATGGGTTGTCTAACCACAGCAGTACGAATGCGGCGGAAGATGCGCGGATATTCGGTCTCTTCGAACCTATAATACCCAATAGAGCATTTCACTTAATTTTATGTAACCAATATTCTTGGAAATTTAATTAAGACAACATGAAAATACCTTTGCATAATTTCATTTATTTGTTTCACATTCATTAATGTTTCATGTTAAGCACACGCTAATGTTATATTGCGGTCCCAGGTTTTCTCTTGGACCATCCTGTGGATATCAAAAAGTAAATGTAACCATTTTAGTTTGGCCGTTTCCGAATAGTACTTACAATCTTCGTGCAGATCCAACGGGTATCGCTAAACCACTCGTAATATCATCCCCAAGGATGGATTAACCAATGGATTCCTAGAGGCCCATTATTTAAAAAACTGAGCTAGGATCTAACAGAATATTAATTACCACCAGCTGCCGCAGGATACCATTTACGTTTGTTCGTCGATATTTTTTTTTGTTTTACCTGTTTGTCACCACATACATGTATTATATATTATTGCCGAATTATTGTCCTCAGCTATCTGTTAAATTTTCTTATATTACATTACCATGCCATTTTAACTTTAGTAATTTAATTAATTTAATTCTTCCAAATTAGTTTTCAATTTAGTAATTTTAAGTGCATGTAAATCTATTTGACAACGCCGTTATTTAACTTCATTCTGTAAATTTAACATATTAATTTGTAACCTATATTTTTCACCATGTTTACATTGTTTGCGAGCCACTCCGGGGAATAACAGCGTAAATGCTTAGAATACATCTCGCCTAAAATAATAATAACAAAAAAATAGCAACTTATTAATAATATAGAGCAGCTTACATAAGACAATACATTAATCACTTCAACTTCTTAATTTCTTCTTAATTTAAATATATGTTATATCTACTGATGCATTGACTAGTCAAATTGAATGAAGAAACAAATACATTAGTGGGCAGTTGCCCTAATATTGCTATTCAGACATTTTGATAAATTCACTTTTCTTAAAATCTTAATATATGTTACCTGGTAATTGCAAGCGTTGAAATATTGTTATAATTTCACGGGTTATTCTTTTAATCATATTAAATGGTTACTTAAATTTCTGTTAGTGATGTTTATTGCCGAATCCTGGCTTCCTCGCTGCCTAGCCACAGCTGTCGCCCATTTAAAAAAATATCGGAACTCATATCTTTGCTCCCGATTTATGAGCGGCGGGTAATCTGTCAGTTTTTTTGCCGGATTTGCTTGGCAAGTACTGGTCACAATATGTAATATTGAATTCCAGAAACTATTGTTTATAGTTTTCAAGTAAACAACTGTTAAGGAGAAAAACAAAAAAAATAATCATTTTCGCTAATCTATGTAATATATTCTTTTGACTTTCTAGTATGTTGTTGATACTGATTTTCTGTAGCTTTTGGCGATTCTAGAAGTCACTTTAGTAAGCCACAAATATAGATCAATACAATACATATCGTCTTTTTTTTTTATACCGGGTGTCCAGCCTAAAATGCAACGGTCCATAGCCGGTTTATTACTGTTTTTTTGGAAAAATGTTTCAAATAAATGTTGCCTCGAATCATATTCTACACATTTTAAAATTAGTTTCAGTAATGGCGGACTTCCGGTTGTACCGGAAGTAGATACTAACTTTATTATTTTAAATGGAACACTCTGTATATTATTGCACTTTTGGATTCCTTGTTAAATTTAAATTACAATACGTTAGGCATACATTGGGACTAAGTGGTACCGTTTCCTAATTACATGCCGTTTTTCGAAAAAAAAATGACATTTGCAATGTCTGCGGTGTTTGGAAATATCTCCGGAAATACGAAAGTTTTCCCCAAATTCCTTCCACATAACCTCCTGCAGGTTTGGCTCAGCTGTTCTTGTCAATAAGGCTGCTATGTTACAGGTTCTAATTTTTCCCAAAACTTCACAGAATGACAGAGTTAAATGTAAGCAAGTACATTATTATGGTCTAATTGTCATAAATGGTTTCTCTTTACGTCCAAGTGTCCTTTTCGCATTCCTTAACGTTAACGTGCCTACTAAGATACGTTTTGGATTCATTGGTCCTATTGCTTGATGGGACTGTAATTATAATTCTTATTACATTTCTGTCACTTCTCAATAAAACCTTCCGGATGCTGATGGCAATGTAAATATTTAATAACAGGAGCAAGTCTTAAAATGTATGTCTTGAATTAAACTCTCAAAAAGTATTAACAGTAAAATTAGTATGCTATATGCAAAATACAACCATCATAAAAACATATGGATTATAATTGTTTTTCAAAGATAATTTCAACGTTTGATTATAATAGGTTTCGAAAATCCTGACTTAATTAACTTCATCCATAACCAGTACGGTTAAAAATTATTTATGGTGATCGATGGTTAAGTATTCATTCCTGCATCGAACTTTTTCGTTAAAAGTCAGTTCATTTAGATTATTTTAATTTTCAGCTTCTTACTTTGTCAGCTTTCAAGATCTTCTATTGAATGAGATCGTCCAATACTGTATTAATTTGTTGATAACATTATCTACTTTTGCCATAAATACTTTTCTTCACAAATGATAAGAGCCACTAACTTTAACGACACAGAAAGCGCGGAATTTGGGAAGGATAGTGCAAAGTAAGTTCCTGCGCGCGCACGGAAAAAGTTAATGCACCCAACAGTGTACAAAGCTCAAAGACAGACCTTTTTTTGTTTTATCTGTTTAATTTAGTTAATTTATCCAAACAAAATATCTTTCTGAACATTTTTCGCCTAATATGGACAGTCCTTCTCTTCTGTAGGCGAATTGTCTAACTATAGTGGGGATAAAATAGGGTAGAGGTTTCGAATACAAGTTATTAGTTCATTGTACAATAATTAAAGTTTAGTCATTATAAATATTCTTTTATTTAAATTAGCTATTATCACTACTTTATTTTTCTCTGTGTAAATAATGCTTTAAAAGAATTGTCAAATTAATTTTCTTACCACAGGATTTTGTATTTATAACAGCATCTTGCTGTTTTTACAAATAGAATATAAAAAAATCCAACTTCAATATAAATTCAAAAAGAAAATAATTAAGACGTTAACAGACTAACAAATTAATTATGTATATTAATTTGTTAGTCTGTATAACTTGAGTCGTCATATATCACAAGTTAAAGAGGTTTTATTTTCTTCAATTAATGACGTAGAGAGAAAAGTCTAAACAAAAAGTAAACTGCTTGTCTTTTAAACTTGAAATGTTTGCTAGCTAATAAATAATCATAACTAACGGAGGCAATTGGCAAACGTACGTTTCGATCGACAGCCACACCGCAGTACTAATTCGTCTATTGGGATTTCGTACACGCAACGAGGATAATTATTTAGCATTATACACGTTTGATATAATCGCATTTATTCCTATCTATGGCCGGCCATGTAATTATGCCGCATGTTAATACACGGTAAACGAATTATCCACGGCTCTGTTTATTAATGCAGGTGGTCGCCCGTTGTCACGCTTTACCGCATTTATAGTAAAGCATTGAAATTTATAGAAAATTAAATTACCCAGTACCCGATTCCGATGCCCAATCTAATTATTGCGTCGGAGTGAAACTACTGTTTTTCGTTTTCTGGCGAATCAATAGATTGCCGATACATATTTCAAAACAATTTCGTTACAATAATACGTTTTCAGTTTATTGCAATTAAGTAGGTATATTTTTATGTTATTTGTAAATAAATTCAGAGTCTAAATAAAAAGCATTCATATAAAAGCTTATAGTGTAGAGTAGCGTGTGTTCCTGTACTCCCACTTGTCCCACTTGTACTTGTATCTTTGTTTGTTGTTAATGTTTAATGTTATTTGTTAATTCAACACTGACATGTGCATACGATTTTTTTGTCACGCCGAACAGAACTATCTATCTTTCTATCTATATATCTATCTATAAGAGAATCAAGCTTAGACCAAAAAAACTTTCTGCCGAAGTTTCTGTCTGCGTCATACTGAATTATGATTAACCATTTTCTACTAATTGATAAACTCGAGTGCTATAGTATCAGCGGGGTTGTTGCCAATTGGTTTGTATCCTGCCTAACCTGCCTAATTTTAGAACGCATATTATTAACTTCTAAGTATCAGACTCAATAAATAAATTAAGAATTTGAACAAAAAGCCTTTACTCAAAATCTCGTAATCCCTAGGCAGTGATAATAAAGATAATTTCATCCTTGTCTAGAAATCACAATCATATAGTATTTAAATTAATATTCATTGCATTTAAAATATCTGCCAAGAATATATCTACAATGCATAAGGCGAGATATTCTTGAAAAAAGCCATACCCTTATATTAAATGATGTAAATATGTTTTTTTTTTCCAAAAATGATATAAGTAATAATAGAAGTATAGTCAACAGGGTAGCAACTTTATAAAGTACATATATTTGTATATTTTGACTACTAATCAAACACCATAAGTTCGTGGAACGGTCGCCAAACCAAGCGAATAAACTTTTCGTTTCAGAACATAAACTTTCCATTGAAATCCATTGTCGCATTGTACAGTGTGGAAGGGGTGGTCCAACCGCAGTCAATGCAAAGGGTGTAAGAAATAATAAACACTGGCTGCTCTGACGGTATCCTGGTGATGGGGACGCCCGGCCAGGCGTGACGTTGCCAGATGTCCACCTTGCACTTCGAGCACATTACAATTAATTATCATTTAACTTGTCCGAATTGATTTATCTGCTTTACCCTTTTATGGAGCCATAAGGTGCTTATCCGGGATCAGTGTTGTTCTCCATAACAGTAGGAATGTAGCACATATATTTTATTCTTACAGCACACATAAGTTCAATAGCATCTCTCGCAAAAATAAAATCTATGTCATTATTCTTGGAGAACTATTTGGTTTAGTTGGGCATAATAATAATAATAATAATAATAATAATAATAATAATAATAATAATAATAATAATAATAATAAATATAATAATAATAATAAATTTATTCATCCTGAAAATCTATAAGATATATGATAAGTGAAACAATGTAGTACATGCATGCATTAATTTAGAATCAAATAGTTAGTAACTGTAGTACAAATAAACAATTAAATTCTTTATATTTATGCTAATTAACAACAGAAACAGAAATATATAAATATATATCTTAAATCTTATAACAATATGTAACACACAATATATTAAGTAAAAAACAAAAGAACAGAAAGAAAATAAACAAAAATATATACATACATGTTAATAAAAACAAATCTGCTTACAATCTATCATTAAAGTACTCATCTGTGGAATATAAGCTTTATCTGTTAGTAAGGCCTTCACCCTGTTTTTGAAAATACTTCTGGTTCCGCAATTCTTAAGGTTTTCGGGGAGGTGATTATAAAAAAGAATTCATTTATACGTCGGGTTTCATTTATAAAGTGATAAACGGTGCTTAGGCACCTGAATGTTGTTATTAAATCGAGTTAAGTCTTTGTTTTACAAAGTCATCGATATACTCTCTTACGTACATGACACATTTGAATCTATATATTGAAGGCATCGTCAACGGATTGTTATTTTTAAAGGTGCTTTTGCAAGAGTCTCTGTAGCGTAAGCCAAAAATGTTTCTTATTGCATATTTTTGTAGTAGGAAGATTCTATTTGTTTGGAATGTCTTCCCATCAGATTATACCATAGGTAGCCACAGTTAAGAAATTTCTAAAGTTGAAGATTTGACATACGTTGATGTCACATAACGTTCTTAGTCTTTTTAAGGCAAAACAATAGGCAGCAATCTTGCCAGCAATTCTATTTATGTGAGTATCCCAAGCTAAAGAATGCTCAATACTAACAATAGGCTTTGGTGTGGTTAGACACAATAGGATCGAAACGCATAATCTTGATTTTATCAACATTTACAGATAGTCAGTGGTATTGTTACTATTTATTAGACTAATATCATCGGCATATAGAATACACTTGCTGTTGAGATTTAAATATGCAAGATCATTAGTATAGATAATTAAATAATAGCGGTCCGACGATATATAGATCCTTCAGGTAGCCCACTCCGAACATGTGCTTTATCTGACTGTACGGATGTAATTTTAACGAGTTGCTCTCTACCCGTGACCTACGACATTAACCAGCCTTTCGCATTCCTTCTAATACCAACGCATTCTATTTTTACATTATCGAAAGCCTTAGATAGATCAATTAATATGCTTGTGACAACTTCACCTTTGTCAACTCTACAATATGCTTCATGCAAGAACTTAACTGGTGCCGTTATTACAGAATGCTCAGACCTAAATCCATGTTGCTGGGTATTAAGCAATAAATTTAGTAGAAAATAATGAAAAGATTTGTAATTAAATTTATCCAGAAAATAAAGAATATTTGTCACGCTAAGTAAAAGGATGGAATATCTAAGGAAAGTTACTAGATCCTAAAGTTGTTTTCGTCTTGTTTTACAATAAGTAAAACATATAGCTAGTCCAAAGGTTTTAACTTCATACTTAAGAGTTCTAAGGCAAATAAGATTTTTGTAAATGGCAGGCAACTTATTAAAACTTATAAACTTATTAAAAATCTTTAACCCCAGATTATACGTCAGTGCTTGTTGCATGAAGAGTACATGTTGGAGCGTGAAGGTGATCCTTTATTCCGGTATTGTTTTGATGTACTTCATGAATGTACAGATATTGTTCTTTATTCAAAAATACATATGTTGTAGTTTCCAAAATATGTAAACATGGTAAAGGAAGAATATCTAAATCATGAAATAATGGCCTGCAAAAATCTCTATAAGAAGCGCCCACAATGCTACGAATAACAGCTTTCTGGCTTATAAAAACATCGTAGGTTTCCGACGATGAACTCCACACCAGAATAAGGGTATTCTTAGAGAGTTGTGACAGTAAGCACCGAAATAAACATTCTTTACTTAAGATTTTTTGGCTAGGTTCTCACAATGGTGTTTCCAAACTAACGTTGATTGTAGATGTATACCTAGAAATTTTGTACTTTCACATTGACGTATTATCGCACCAGCTAATACTATATCTCGATGTCTGCTACTTTCTGTCTTGGATGAAATGTCATAGCCACAGTTTTTTTTCTGTACTTAATGCCAGTTTATTGTAAGTGAATCAATCGTGAATCAGCTGACATAAATTGTTCATCGTCAAATTAGAACCTCCTGCAAGAACAGAGACGTCGTCGGCATACATGGTGATGTAAACGTTCTGCAATGAAATGGCAATATCACTAATGTATAAGTTAAAGAGCACAGGACCAAGTACTGAACCCTGTATCACACCCGTAGTTAATGGCAAACATGATGAATGAAAGCGCCTAACTCTTCTGTTAACATCATTATACCACACTCATACGAATTGTGTTCTATTATCCAGGAATGATTCAAACCATGCAGCTATCATGCTGAACACAGTCAAATGCTTTTTTCAAGTCGCAAAATAGTGCAATAGGCGACTTTCTTTCCTCGATAAACTTCAGTAGTACCTATTGTGTAAATTATAAGTAGGTGCCTGTATCAATAAATGCATGTCTTAATTCTTCTTCTAGTATTAATCCATAAAAAGTCAAATTTAGAATGATTATTAATTTGAAGTAACGCTTATAGAGTGTTTTGTATAGGCTAACAAAATATTTATCTGCGCTCGCAGTTTCCTAAAATCACAAAACCTGAAAATACAGGGTCCGGCAACAAGGTTGAACAGTTTTTAAGAGGCCACTGTTAAGAAACGAAGAATGTATTTGGACGTACCGCCAGGCCCGGTGATTCTGCGGCCCATGTAGCCACCAAACCTGGAAATTAGGCGATTCGAGAACAGCAATAGACCGTCTAGATGCATGCGCTGTGGCGCCGTCCTGTAGAAAGCTGGAAGCCATCTTGGTCCATTCTTTGAAGTTCCATAGCCACAAATGTTTTCAACATCTCAACATACAGTGAATTTACTGTAACGGTGTGGTCGGTTTTCTTTTTCAAAAAGGTATGGCCCGATCGCACCAAAGCTGCACACACGGTTACCTTTTGGTCATGAAGTGGGTGTTTATGAATTTCTATAGAGTTATGTTCTGTGCAGTAGCGAAAGATCTGCTTATTAACGTACCCACTCAGATGGACGTGAATAAAAACATTTAAATTGCTGTGATATTAAAAAATACGGATTTTTGAAAATTTGTTATACTATGTTGTAGTTAAACGTAATTATAAATTGTCTGTATTATCAAATTACATATGACTACGACATGGTGAAACAATTTTAGCGGTTTCAGTTAGTTCAGGCTAAGTAAGTCTGAATTTAAAGAAATTGTTTACATTTTTATGAAAAAACTAATACATTCAAAAAAGAACTGGGGAAAATATCCCAAAAATGTGAGGCAACTTTTACTTATTACCATGTTATTATCCCAATAATAAGAGGTAGAAAAATTGTCTTTCATTTTTGCGGTAATTTTTTCCACTTTTTTGAATGAATTGACCTCTAAGAGAAATATATCTCATTATGGAGAAACAATGTAGTTTACGGGTGTATAAAATAATTTTGATTGTTCCTATAGAAGCTCTAAGATGGATCATAATTATATTATATTTTTGTTAGAGGATATAATTTCCTTTTCTCATGATCAGTGCAGGATGAATCAAAATCATCATCTTCTAAATGATATTGCCAAACGTATTTCTGTAAACAGAACTGCAGTCAATGGTTCGGAAAGATAGAACCTAAAATGCATTAGAATATCTTTCGACACCATCAATATCCACCACCGATAGCATCAGTAATCACAGCAAACTGTCGACAGCGGCCACTGGTAACGGTAGCCACACTACTCGCAAAATGCACAACTGTTCAACCCACATTGATGTGCAGCATAATAAAATTACACAATGTACCTACTATCTCCCTGTCCGACCCTCATTATACGTGAATTAACCATCCACCGCCGTCGTTGTTTTCGCCCGAATAAATACTCCCGGCCGCACAACAAAGATCCTTTTCACCGGCAAGTAATATATTGCTTAGGTCCCGTCATAGTACGGGCGCATCAATCATTTCCGATATACGTAAGTACCATTTGCTTATTAAAACTTGAAACATCGGTCAATCTATGAGTGGCGTTTAGTCTGTATATGAATATGAATGTCGATTAGATCCACATGTAAATTCCAAAATGAAAACGCAGTTCTCCAGATATTTGTGAAGATATCTTTTCCTATGTGTTTATAATTTATAATTCCTTATTGTATCATAGTGACTGATTGTCAACGTACTTTAAAACATCTTAGCACAAAATTTCACTACACTGGGCGCACATTTCGATAGCAAAGCTCTAGGTAGATAATAGCTTTGCTATCGAAATATGCGCCCAGTGTAGTAAAATTTGTGGTGAGGTATTTTAAGTGTTTAGTGACGTCAGTATCACAGTTGTGAATGTATTTGTCATAACTAGAGTGGTCGACCTTCGTCTGCGGGCCAGATCAATAATAAGTTTCATACATGTGACATTAACGTATAAGACAAGTATACAGTACAGTGTCGGGAAAGAGCAAAACGATTTATTCATTTAACTATAAATATTATAGGTAAGCCCCTTACCTTATTTAAGTAGCAGCAATGGTATAGGATTGCTGAAAAGTTTGTAGCATTAAGTGTTTCAAGATTTTTCTCACTAAGCCGCGTTGGTCGCGATGATAAAACATGCTTATATTTCGAAAAATACCGCTCAACATCTACGGATGTAACACACGTATAATTAAAATAATCTTTATAGGTTGATAACGGATCAGATGCACCACCACCAATGTGTAGTCCGATTTGTGCGAGCACAATAATTGTACATCGCCAAACTATTTTGGCACCACCATAATGTAAATCCTGAAATTTACCGATATACTTTTCTATAATATGGAACAATGATCGTTTCCTGGGATTTTCTACGCCCGACATTGTGTTACATTTATAATGCGTAAAACGTTAACGGAGAATTTTACTATCTCGTACCAAGACTCGACTAACACTGATACTAGATACTAGATACACGAATCGGAGGAAATGATTGCACTGTCTTGAAGATATACTGCGGCTAAATGTTCTGCATAGCGCGAGGCGAGTACGGCCCATGTAAGCAGACACGCCCGACCACTCCAGTCATAACTGCATTAACTGCTTTTTGTCAACAACCTTTATCGACCAGCTTTTTATTAATTTCTGGAAATGTGGTCCCAAACTTTGATATAATCTGTCCATAGGTATAACGATTTGATTAATGATGTTTACCAGGGATTATCCGCTACCTGCTGTGGCAAGTACCCAGAAATTATACAAATGAGGTAATGGGACTTATTAGGGGAAATTGAACTTTTCTTATGTAGAGAATAATTATTATTTATTATTTTTTAACAGATTATAAGTACTTGAAATTTTATTGAAGAATGTTGTAAAATGATGTTCTAAATATTAACACCCCTTTTGCTCAATTTACTAATTTGTATAACTCAACGTATATAAGAAGGCAATAAATAAGAGAATTTAGCTGAAGGACGGCTGTCACAAAGTGTAGATATTTGAATTTGTGAAACAAAAACATCTGCAGACCGTGGGCTATTGATAAACATATAAGATATAATATATATTTACGAGTAGTAATATTTCGGTAAATGAAAATAGTGGTAGAAGACGATGTCGAATTTAAAAGGAAAACAAGGAGACAATCGAAGAAAATTAGTATGTGTGATTTTGATTTAGTACGATAGTCTTTGTAAATACAGCACCTGTGAAACACCCGTCCTCGAAGGATTAGGTAAATATTTCTTTTCTGAAGTTTGAGTGCTAGTGAATAAGTGAAATCGTTATATCTATGGACAGACTATAAAAATTGTAGCGAAAACCTATGAAGCAAGATTAAATAATTTCCGGATTCATGGACATTGTTACATACAATAAACAGTAAATCGTATAATACATATACCGGGTGTCCAGCCTAAGATGCAACGGTGCTTAGCCGATTTATTATTGTTTCATTGAAAAAAAATCTTTTAAATAAATGTTGCCTCAAATCATATTCCACACATGTTAAAATAACTTTCAGTAATGGTGGTCGTCCGGTTGTACCCGAAGTATACTAACTTTATTAATTTAAATGGAACCCCCTGTATATTATTGCACTTTTGGATTTCCTGTTTAATTTAAATAACAGTAGATAAGACATACATTGGGACTAAGTTGTACCGTTTCCGAATTACATGATGAAATGTAAAATTTAATTTTCTTTCGATTTTATAAGGGAATCATTGTGTGTATCTCCAACGGTTTTGGAGATATTGGCGATTTTTCAATTTTTCACGATAAGTGCGTATTGCGAAGCGCCGGCCTATAATACTGGCATGCTGAGAAATTGGCCAACATTACTGCTCATTAGAATTTGTTTTCGTTATTAATTAATAATTTAAGAATACTGTGACACATTACTAATTAATTAAAGAAATAAATTGTTGCTCAAGCTAACAGCAAAACACTGTTGGAACAAAATAATTTGAAACAAATCATTCATTTCACTCTGTAAACGTTGAGTAAACCATTAATTTAATTTAGGGCAATAATAATATAGGTAATATCAATGCTGAAAATGGGTGAATAGATATTCGTTATACCTTGTGCAGCGAAAGTAAAAATATTTCGCTCAGATTTATGATATACGAATGATTACTACATAATAAATTGTATTTCAACGTTTTCTACCACTAATTTATTGAAATTTATTCAAAATAAAAGTACATGTTCTCAATATTATACTTGCGTCACTTATCTATTACGTATTCCTATTAATAATTAATACATGCATTAAAGATGTTCCTATTAAAAAAAGGATTCATCCCTTTCCCCTTCTCATCTCTTCCTACTTAAAACAAAAATATTATGTAAAACATTTTAATGCATTCCCTACCCCGATTTAAAAAAAATATCATTAAAAAAAGCATCTCTCTCACATTCATCCATGATCCATAATTTCAAATATTTTTAATGCTTCCTCTCTCTCATTGTTAAAAAAACAGAAAAAACCATCATTAGAAAAATAATCCCTCTCCTCCCAACACTCCTCTCCTTCCAATAAGTGCTGGGTAGGATCGATCCTACCTAGCACTTATTGGAAGGAGTCGCCTTTACTCGAGTAAAGGTTCCAAAACAAATTTTAATTATTACATTTATAAATATTTAAACTTTTAAAATTTTAGAATTTTTAAACTCTTAGATTTTCACATTTTTGAATTTTTGTTTTTCAATTTTTCAGGCCAATACATTTTCAGCAACACCAATCTTTATCCTAACTCGTCAGAGTTTTTAATAATCAATAATGTGTGTCTCACAGGATTATAATTTTATAATATGTGATATATATTCAATATGGTAAAAATATGTTATACAAACATATTAAAATAAGAATAAAGAAAACGTCTTGCATATGAGGCAAAAAACTTTAGCAGTGTCTAAAGGAATGCGCTAGCGGTATACAAAAATACCGAGTATGGAAAGATACTTTAACTCCATTAGTACTAGGTTCCGAAACATCATAATTGGTGTCTAGTCAATGCAACGTTCCAGAACATATAAAAGTACTCGTTTGTTCCGGAACCTTTACTCGATTCTACCCAATACTTTCAATGTTAAAAGGAATATGATTTGAATCATTTTGAATGCGTCCTCTCTTCCGTTATTTTTTATGCTAAAAAAAGTAGGAAAATCTTAACATTGGTTGTTCAGAGGTACGAGAAACTCACGGGACCATTTAAATACTTATACATTTTCAACTTCAAGCTATCGGGAATCCCGATTTCCCGAGTTCCCAATAAGCATAGGTACGGGAAATCTTGTCCCGAAACATCCGATCCGCCCGAATTAACAGGTATAATTATAAAAAAAGAAACATTTTCAGAATTAATAAGTATTAAAAAAAACTTATTTACATGTTAATAAAACTCCTAACTACCACAGTTCTTGTACAAACAAAACCATACGCTAGAATATGTAGCAATATGTCTAATATGTCGCGATTTAATGTGTACCTTCTCAATGTCATATAAATTTGTAGTTCTACGCTAGACACACAATTGCGTTTAAGCAGAACATACGATTGCTCATTCCTATTTTCCCCATATATTCGTGCACTAGATAATACGATTACGGACAAATATATGTGTCCATAAAATTGAATTACCATTGTAACATAATACGAGAAGAATTAGCATTATGCGCCCCCTTTTCGGTACATAATCTCAATTGTAACTTTATTATTCCGGAAACTTAATACTTGCATCGGCCATGTGACGGAGATCTGTCTATTAAATATAAAATATTACTCGGAATAAACTAGTACTTAGTTAATTATATTTAGGATGAAATTTAATTATTATTGTACAGTAGAACATTTTTAATAATCTTCCTAATAATAACATCGACAGAGGCGTCGCAATAAAAGCTTACCTCAAATATTGCGACGCTGAATTCGATAAATTGTGACATAAGGCACTGTGATTGAAACCGATACTCCTCAATCTGGCCACGTTTTTTTAGCAATAACCGTGCCCCCATCCAAACATCTGCGACAGGTTTTTTTTCAAGAAGAGGATACGTTCTAACCAGCCAATAATTCATCAAACAATGCACCTAATCACGAGCCATCCAGAATCATTATATAGTACGAAGAGAGTGCCTGCCACTTAGTTTTGTCGGTCATATGATACTTGCACCCTGCGTAAATAATTAGAATGATAATAGCTGAATAAAAACTGTATGCCAAACAAGCAGTGGGGCTTCCCCCATTAAATATCGGGACACTCTCGACTGTCAGAGGGAGAGACTGATAAATCTGTTTTGCGGCGGTGGTCATCTCGAGGAGTCTACGGCAGGTTGCATGCGAACATGGCATAGGGGGTGGCTGTGCACTGAATATCAAAAAACACTGGTAGCTGAAGCGACAGTACTTTGTACATAGGCTACGGAGGGGTGATTTAGTGACCAAGTAGGTGCAAGGAGTGGTTGGCAGTGTGACATATGGCGTATTGTGCTGGGAGGCTTACGCGTAACCGCATTTCTATT
Source organism: Protaetia brevitarsis (assembly GCA_004143645.1). NCBI lineage: Eukaryota > Metazoa > Arthropoda > Insecta > Coleoptera > Scarabaeidae > Protaetia > Protaetia brevitarsis. Next base: position 2,483,076 of record RXPK01000136.1, read on the forward strand.
TCAGCTTTTAAATTAAGCGTGCACGGTGTTCCTTAAAAGCTCTATATTTTAGAGACTTTACGTAATATTGAAAACCGATCCACATCAAAAAATGTAGGTATTTTCTTGGTGAACAACACTTTTCTTGATAATTCTCTAGATCAATAGGGGTAAATGTATAAAACTTAAGGAAAATATCGAAAATGCTAGTAATTTTTCGTTGATACAAGGATTTTACGTGAAAAAATCATTGTGACATCAAGAAAAATATTAATATTCCTTAGGAAAAATTACAATTTGAAAGTTACAGTTATAAATAAAGTAATTTTCAAGTGGCAAGGAAGTAAGCAAGGCGCCTGCGTATAGTTAGAACGTTCTGGTTCAAGTCAGAGGTAGGCAAAACTGACATGTTCGGTCACAGTGGTTCTGTTTTCTTGTTGTTTTGAAACTATTACACTAATTTATTATCTTGAAATTCTTGGTGGTAGTGATCCGCCCACTCAAGACAATATATTAACCATACGGGCAAGAAATTTACCATATTATTATACTCATTATTAGTAGGTGGTATTAATTCATAGTAGAAAATCAGTTTGTTGTTCTGGTTTTTGTGCGTAAGAGACTTCGCACTCTGCTACAATTTGAACTTGAAATATCCGAAATAACTTAGATGCACGTTGGAATTCATTCAGCGTTATTTGTTAAAAACTCACCCAAACGTTGCAACAAAAGGCGTTTTTCACATTAAGTAAAGAAAAAAAAAGTGATTGGCATTAGATATATACTTGCCTTTATTTATTTATCAATTATTTAAACAATACATATAAAGTCATTTAATTTTTTTCCTAGTTTATTTTAATATGTGTACCTCCCTTTGCAGATATATCTGTTTTTGACATGTAACCTATTTATAAGAATTCAATTAAATCGGTTTAACTGCACTATTCAAAAATTAACATAACTTGAAGATTATTCAATGTAAAATAAAATAAGATTGTCCAGTAATGGTAAATATGGCTTTTGAAAAAGATGGTATATAAATAATCATTAAAATCTAGGTGAAGAAAATATGTAAGGTGATATCTAGTTAAAACAAATAATATAACTTAGGCCGGTTTTACATTATACTTAATTTAGTATGAAACTTTGATATAAATTTGCTATTAAATATTTCAAAGAGTATCATACAGAAAAATTTATTTGTAAATTTCGTACGAAATATTGTACTAAATATTTAGAACCTGTTCTATTTTCTCATTAATTTTACGAACGAAATATGCGTGCGCAATATGTGAATTGTTGGTTAAGTCCAATGCGATAGGTCGGCGTTTGTCGTACTATACAGATCGCTCAATCTAAGTTGACATAGACAACACAAAAATGCACGATGTAGTTTGTAGTTGAGTCAAAGCATAAGGAAGTTCTGTTGTCTATCGTATATCGCTGTATCACCATCCATTTTAGAATAATGTCGTGGTCATGTCAGCAGGTTGAATTGTTGATTGAGTATTCAAAACTACCCTAGATAAAGTTAAAATTGATTGATTGTATAACAATTTGTTGAACATACTTAGTTTTATAATTTATAAAAAAAGATAGATACATACAAAAAATTGCATTTTATTTTTAGAATTATATTTCATCCCTAACTTGTCTTGCAAAATTAGCAGATCTATTGGCACTTGGTCGTTGCACCTTACCAAAATTTCAACATTTTCCTCTGCAACTTCATCTATATCGATGTAGCTTAAGTTTTTAGTAGAACACTAGAAATAAGCTTATAATCACCATCTGAAGGTCTAAGTACTACTAGACTATTTGCGCCTTTATAATTGAAGAAGTAAAATCTATCAGATCCAGGTCTATCACGTCCGTCAAGATCACCTAGACAATGAGGAAAATTGCCAAAGTCATCAAATCGTTCGACAATGGACCGTCAGTCCTTAATCCCGAATTTAACAAATTTAGAATGCATCTTCCTTCAGGTCACATACTTATCCAATTTTTACATAATATTTTACGGGACTAGCTATCATAGTTACATTTAAAGATGATAGCCATAACAGCAATACTTCTTGGTCAGCCATTTTACGGTAATATTAATCTTTTTCATAACTTTTTCATACTAAATTTTTTAGTTTGAATATCAAACAGACATATTCAAATATTTTGTACCAATTTTCAGATGTAATTTTTTTTATGTATGACATAAATTTCTTTATAAATTCAAAATAAAATTTTATACTAAATTTCATACTAAATTAAGTATAATGTAAAACGGGCCTTAGAATAAAATGTGGACACTAACTAATGAGTTTAATTTATTGTAATATGTGATATAAACATAGTAAAAATAGAAATGAATTTGGAAATACCCATTTTGAAAATTAAATAAAATACGAAAACTTGCTGAAAATAATTTTTACTTTCTTTAATGCTTTAATTATTAGTTTATTTCAAATAATTTCAGTTGTTATGACATTCTCAGTTGAAATAATGTATGTTAGTTATGTACGTAGTTAACTAAAATGACAAATTAGTAATATTATACAGGTAATTAAAAATTAAAAAAAAAAAATAGACAAAGGTGAAAAGTTAATATGAAAATGTGTAAAAAGTGAATATAGTTATTATAAACAAAGAGAAAAGCGAGTTGAGGATAAACAATTCCTTACTTCCTTTTCACATTTTCATATTTCGTACTAACTTCTGTTCTTCAAATTTCGATTGCTAAATATTTTTTGGTTTAAAAATTTCGATTTCACTGCATGGCCTAAGGATGAGATTTTACCATTTTAAGGTACCTACACTGAAAGACAATTCTAGCTGATAATGGCCTAACGGCAGAAACTAGTTCTTAAGTGAGGTAACAATCTAACCAATACGGATGTAATTTTCCAACATATTTTCAGATTTAATAAAACTAAATGTTCCAATTAAATGAACTCCACCGGAAACTTCCATTTCGACCATGTATGTATATATTGCAAGCGTGATATACACTGCGACCTAAAAGATTTATTGTGTGCCCTGTTCTTGCTGTTTTACAGCTGGTCTTCCAATCCTATTCCTTTCAGAAAGTGTAGGATATCAGAAGGTCCCAGGTTAGGAAGTTTCCCTCTTCGATTTCACGTGCTCCCAGGTGCAACGCCCTTAAGTTGCATAGTGCTACGCAATTTGAGAGGGGATGGATGCCATGCTGTTCCCCAATCTGCTCCAGTCGTTTTGCTTCTCCCTTTGTTCCTTCCTTGTGAGGTACTCTTATTTTTGGAAGTGGAAGACTTCTTATGGAGGTCCTGCTCCTATTCCTGTTTATTAGCGGTGTCGTCCCTCTAATAAACGTCCTTCCTCCATGGTTGATCCCACGAGTAGCTAGGGTAGAAACGCTTCACCTCCACAGAACCCCGCATGCAGAGGTAAGGCTAAATACAATGGGGTGCGCCAGATGCCCCAAGGTTGGACTAGTAAACTGGTCTTCTATCCAGCCACGCATCCCATTAGCCTAGTCCGCCATATTAGGATTTAGTTTGAGGTTGTCTGCTTTCGGTCCGTGCAGTTAAGCCAAGACCCCCCATCTTTTTCGGGACCTGGTTTAACAGTTGGGCTTTCGGTAGCCGAAAGCAACAACTGGCATCGTTGTAGAACCCTGAGCAAGCCCTTAGCCACGACACGACAGCTCTGGCGAGCGGGAAGCGGTTTACGGCAACGGTCGTCATTCACCTTGCTCCGATTTTAACCATCTCGTCTTGAGCGAACCCTGACAAGATGGCCTTTCCCTTATCCACCACTTCGGGGACGCGTTTGGTAGGTACTCCCAACCCCCAGGTGGTTTCCTTTCTATTAGGAAAAGAATCAGAAATACTACTTACTAAAACATAAAAAAAATTGAGAAATACTTAGTTGCAAAAAAAAAGATTAATGTAATTAGGAAATCAAAACTGCAATTTATAAGTTCCAACTCTCTTAATTTTTCTCAATTTGCAACTTAATCCAAATACTTACAATTCTTTGAAATTATGCTAAATTGAATACAAAATTAGTACATTACATTCACACTAATTTTCTATCCCTCTGACCCTTAATGCCATGTAGACCCATACATTTACTAATAAGTAGATAACATGTACGTGTATATATGTATGCAGCAACAAGCGTGCAAATTTCTCCTATTATGCTGATTTTCGGCAATATTTTACGTCTGCAATTGCACAAAACCATTCGGCCCTAAAGTGCTAACAATGCTTTTGTACAAAAACAAGCATCACGATGATGAAGGGGACGCACGTATAACAAATCGGCCGATTATTAAATCGGTTTATGGCGGGAGTCGTACGAACACAATGCGTACAATCGCAGAAATACACGACCTGCTAAAATACATACAACATGTGACAGATATGAATGGGCAAGGCGGCATAAAATGATCATTCGTTTCGGTCGCAGTTTTTGTGCGCGATTGCAGAATTGTACAACTATTAAATTTCCATAGCAGTTATGATCGACACCCTCGAAGGACGGCGGTCGGAAACAGTTGCCGAATAAAGGCGTAGTCATAGATCGTTAATGAGGACGTATTCATCCAAAAATATACAATACAAAAAGTGGTCTATGGTTTCTTTTTACAAACAAGCACCAGGCTGCGCGTTCATAAATATCGATAGGGAATAATGTTGCACTTGTTCTCAATCAAACAAATATCTGATATACCTATGTCAAGTGCAAAGCTCAGGTAAAGAACTGGTATTATTTTTTATCTTGTACCAAGAAAAGTTACTTAAACACTGTGAAAAGATTTATATAATAATTTCGCGTATGGATCGACAGATAAATTACCAACAACTTCCCTTTTCTACTTTATCAAAATTTCGTAGAGCATTTTTTTTTCATTTTTTCTATAGATATTAAAAAGAGGTTAAACGATTTTCAGTTAAAATCGTTTTTGAAATGGATGTTTTGAAACGGTAACAAATTTTTGCATTTAGACATGAAACGATATTCAATATTCACATTCCTATTACGAAATTTTGGGAAATTTAACTGTAATGTAAATTATTTAATGAACACTACGTTAGTTTTAGAGCTATGATTATTAACGTCTGCACTTTTAATATAGATATGTATTTGGAATACAAATGTATATTAATAATATACGCGATAAATTCCTATTCTTTTTTGACACGTACCAAATTTTGTTCATATTTCTTTAATAAATTTTGTCTTCTAAATAATTCAAAACTTAATTGCAGCTAATTCTAAATAAGAATATACAGAGCCTTCGACTTACAATCTCTTTATTAAAATGCACGCAGGTGACCAGATGGTATAATTTGTGCAATTGTATTCTTGTATAATTATTTGTAGAAATAAATTTAGTCAAAGCATTACTTCAAATACTACAAAAACCTGTTTAAGGTTTAGTTTTATAAGAATTTCTTAATACCGATATATAAAATAATCTATCAGACATAAATGCCAAATGGTAATTTATATTGAAAAAGTGTAAAAATATGAAAAAATCTTATACGTTTTGGAAGAAAATTGTCACCCTTATTAAAAAAAAATGGTTCTTTTTTAGTGTTTTATTTCTATTGCTTTTTTTGACGGCATAAATCGAATTACATTTATTGGAATTTTTGCATAAAATGTGGATTAGATGACTTTGAGTTTTAAACTTTAAAAACTAAGATGATTCGACTTAATGGTAAAATTAAGAATATGAACAAAAAAAGACCATGTATGAAATTGTTTTGGTAAACCTGTTAGTACAAAAAGTATTTAGTTATAATTTTATTTTGTTCTTCTAGGGATTTTTCCCATAGAAAGTTCGTAAAGAACTAAAGTTAATGATAGCTTAAATATAAGAAAAAATAATACGAAGAGTTGATTGAAATAAAATGTCCACGTAAACAAGAGAATTAGAAGCAGATAGAAAGAAATTGATAGCAATTTAAAATGGCATCACCACGTGGATAAGCTATGCAGCAGACTGTCAGCAGCCTTATATGGCATTAGAAGAGTGAAACATACGGCAACTCATGTGGCTGCAAAGACAGTATATTTTTCTTATTTTCACTCTTTATCATATGGTCTACTTGTCTGGGGAACATCGACGGAAGCGGATAGAATATTTATGCTCCAAAAGAAGGCTATTAGAATTTTGTGCAACCTAAATTACAGTGAGAGTTGCAGATCTCATTTCAAACAACAGGGCATACTTACCTTACCGCCTGTGTATATTCTACAAGCAGTATCATATATTCACAGAGAGAATTATTTTCTTACAAATGGTCACTGCCATAACCATCTTACCAGACAAAGAAATGACATAAGGCCACCTTTTCACAGACTCGCTTGTACTCAAAGATCGATAAACTACTGGGGGACAAAGTTATACAACAGGCTGCCAATACATTTAAAACAACTAGAATATAATAACTTCGTTAAGCAAATGAAAAAAATATTATTGGAAAGAGAGTGTTACTCAACTCAGGAGTTTCTGCAAACCTAATTTTCTAATTTTCTTTTAAAACACATATTTTTTATTTATACAAGTTTTATCTATACACATTTTTATCCTCACCTTACTTATTTATTTATATGTTTTATTTATACTTACCTTATGTACATATACTATGTATGTTCTGTTTGTCTTCTTTTATATTTATTTATTTATGTGTTTTGTTTGTTTGTGAATTTTGACAAAGTCTGTAATGGTATAATTGCAAATATATTTACATTATTATTATTATTATTATTATTAGAAATCAATATTATTGCATAAAATCCTTGGACGGCAACTACAAAGGTTCTAATTCTGGGAATGTAAATCGCTGGGCAAGCCGAAAAGGTTGCGGCATCTTTGTCGCGCACCGTAAAGGGTATTATCTTTCGAAAAGATAGGCCTCTCCGTGCAGATTACGACGGAATTGCATTTAAAGTAAATATGTTAGAATTAGGTCTACGAATTCGTTTCATGAACCTGGGTCATAATTTTTTGAGCTAATTGTACCAACTGCATTTAGAATATATTTATACGAAGTTACAAGAGTTCCTGGTTTACTAGACATCAATCCCCCAACTTGTTTCGTACCTTTCCCTAGTATAGCTTCGCAAAGCTATTGGATGGTGGTACAGACAGTTTCGTCCTAATTTACATATTACAGCAGCTGAGTTGTGAAAAACAATGACGATGCATTTGGTTTATTAAAATTTAGAGAAAGCTGCATCCTGGTTGATTCGGGTGTGGGTATGGAAAACCTCTTTCACTCTCTATAGAAATATGGTTGGCCAATCTTTACCAAAACATTACTGTACCTATCAGGGATTCAGTATGCTTATGTTAAATCGCAGAACACGCTCATAAGCTAATTTATGGACTTCTTTGTGCGTCAAACCATATTAAATTTTCGCTCCATATATGGGATAGCTACCTAGTTCCTGGTTTTGATCTTCGCTAAATACTGACGTTTGCAGTCACCTCTGATATCCGAGGACTCCTTTGCCTTTAACATTTTTGAAGATACCTTGAAAATGTAACATTAACCAAATATTTAAACACCCTTTACCAGCTCTCTAATGCTTTGATTTTGGTTTTTTGTTTATCATATTCACTTCTATTAGTTGTCTTCTTATGATCTCTGATTCTGAAAAAAAAAAAAAATAAATGACTTCGAAATGTGGTGTGGTGTGTGCTTTTGTAGTTTACTCTTATGCCTTTAAAATGAGAGTGACAGTGGATGTGATTGGTTTAAATAAAACTGTTAATGTAAAAATTATGTTTTTTATGCTCTACAAGGGTAGAGTTTACAACCACACGTTTTTGTAGTGTTTGTTTGAAGTAAAGAATCTTTTCACTATAAACATAGTCTCATTTGCAATATACGAATACATTTCACTATATCAGAACAAAAACAAACAAGTTCAATACATCAAATGAAGTTGGATTTTCAAGTTCTATGGTTATTGTTAGATTATGTTTGAGGACGTTTGGTAAATCTTCTTTAGAAATTATTATCCGAAACATGGTAGTAGCACCAAATAATCTATACCCTCTGGTATTCTACTGTAAACTAAGAGACTTGTTTACGAAGTTGTTAATTGCGGGTAATTTCGTTCGTCACTTTATGCGCGTCGGAAATCTTACGTTTGTTGTGGCAACGGCGGAAATAATTCCGTAGTTCCGTTAACTCTCCGGTGGCCGTTCGCGAAATGGCTGAAGCTTGTTCGCCGCCTTGGAGATGTGACAAATCGTCACCTGGTGACCCGTATCGTCGGATTCAACCTCAGCCATCCGCCTGAGAGCAGTATAAACCTGCACCTCCCGAACGTAATCATATCAGACTAACCGAGAACTGCCCTCGCGGCTTAATGGATCCATTACTGCGGTCTGGTCTTCTTATTGCGATGTGCGGCCCGGCAGGGACCGTATATGCAAATGGAATGACCTTTATTAATACATAATTTCCGCGGCGTCGGAATTACAGAAAAATACAATGAAATATTGTGGTCGAGGGACCGGCGACCATCTCGTGGAGATAGGAGTACTTTTAGTACGCAAAAAAAGGCAGAAAAGTAATGTACGCAACTGCCCCGAGCAGTCGTTTTTAAATTATAAAAAAGGGGTTTCTTAAAAACACCCCAAATAAATAACGAAAGAGCAAAAACGCGTTTGGATATTATTGTTATGGACACGAAAATTTTCTCTGAAACAACAGTGACATAACGAAGTAGAATTAAACTAAAATGTTCCTAGTTTAAGCAACTAATGGTTTAATGAAAAATACGTTATTATTTTTGCTTTTAAATAAATCACGTGCATTAAATAAATGTAAAAATATAACACTAAGCTTCAAAAATAAAATAAGTTTAATGAAATAATTCTACATTATAACGTGTGTGAGATACGAACATAGTCAGTTATACATATATGAACACGAACAGTATAACAATAGTTCCAAAATGAGTACATTACCAAAAACAATATTTAGGATTATATCCAGTGCAGGAATCGCTCGTTAAGCACTATACTAATTTGGAATACACATAACTGACACATGTATTAGTATGATGCACGATGAAAAGAACTATGGCGGAAACATATGCATTTGCACTGCAACACTCGAACTTGCCAGATAGTCCAGCAAATATCTGTGTGATGGTCCGGCCGCTCCTGAACCGTGAACAAGGGCGTGGGTTCTTCATTCTTTTTGATTTTTTTTAAAAGGGCGCCAGTGGTGGCCAACAGGAAGGAAGCCAAAAGTCAGCAAACAACAAACAACAAGAATTTTGTTCAAAATAGAGTTTAATAATATAATGTTAATGTAATTCTTATAATAATATTTAAAATATATAAATGTATATATATTTGTCTTGTTCGCAGTTACAATTTGACAATCGTGTGCAATGAGTTGACGTGCATCAGCAATAGTAAACAGAGTAACATTAAATTTAAAATACAAAGGTAAGTATTGGCTCTATATTACTGTAATGAAAATACTAATGCTCGTTATTCTTTCAGATTTCACACGACAACGCGACAACAGCTGCTATCCCCCTGCCAAAATGTATAACCATCTAAGGCGTTTAAATTACAATAAAACACAAATAATATAGGTGCCAACTGGCACGTTGTTATGGGTTAGATTAAATAATAATGAAGATGTACCACAAAAGTACATAAATGGTGTCCCTTGAATTACTAACAAAAATTTGCAAATGACTAAATTAAATTCATAAATAATTAATACTATTAAATTTCTTTTAGGTAGCTAATAAATACTGATGAGTACTACAAGTATTAAGAGCAATAAATACGTACAGCACGGCGTGGCAAAATTACAAAACAAAGTCTTATTAATTACATAAACGAACAACCAAACGGGTAATGACGAGTAATAAGTATATAACGAAGCAAATATAAACAAGTGAGACAAATGAAATGGATGTCCTGCGATGGCTTTCAATGAAGAAAATAATATGGAGAAATCCTACCTCGGCAGATGTGTGCAAGAGTTACGTTCCTGTACGTCGGCAATCGTCCACGTTCCTCAACTTGACGATGTGATTCGTTTATGATTAGGTCCATAAGACGTGGTGGTTCACCCGAGTACTCCTGGTGGATATTCTTCACCTTGTAATTTGTACGGGCCCAGCAAATTTTGGAAATGTGAAGTTCAGCCGCTCCACATGGGTTTAAATTAAAATCTCGGACCAATCTCCAGGTAGGTATTGTAATAAAATTTCCATGTACTTAATGCAGGACTATTTCCAGGTCTCATTACATCACAAAAAGCAAAAACTAGCAACTGATAATGCAACCAAATCCCAAAGATAACAAAAAAAAAGCCTAAAAATCGTAATAAGTAAATACCATGTGCTCTTCGCAAAAAAATGTAACATAATATCAACAATTGTAAAATATAGTTTAAAATAATAAAATGTGCAAAAGTAAAAAAAAAGTTCACTATAGTTTGTGATTTCAAGATGTGAACTTACTAGAAAAATATATAACTAACATTAATTTATTACCTAGATTTTTTAAGCTTTACACTAAAACGTCTGCGCTTTGCAACAACTACACCCGAAAAGAACGAATTTCTATGCGAGCCTTGAATCCTCGCGCAAAAAAAATTGTTATTTACAATGATCCAAAGAAATATGAAATAAAACTGCAATCAAATAATTAAATTATTCTAAACTTATAAACGTTAAGTGAAATTAATCGACTTTTAATAATATGAAATCAGATATATTTAAAAAATTAATTACAAGCACATGATAATACTGTATACACCGTTGCTCAAATAAAAATGACCGCTACAGTACAATGGTAGAAATGCATTTAAATATTAAGTACAGATCAAACTTTGCTTGATTCCAAGAAATCAGGAAATAAACAACACTTTTTACTTTTTTATGTCTTGTACGATAAAATACTTTTTTATTTTGCATCTTCTAAAAGGAATGTTCAATGTTTGTGTATTATTTCACTATAGTACTTAATTTTTGTAGTCATTCTGTAAGGTTCTGGTACGATTGGCGTGGATTTCGCGTATAATTAACTGGCACTAAACTGGCATCTTGCCCACGGTATAGTGAAACGCTGTTAACTAGGTGTACCACTTTGTTTTACATTGGTTAAATGAAGACAAATCATCAAACAGAGAATCATACACATTTTAATTATCTCTTACAATGCTAGTCACTGTGATTACGAGAACTTAGTTATATTTTGATTAGCAAGAAAGCAAGTAATGATTGATATCTCAAGACTACACTAGATCTCATCGCCATCTTTGTATATGCATAACAATTTAATGCATACATACACTGCGTTAGTGGCAATTTGTCAAAATCTCGCGGGAGTTGCCTAACGTAATAAACGTCTTTGCACAGAAAAAAGAAATTTATTTTTATTTTCCGCACACAGGATTACTTGGTGCATTAAATATTAACGGTAAAAAAAATTGCACGCACCTAACCCCAAAAACTTTGGCAGAAAGGGTGGCCTAGAGCGTAACATGTTCGGGGTCAGATGAATCAGATGCCACTAGAACGTTATCAATTATTCAAGCTCACATCTGTTGGTGCGCCTACAGTATAACGGAGGAGCAATACTAACACAATAACTAGGATCGTGTACCGGCCGATGTAATACAGAGGACCCCACACATGTTACTCTGCATAATTTTCGAATTGTCCTGTTTGAGCTATCGTTCTCCGCTATTTGCTTCGCTGGAAATGAATTCCGTAAATGTCGTAAAAATTTATATGTCTACGCTAATCCAAAACATGTTAACAATTGTATTCCTAATAAAAGTGAAACATCAAATTGTAAATGTTACTAGTGAAAAATATAAAGTTACAGTGAGGAGTTACCTAACCATTTTATCTAAACAGCAGTAATATATTTTGACTTTGAAGTAGGATTCTCTCTAATTTTTCGTTATTCATCAAGAGAGCGTACACAGTGTGTCCCACATCTATTTTCCCACGTATTTACTCGGAAACTAATAGAGATAAAAAGTTGTAGTCAAATCTAGCCGAAATGAGACGACATCGTACATCAAATTCTGCCATTATAACACATCCTCTAATCATTTTTGCAAATTTTCGGTAGCTACCAGGCTTTCAAATACAGTCATATGCATCTTTTTATTATTATTATTATTATTATACGAAACGTTCTCAAAAAGTAGTTCCGAAAAATGTATACAGTGAGAGCATAAATGATGGACTGAAGTGTGCCGCTCTCATGAAATATGATTTGGCATCCCTTTTAATGTCAAGCCAACCCATATGATTACAATAACGATGACAGGAACGCCAATGAACAAATGTTAATTGTACAATATGACAGAAACGGAAAGTAATTTTGATAACATTAGAAGAACAATAAGCCTTAAATACGCGTTATTATTGGCCGCGTTCAGAGTACGTAAGTGCTACGTTGCTGCTCCCAAACGGTTTGGGAACTGTTGACAATTCGTCTCAAAAACGTACCGCTACATTTGCGCTACATCAATAATATACAATGGATCGGTCGCCATTTTATGTAGCGGAAACCGCTACTGACATGTATCATGATCGTACTCTGAACGCGGCCATTGATTATTATAAGCATGATATACCAAAATCATCGAATGGCTGTTGTATCGGTTGACAACTCCATTGTTGTGAAAACGTGATTCGTCAGTCCACATGATTTTATTAAGGAATTCCGGGTCATTATCAAGTTGCGTCAAAATTTATGCCTATAAAAAAACGTTCTCGATACGTATGTTCGGCTTGTCTAGCATTTTTTCGAAACTCACCGTAGATCAGCAGCGTGTCTGCACAATTCATCAGTAGTGAATAACGAGGGCATTTTTCTGGGATATAATTAATTTTATGAATACTAATCCAAACAAACAGTAGAAAATAACAGAATAATAGAAAAAGCAAAAACAAATAACTTAAAACAGACAAATAGCAACCACAAAGGAATTGTACATGTATGTATGCTATATCAAATAACTTTAAATGACTTACAGCAGCGTTGACTATTTGACAGCTTGGAAAACGTTAGCAAGTTATACTTCATGGGAGCGGCACATTTCAGTCCAGCATTCATGGTCTCACTGTATACATTTTTCGGAACTACTTTTTGAGAACATTTCGTATAACAATAATAAAAAAATACTTATGACTGTATTTGTAAGCCTGGCAACTACCGAACTTGCGAAAAGAATTAGGGATGCAATTTAAAAAAAAAAAAAAGTGGGAGAGGGCTATACTAAGAGGCTACTTATACGGGGTGTGTTATAATGGCAGAATATGATGTACAATATCGTCTCATTTTCACTGGATTTTACTGCAACTTTTTATCCCTATTAGATTTCGAGCAAACACGTGGGAAAATAGATGTGGGACGCACTGTATACTAAAGGAAAATACTAGAAATAGAAATATATGGTGAGCGGATTAATATCCACTTGGTTCTAAGGACACTAGCATCGTATTAAACAACCTAGAAGCTAGCTTGAGATTGCCTGGAAAACCTAAGATTCCTGGTCAAATACGTTCCTTTGTTGTAGGGGCCGGGTCGAAACTACAACGAAATTGCAAACAAGCTTGCAAGAAAGAGCCTGAAAATCACGTTCGCTGAACTTGAATCAGGTCTAGGAATAACTAAAGCTGTGACACGTAGTGCAGTGGCTGAGTGAATCGTAGGCGAACACCAGGTTCACTAGAACAGCGTAGAAGGATAGATACATAGCAAAAGGAAGATGAGGCTCAGCTCGGCAACTAGATGCGGATGTACTGGCCTCCAACCGAGCACAAATTAAAACGGTGGTAAGTTTGCTGAAAGGATACGGCTGCCGAAGGATGTACCTACATAGAATAGTCGTCTTTAAAGATCAACTTGTATGTACACAATGCAACATGGAGAAGACAGCGTTGCAAGTTGTTTTTGAATACGTTGCCTAGAGCGGTAAAAATTACCATTGCTGGAAGCAATCAACACGATGACTAATCTGCCGAAAAAGGTTTACCACACAGGATACTAAAGTTAGTTAGGAAACTAACCCCTTATATAAAGAAATATCTACACTGAATATAATACTACAGACCTCAGGTTGCGGTGTGAGGGGATACTGAGAAAACCTGATTCGTACTCAGTGACTAAATTAATCAAATCAATCAAAGAAGTTATCCTTCGTCTTTTATTTTTGAGGACAGATATTATATTTCATTCTCTTGCTAGACTTGCGAACCAAGCAAATCGATTTGATATTTCTACCAGTTCTCCCTAGAAGACATAAATATTTAAGAAAATGTTGCTAATTGATTTCTAACTGACGTCTGTTGCAATTTTATTTTCTGTAATTAACAAACAGAAAGTTTTGGAGTGAGATTTAGGCTTTAACCTTTTGGCTTTAGAGCTTTTAACCTTTAAACTTTAGTCGTTTAGCTTTGAACGCTTGAGATTTCAGCATCTAATCTTCCACCCTCTGAGCTTTAGAGTTTTGCTTACAGTCCTTCAGCATCTGCGCTTCAGTAGCTTTGAGCTTTTATTTGGGCAATTATTTTCAGTAATCTCATTATTAGTTTGGGGCTCATTTAAATGTGTTCCCCACAAAATCTTGTGTCAATAGCTTTAGCTTTTATAAAAAAAAATTGTTAAGTTACCTATTAAGTTCACACAAGCCAATTATTTTTTCTAATTCTAAAGACCTTTTAAAATGTAAAAGATTGATAGCACTTCATTTAGTACTTCATAGAGATTCCAAATTTGATAATTGCTCACAAGCGCAAGTATGCAAATCCACGCAATAATTACCAGCTTCGTTATTTTAATAGGAACCTTTATTTCTTTATTTCATATACGAATTCTATCCAAAAGAGATGACACATGATTTTTATATAATTTTCGACATGCGTTGCTTCCTTATATTAATAAAATGTTACCTTTTGAACTTCAATTTTTGGACATAGTTTTTTTATTCTTAGTTGTTATTTTCCTTCCCGTTTCGAAACCCATGCGTGGAAACGGAAATCAATAAAATTATGGAAAAAAGAAACAATTATTTTTTAAACAAATTAAATAATAAAGATAAAGGGCAGTAATGATTTTAAAATATCTGCATTCTTTTTCATTATTCTTAATTCGCTGATTATAAAATGATGTAGATAGACATTCAGTTTTGATTGTAAACATAGTAGCAGTTTTCACGTTTGTAGCCGTTAGTATTTCATAAAAATAGCCGGTGTAGGGGCACAAAAATAAATAGTTAATTTATGGTAATGGAATTACATCTATTCAAGCTGTATAGAAAAATACTGTCACGTTAAAAATGAATCTTCAATCATAGTACGTGCAGATGTTGAAGAAAATAAATTGATTTTTGGAAAAAATACCGAGATAGGTTAAAGGAACCCGCACTTTAATATTCGCATGTATCGCTGTTTCAGATTTTGTGTTTCTAAGTTTTCCGTTAGTGATCATAAATCCAATCTATTTCAAAATTCCAGGTTCCTAGGTTGAACGGTTTTAGGCTGGATGTTGACGAATGAATTAGAGCAACTAGATTATCACTTAACACAAGGAAAATACAAATTCCAAAGTACTCAATAATGAAAAGCACCTAACCATTTGCTTTCATTTCCGCTACATAAATGTGAATGTCCCATGGCATCTACTTTCACAAATTACGATCGTATTTGACATTATTAAAACACAACGAAAATTAATTTCCTCGTTTTGTTCAGTTGTCATTAAGAGAACGACTGAAAATGATATTTCCACAGTTGTAACATTTTGAATATTAATTAAAAGTATATGGTATTGCACATATAATCACACGAATGCTGTTTCACATGTATTCGTTATCAACATGTGTTCGTGTATCTAAAATATTGGTCAATGTTATATTAGTGACTTTTTATTTGATTAAAAAAGACACTTGTACTACCTCGATAACAGTTTACACGCAACAAAATGGCAAACATGTTATGACCGGGATGTGCTAATTCGATGATGTGTCCCGTATAAAACGGGAGCGGTTTGTTTATCAGTCACACCCCTCGGCCAACAATGAGTCGTTATGAACAAACAAGCGGCAGCCGCAAATTGCCTGGATTATTAGTTTACTGTAGTGCTCTAGTATTCGGCAAGTACTTTTACAGCTTATGGCTCAATTTAAGGCAAAACTTGGTTTTAAGCTGTTATATCTGCAACTTTCTTGCATACTCTGCAGTTATGTTTTAATTACGCTGTCATTATAAAGGGGTTCCATATTTTAATGCCTTTTACAGCAAATGCCTTCAACAAAGATCATTTCTTATGCATAAATTTACTGATTCCGCCTCCGGACAAATAAAAAATTGCGAGTTTCAATTAACTTGATGCGATAATTTAGATCTGCCTAGTGCATGTGTCTTGAAGAGATAAAATATTTCAAAATAATACAAACGAATACGGTAGAAGTCCCAATTACTGACACTTTAAGGAAAAGAATTGAAATATAGGTTTGTAATGGGTTCATAATAATACTATTACAACGATAATATACTAATTAATTAAAATGGCCGACGGGGTAATTATTATCACGTATTTCCTAATTTATTTGATACCAGTGCATATGTACAAATTATCGACACCTCAAAATTTAATTTGTAGATACCAAATTTTGACCATCGAAATGCTAATTATGGACACATTAAAAAATTAAAAAAAAGTTAAAGAAACTGTATTTTATTTACTCATTATACAACTGTATTTATAATAAATTTAGACATATTTTTTTCATTTCTGGAATGTTAAACATTAAACCTTTATTTTATACAACAGGTATTTTAATAATTTCCAGAACATCCTCCTTTGGATACCACAAAATATCGTCTGGGAACAGATTTCCACATAAATGCACCATTCTTTTTCATAACCCTTACTTTAATTTGCGTTATTATTTTTATCTATTACTTTCCAGAATACACTTCATTTCCGTATCTAACAAGTACATACTGGCCTATTGTCAAATTATTCAAATTATTAGTATAGTAATTCGACAGCTTTTGCATAAGGACGTTGTTTCATTTTTAACATCTTCCTTGAAAGCCCAAGTAATGATATAGAGATGTCGGAATTACTGAGTATTCTCAAAACAATTTGTAAAATGGTGACATTACCTACAGGGTCAGAAATTACTATATTTACTTTATACCTATGGTGGCTTCTTTTAGGACACTAAAATGTTCTCGTTTGATGTAGATGTGTGTGAAGTGGTGCACTTAAGTACACTAAATGCACTTAAATTACGGGCGGAAACTAATTTTTATCCCTTTCTTACATTTCCCTTAACCGTTAAATTATACTAGTAATTCCAATATTCTGGTACCTTGTACTAATTTGTATAGGCTTCTATCTGGTTGAGCGAAGTAATCCAATGGGTTAATTTTTGGCTTGTCAAAAGTTGCGTGTCTTTTAACGTCCAGAACTTGACAGAAATGGTAAACTTCCTTTGTGATGCGATTACACAATTAGCAGTTAGTATGTCCAGCATTGATACCAATCTTCTCTAGGTGTCCTTTTAACAATGGCCTGTTAGGAGACCTGTTACAGTGCGAAGATAATTCCTACTGAGTACTGCAGAAGTTTCTCAGTCTTCGTTCTCTCAGGCCACTCGGCCCTTAATAAACGCGGCGCTCACGTGCTGCGTTTTTGGATACTCCTAGAACAGGTTCAGTCTGATATATCAAACCGATGATCTCTTCCTCGCTAACTCATCGGAATTTTCGTTTCCTTCGACTTCCGAACGTCCGGGCACCACTCTAAAGTAACTTTATTGTGATCTGTCAGGTTGTACAATTACCGCAGCAGTCCACGGTTTGCGTACGATGTTAGCGTACTTTGGCATAAATTGTCAAATTGACATTTAATCGTATTTGCATCAGGTCGTTTATTCAAATCAAATATATAAAACCGAGGTTATTTGACAATTACTGACAGTAATAATAAGCCCAATAAAGAAAAGAGTACACTACTTGAACAATGCAGTTATATAATTATGTCTGTCACATTTATAATGTCGAAAAATATAGGTCTTCGTCTATGATGCTTGCACAAATTTTGCCTCCATTTTCCGTAACATTATTTAGGAAAGACAGTGATATTAATAGATTGTTTTTAAGTGTACGATATACCACTGGCATAGATAAAATCTCAAACTGGACAGAGTATATACACTGTTGAAAATTTTAACACTTTTTTGACTAATTTAATAGTCAGGAGAGGTCCACACTCTTTTCGTGTTATTTTATCGAGAACTATAGAAGTTTAAATTTGACGAGCAAAAATAGTCAAGTATTGTCTATTGCTAAGGGGTTATTTTGTCCAACTGACACGTGGAATTATAAAATACTTCTAGTCACATTTTATTTGATCGACATAGACAAATTTACTAGCTGTTTAACTAAATGAATGCGATCTATTGGGTGTTTTAACACCATTTTCTAAACACAACGTCTTTTTAATATGCAACTCCTATTTCTTAGTGCTATAATATTCTCTCTTTAAGACGTTTTCTCAATTATAAATATGCAAAACCACTCATTCACAAGTTTTGGTTTCAACTAAACGTACCAATTTCAAAATGATTTTTTGAGAACCATTATAAAATTAAGTGAATGTTTATGTTATTTGATTCAAGTCTAAACTAATTGCGTAAATAGATGTTCCCAATACATCTTTAAGAAGTTGAAGTTTTTTATGCCCACTGGAATTAACGTTTAATAACACGAGGTTACACTTTGCAAGTCAGTCACATTTGGTGGTTTGTTTGGATATGTTAATACGGAGAATCAAACACGAAAACAGATACACGTGCAATGCAGGTGGTGCGTATAATGCAATACTGTATTAGAATAGGTGGGGTTTCTATATTTTTATCCAAGGGAAAAATTCTGATTGGTTGACGCTTCTGAATGTCTAGAAAAATAGTCAGTCCTCATATCTGAACAAAGAATTCTCACGAAATTCTAGTCATTTCTGTTCTATTCAATACGCGTAGTCAACTCGTCTGGCAAAGTTTGGAAAAATCAACACTAAAATATTTGACTAGCGCAAAATTAACGCCAACACCGTAATATTTTCAACAGTGTAACGTGTATCAAAGATCAACCCTGGGTCAAGATGTCTAGAAGTGTCCAGGTGCACTCGCATGATGTAATTCGCAACCACAAGCTACGCCTAGCAACAAATAAACAAGCTAGGGCATCAGAAATAGACTTTATTCTGTATTATTATTTAATGTAGCCTTGAATAAATGAAGTGTCAATTTGAAACTTTAAGCAAGCAATCCTTCAAATAAGCAATCCTTCAAATTCGATTCGGTTGTCAAAATTGTTTGTCATGCATTCAAACCATATACACCAAAATAAGATTTATTACGCCAAAAAATGTAAGCAAGAAATTAAATCGGTTGTACAGACATTTCAATTATATCATTTTGCTTTTTATAGGTTGATATATGTGGACTTAAAATCTGAAAATTGATTTGCTACTAGTGCTGTCAAGGAAGGCTGCAGTTCTGTTCATTCATTGTCTTTCTGGGCATCTAAATTACTATCAGAAAGGAGGAACTTCCTGGCCATTAGTGGTGTTTGCAATCTAAATGTGAGAGGTAATGCATTTTGAAAGAGCTTATAACCTTTTAGTCATGTAAGTGGAATGAACCAAATGAATTAGTCTGTTTTTATAATGTCTAACAAATATTTGTTCATGATTCAAGTACTTAATGCCAGCAAGTGTTACCTAATATTTAAAAAAAGTCAAACATTTGGACTTCAGTAGTCGTTATCAGTACTATACTTGGAGTCTAAATTGAATCCGCATCCTAGAATAGCTTCTAAATGAAATTTTGTCGCCACCTATAGGGGACATACTATGTGTTTGCGGTAGGAAACTATTAAATGTGGTTTTTCAACTGGCTGAGAGAAGTAAGGCACTTCATGTCGATAAATATGTTAAATTCTCTACCTTATAGGTGAAGATAGTCCAAATAGCAACTCATAAACTGTAAGTAAGTAGGCAAGTCGGATTTTGTAGAATTTCAATTAATTTGTGAGGAAATTAATTTGAAGTTTGATTTAGAGACCACGCTAATATGAAATGCCGAAGTGTTTGATTCAATCAAAGGAAAGTTCAAATTGAGAAATTCGATTTAGGTAATGATCTTTAATGCAACCATTAGGTCCAACTAAATGTTAAAGGTTTAACTTAAATATTAAAGCACATGCGTGTATTTAAAATAAACAAACATTCAGTTAACTGATAAATGGGCAACTGAAGCATTTCTTTTTTTTTGAGTGTACCACTGTGCGATCGTGATTCATACTAAGCTTTAACAGTTTTTTAGTTTTCTGCTTTGATAAATTTGCCAGGTCGTAGTGTTTCATTGTAGTTTTATATTTCTCTTGAGTTCAGAACCTTCCCTGCCTTCATAATTCTCCTAGAATAAGTTCTGGGCTTAAAATCTGAAGTCGATTAACCTTCTCGTGTCTCAAAAGTCTGGGTATCTCACAATAAATTGACGTGATCGTGGTCTGTCAGGCTATTCAAATCTTCGAGCCTTTTCAAATCCACCTTGATTGCAGCTTGGGGTTCAAAGCGGATCCATTTGTTTTTGAAAGTCCTTGTGTTGATTTCTGATGCCCAGTTCAATAATGTGTATACCTTTGTATGAAAGTAAGTGGCATATTTTCTAGTGAAATAAATATCGTCATATTGCTCACCTCAGTATATATTCTAGCGTTGGTTCTGTGATTTTCATCTCGTAATCATATGTTCTAATCTTATTCAGTCCATGTATAACAAATTGTTCTACATTTTTATCTACCATACCGGACATGCATACTTATACATTTCTGGATTATTGATCTGAACACTGTAAAGTACAGTACATCATATGTATGTGGTCTTAACTTCCATGTTTTTCTTAGGCTCTACTGGTCAACATGAGTATTTTCTCTGCCTTTGTTCTAACTCTCTAAAGCTGCCGATTTCAGCTAAGCTTGGAGTCGAAAATCACACCAAGATATTTCACTTCCTCACACAGCTTCATTTCTTCTTCATCAGGCTTTAGTGATCCAGAACCATTTAACCTTTTTCTCCTCATGAACGTTATTGTGCTCTTGATCTTCGAGCAATTATTGTACAACTTGTAGATCGTCCTGCATTTTGTCGCAAACTATGTTGTCGAATTTATCTTGTATAAAAATTACAAAATCAACTGTATAGCTCAAAGCTTTATGTTATTCATTGTCCACCTTCAGTTATAGCTCTTCTACAACTGGTTCCACTCTTCTCACATTCGACCATCATTTAACATGTTATAGTAGTACTTTAACCAACTCCAGGTTATTTTCTATCCTAACATGTTATAACCCAAGCACTAAGACACTGTTGCCTTGCAAAAACTATTAAATTTTCAACACTATGGGTTCTAGTTACAATGGGAATAGATTTTGATTATAATGCTTCTATAAACCTATTTCAAATTTCGATCCACCTATGTACATACATCGTTAAACCGTATCTAGTAAGCCTGAAGAATCTGAAAGCTGTTTACTTTTTAATCATGTATTAACTATTTATGCTACGAATAATAATCAACATGGATATTGTAGTTCATATATTTATCACCTTTCATTAAGATAACATCTGCATGCATGGTTAGCTTCATATTTTTGTTTGATACACGCCAGCTACAAAGCAGGCTGTTTACTGCTAGATTAACGATTATGCTGTGCATAATTTTACCTTGTAGTGTAATGACGTGTGACCAATGGTCGCTTTCCGAACACCTCCCAACGCTATAATACGTTATACAGTAATCAAATAGATCTGCTATCAATAAGCTGATTTGTGCCCCATAGGCTTTATTCTTAAAAATGAAATTATTATGTAAATAGACGCATGGATCTAATGTGTCAAATCCTTGATGAACTACAAGGACACGGCAGAATTCACATCAATGGAAGCTTTTTACGATTCAATCTCTAGTTATTTTTTCCTAAGTTTAAGATAATGGACAATCATGTTACACCTTTCAAGAAATTGACCAATTTTAAGAACTTGATGAAATTATTATGTTATACAAGTTCTGCTTTTGCTTTATCTTAAATTGTGTAGGAATTTTTGTAGTTGTACACATAAAAGAGGAAAGTCTATTTCATCGCTTGTCAGTAGTTAGGTTATGGTGGCTGCATAAACTTTTTCGAACTACTTAAAATTTGTAGTGCCATTAGTTCAGTTCTGAGTTGTTCTGATCTATAATATTAAGGCTACCCACGATTTTAGTAATACCGTGTGTCCCTGGATGGAGTTGACAAGAGGAAAAATTATTATTGATTTTACGACAAAAGTCATTCTTTATAAAAAGTTCTGTTGTTAGTAGATAAATTAACCATTGGAAAATCTAAGATTAAATGTACAGAATGTCCACAAATCAAGATAACATGAAAATGCTTCAAGAGAAGAGTATCATCTATTGCATTTTAGAGTTTACTGTTAACAGAAAAAGTTCATAAAATTAACAAAAAAATTAGTTAAAATACAAAATTTTAAGTCTAGAGTTTGAGTATTATGATTGTATGTTTGTAAGTTTAATTAAGATAACGTGTTATCTGGAAATTAATGTAGATAATCATAATTAATCTTGGCGATCAAAGATTGTTGTATTGTCTAATAATATTGAACTGTAAAACGTCATTAATTCTAGATTTGTCATTTTTTTTTTTTCGTTGGAGTTGCAAAATGTTAACTATCGAAGAACGTATTTATTTGATTAAATGTTTTGCAATTGGAAAAGTATCTTATCAATACGCTGTAGACATGCTTCACGAAAAATTCCCAAACACTGCAGTATCGCGCGAAGCATTGCGCAAACTTGTACATAAGTTTGATTTAACTGGATCTGTAGTAAATGTTAAGAAAACCAAGAAAAAATACAATAAAGACGATACGGCTACACTTTTGGCAGTAGATTCAGTGACAGAAACACCAAAATAATCCTTACGGAAACGATCACAAATACTGAATATCAGTAAATCTCATTTGCAGAGAATTTTTAAAGAAAACAAAGTTCGGCCGTTTAAACCACAGTTCCGACATACACTTGAAGATGGAGATGAAGAGAAGCGATTGAATTTTTGTTTATGGGTTGGTGAGAATTACCTCGTAGATACATGTTTTTATAGAATGATATTTTTTGCTGATGAAGCAACCTTCTGCACAAATGGTCACGTTTCATCACAAGACAGTCGCTATTGGGTTTTTCATAATCCAAATTACGTCATTGAAAAACGAAGTCATCGTTATAAAAGAGTAAATGTTTGATGCGGAATTTTTTACGATCGAATCGTTAGACCATATTTTATTGACGAGAATTTGAATCAACACGTTTATGTGCGTCTTTTAGAAATTTATCTATTACCGTTTCTAGATAATTTACCGCTAGAAATGCGGCGTAACATTTTCTGGCAACAAGACGGATGCCCTGCTCATGCGACGCTTTTGGTACGGTAGTGGTTGACAGATCAGTTTGGAGAAAGATGGATGGGAAGATTTGGTCCAATAAATTTTCCTGCTAGGATGCGGTGAATGAGATAAAAAACCACCAAAAAACCATACGCGAAGTCTATGGTGAATTTATTAAAAGGGCGGAGGTATGTGTGGAAGTTGGAGGTGGCCCTGTAGAGTAATTTTTGTTGACTTTCATTAATGGAAATTTTGTACTTAAACTACAAAACATGCAATAAATGATACTCTTCTGTTGAAGCATTTTCATGTTATCTTAATTTGTGGACATTCTGTGCATGTAATATTAGATTTTCCGATGGTTAATTTATCTACTCAACAAGCAGAACTTTTTATAAAGAATAACTTTTTATCGTAAAATTAATAATAAGATTTTTTTCCTCTTGTCAACTCCATCCGGGGACATACGGTATAATAAAACAAATCAGTAACTCTCATGACATATTTGTTCAAATTACACACAAGTTTGAAAAGGACTCAAACAACTGTTTTATTAAAATTTAGTGATGCCAGCTCTAGCTTTCAGTGCTTCATGTAGCGTTAGTGGCATACTGTTGAGACAAGCTAGAATTTCTTTATTTTTGGAATTGTTGGCACCGGGCAATACCGGCACCTCCACCATTTGCATCATATAGGAAATCTTTCAATTTTTAGTTACTTACTGCTCAAGAAATTGATGAATGTAAAATCAGTTTAATGTAACGCATATTTTCTATTTTAGATTTTTTTTTAATCTTCGACAATTCGCAAGGCAAACATATCAGAAATCTTGCATACTCACAAATAAACTGATATCTCTTCCACCGATCCCATTCGAATTTATTTATAATTCCATCAAACCAACGGCGTTCAAATATTGATAGAAACAAACGTCGTTGTAATCCACTGGATGCAATAATTAACATCGGAGTGACATCTCCTTAGTGGCCTGGCAGACGCTGGCTGATGCGGTCACTTCGGTCAGTAACTGTAATTACCTATTTATAGCTATGTCTATATATGGTCTTCCATGACATTGGATTAAATAGATACATTTGCCTGCCCCTCGGATAAGCTAAAACCACTATCTTTCCTATTCTGCCTTAACGTCAATTTACCATGGATGTTTAAATTTTGTTTGTTAATTGAAAAATAATATTAATTAAAAAATACAAGTATAACTAACGTCTTCCTCAAAGAACAAAAAAATGCCTTTGAATATTCATTGATTTGTTACCAATTAATTGAATAATCTCGTGTGTGCTAATTAGAAAATACTATTAGTAATTAAAGTCATAATACAATCATTGTTTTGCAATCTACATATATTGATATTTGTACAATATTTAAAAAAATAACAGCAAACTTTTCACGAGAAGCTTGAAGTAACTTACTACTACATATGCCATTGATGTGGCAAATTGAGATATGTGGTAAATAGACGACGCTTTCATCTTGTGCCTGTAAAAGTGTGGCAGTGAACTTTATATGTAGTCTATATAATTAGAACGGCTCCTACCTATAGAAACATATTGAAGGCCGAGAAAGATAGAAGATCTGTGGGATATAATATGTCACTATCTTTCACATTTTAGGCAACAGAAATTATAGGTGCTTTCCATTTGTCCGGTGGATCACTTCACTTCAGTTTTGTGGGTTAAGTTACGAGTTAGTTACTACGAATGACATAACCTGGCGATTAAATGAGTTTGACGTGAACAGTTCGTAACTTAACGCACAAAACTGAAATGAGGTGAGTCAACCGGTAAATGGAAAGCAGCTTATGTATGAGATGGAACAAGAGCTTGAGGGCAATCTCTCACATAGAAACATATGTATGTTTGTGATGGTTGCCTAGCTTCATTGCTAGAATCGTCGTATACACGTTGTTGCATGTTACGAGAATGTAAACCGTTAGAAATTTAAATCTTTGGCCTAAAATGTAATTTTGACACGTACCTCGTTTGACATTTCGATTCTGGACATTTAACAATTTTAACAATTATTCTGGTTTAAGTAAACACTTATATAAAATATATGCATTTAATTAATTAGCTTTAGGTAAATTATTTTTGCAGATATAAGATTAAAAAATATATAAACCTTTGTGTTTTTGAAATTTTATCTTCCTATTATGGTCGTTTTAGTAAAAATAACAAATGATTGTTAAATCGCGGGTTAGAAGTATTATTTGCAGATCATTATTAAGTATAGAAAATATGAGAACGCGCTGTGTGTTTCCTAATAAAAACAGCAAATAACAGAGAAGAAAAGGCGATATTCGGCATAGTTGAATCCCGCCGTCGGGATTCTTCCACAATCAAAGATGGCGGTCGGCTATCTAGCTTTTTAAGTACATAGCGCTCGTTTCTGTGTTTTACATAGTTTGTTGATCAAAGTATTAGAGATCTACTGAATAAAAAGAGGAAGACTGTCAAAGTGATAGTAAACTGACTGGTCACTGGAGACTAAATAGGCATATGTACAACATAGGCTTGGTAAATAACGCAACCTGCAGATTTTGCCAAGAGGAGGAAGAAACACCAGTTCATTTGCTGTGCCAATGTGAAGGCCTGGCGAGGACAAGGTTTCTAGTAATGGGGAGGAGAACCTCACAACTGATTTTAATAACATTTTACTGTATTCTTCGATATCAGGGTACTTTACTCGTAAAAGTTTTTCATATTTCTTGGTCTGCCGTGTAAGCTAATTGACTTTAAGACAGTCTAAGTGTGTCCAGTCTAGATGTCAAGTATGCACCAACGTTTGGCAGTATTTATTTTACAATTGCGCAACTAATAAAGAAAATTCCCATTTGTTGCACACTCAGTGGACCACGTTGTATATAAAAAAAGGCATGCTAAAAAGCTGGATTACAGCCAACGCGTGATAGAAAATAGTCAGATAGGTACCTTATAAAAGCAATTATCAGTAAAATATTTTCGAACTGAAATAACTAAATAATAAATAACCAACTAAAACTTATGAAGTTAGACTGATTACGTATTCTACTCGGCAGTCCATCGAAAACTTTAATGCAGGCGGATCCCGGACTTTTTTTCAAACAGTGAAGTTCTCTCCATTAATCTCTCCATTACTGACAAAGCCCGTAATGTGCTTAATGCATATATTGCACACCCGTTCAAAAACAATGAGGGCAAAGACATCGTACTGTATTGCTGAAACAATGATAGGCAAGAATCTGTTTGTTTCAATGAAAATGTGGTTCTAATTTTTTTTTCTGTAATAAAAAGCATCGAGACAAATGTGGGCAGAGGCCCCAAAAGATAATGCCGTATCTTAATCGAGATTCAATGTGAGCATAATAGAACGCCTTTTCAAGGCAATCTTAGCGTTCAATTATATATCCTAAAAAAATTGTATTTGATAATAAGAATAGTTTTTGAAACCTATATTGAAAGATAACAAACAAGTTTGTGTTTCATTAATCTTAAAGCCATTATTAATATATGTATGCTGTATGCACATCTGGTTCCCTTCCTTGACGTTTCGCCACAAAAGAATTAGCAAATATAATTGTAGTATGATCGACGAATTTATAAATGTCATTAATATTAAAACTATCATTTAAGCCATCGCTTTGACGCATATTTTACGTGTAATTTTAGTGCATCATCAAGTTGACGTTAGTGTATATTTACATGTTATTCTTTCCGTGCAGGTCCCACCGAAGTATATTTACTTGGTGTATACGCCTGGTAAGTATAAAATACTGTATTATGTAGCTAATATTTAACCTACCATGTATATTAGGTGACGTTAAAAACGTGTGTAACATTAGGTAGATATTAACATACATATTATTAATTAGCGTTAGTTAATTAACGCAAGTATAGTGGCTTAAAGTCGTCCTACAATTATTGTTATCCTTTACGGATACATATTGTAGTTTCAGATCGACAATTTAGCAAATATCTTCACGTTAATAATGAGATTTCCATCTTAAACTCTCATTCATTTATTCTTCTACCATGTACATGTTTTTATTTTTTATAACTGATTAAATTTGTTTATATGAATTGGAATATGTGTTAGAATGTGTATCACGCAGCATACGGTTGACGGATTTAATCGGCAATTATACATAAAACATTCGAATCCTTATAAAGAATTCTTAAAAGATACAGCAACTAACATCTAGCACGAGCAAGCGCATGACGTGGGCTTTCTCGACTGACATTTTAATAAAATGGATGCTTAAGAACGCCTAAAATGTATTGGATTACTTCGCGCGCACCTCTGTTTAGTGGACACTCTATATTATCGACGTAAACAGAATATCTTGTGACAAATTGTTAAAACGCATAATAATTTATCTCCGGCTACCAGAATCATATTTTCGTTTTTTTTTTTCTCTGAAAGATAAATAGACTATAACGACTCCATAATTAATGTATTCATATATCTTCAAGGCAAGTGATCTTTACAGCCAAAATGAAATCTCATGAGGGTTCCTGATATTTTTCCCTCAATAAAACTTTTGTTTATTTTGTGTCCTTCGGTGTTTTCTATTTTAATGTTGTATAAGTAGGCAACTCTATTTACTCTATTTATTTTTTATAGTTTGCAAAGAACTTTTCAAGCACTTCTTCTTAAAAATGTCACTTTCTCAACTAATTAACGTGTTTAGGGTGTGTAAACAGGATTTTAGAAAAACAACATTTAGATATTTATAATCAGCAGGTTGGTTTTTTTGAAGACCTCACTTCATCAACATGTTCATATAGGCAATTAGTGTATTAGCACATTTAGCGCTAGACTCCTTAATTCCTACATATCTTTTATTTTCCAGAAATTATATCGCTTAAGCTGTTTGAGAAAAGTGATTGTAATTTAATTAACACTTAGAATAAGTGAATCAAATTTTGAAATATCTGAGTACAGACCTACCTATACCTAAACTCAATCAACTTCAACTGGGTATATCTTATTTTTTATATTAACACCCTGTATTTTATTTATTATATAAATATAATTATTTTTTTGAAAACATATCGTAATATCCCTTAAACTATGTTCTACAAGAATAGAAGTATTTGAAAATTGAGAACAGACGGGTATTCTATAAAAAAAATTATAATACATCATACTGTAACTTAGGCTATTGTATGAATATATTTTGTTTATAGAATAGCCGTGTGTTCTCCATCTTCAGATACTTCTATTATTGTAGAACATAGTTTAAAGAATAGTATGATCTTTTTCCAAACATTTAATTTCGCGGTAAACATAAAGTAAAAAGATATTATTTTATTTAACAGGAGAAAAAGGGGGTCATATTAACTTACAATCTAATTTAGGCACTATTAAACGAAAATGTATAATTTGAACTTTAAAATAAACCATGATTTATATGTATGTTGTTTTACTCTTAATTTATGCATAACCAAACAACATGACTTCTGCGATTATTTCATTGATTTTACACAATTTGTTCGCGAATATCTTTGTAAATAGATACTGTAGAGCTTTAAGAGAAAATACGGGTCTTCTAATTTTGGGCAAAGACTTCAAATTTAAAATATAAAAAAAATCTAAAACATCATTTTTTTTTAGGTGTTCCAATTGATATTTATTAGCAGAAATTATTAATTTCGTTAAATATTGCTTTACCTTTATATTCCGAATTGTGGTTGCGTAAAGTCAGCTTTATATTTTAGCGTCCATTGTGAGAAATTTTATTATCATTGCATCCTAGATCAAATATATAATGAACAAACAGGTCATGCAATAAAAAAGGTTTTCTATATGTTTCTAACGTACACACACTAAATATATACGTGGTAGTTGTCGATTTGGCAGGACTTCCATAGATGTTTGTATGCTAGTATGTATCAGTGTTGGGCAAGCTAGGAGAAGTGAATAAATTTCTACAGCGATTATACATACTCGTGTTTTGTCGGCTCTCAATTAATCACTAGTTAACACTGCTCCCCACTCAAGACGCGAATAAACACGAGTGTATCTAGTCGCTGTAGAAATTTATTCACTTCTCCTATCTTGCCCAACACTGGTATGTATACAGCTCATTCAAATTAAGTGTGCACCATTGCTATCTCTGTTATTGATTCTAGGAAGTAGGTTCAATTAGCAATATATTAGTGTAACGTTGATTAATATGCAAGTACACGAAAAAACAATCGCATAACGCATTTCGAGAAATTTTGAAGTTTATATTTTTTTACATCTTATATATTGTAAAACAAATTGATGGATATTATAATTTATGATGCAAAAGTTTCGATACAATAGTCTCTTAAAATGAATAATAAAGAAATTAGGGTGGATTTTAGTTGAAGTCAAAGATCTGTAAAATTTATAGTACCTATATAGGCTTCTTTCACAACCAAATAGTTCGTTCTTTTAAACTGTCAAAAATGCACTGAGTTTAAATCTTTTGCACATTTACTTATTAAAAATAGTTGATTATTTGATTTTGTGTTGTGTTCTTTATTTTATATAATTATTATTATATTATTAATAATAATATCTCACTATGGTATTTTCTCATTTGGAGAAATGCGTTATGCAAGAGACATTGCACGTGGGAAAATTTTATTAAGAACTGAGGAATATTATACGGAGCAGTATCATTTACGGCAGCAACCAGATCTACGTTACTTTTGTAAACTTTACAAATAATTTAGACAATATCATTGCTATTTGAGGAGGAAAGGAACGAAGAAAAATATTATTATTAAGGAAGAGTTATGTTGCCATATTTTGAAGCCCAACGTGAATTTTTCGTTAGAGATGCTAGTAAAGAATTAGGTTTCACTTATGCATCAGTTTAGAGAATTTTAGAAAAAGCATGAGTATATTCCATTACCGAACCTCACACACATTACAAGCAGGAGATTCACACAGGACGTTGGCTTTCTGTAAGTGGTTACTTAATTTTTGAATAGCGCACAGTGTATTTGATGGGGTGATGAAACAAATTTCTCCAATAGAGGTATGTTTATTAAGAAGAATGGTTGCTATTAGTTGTAAGAGAAATTATTAATAGTGCGTTCACATGCTGCACAAGTTCGATTTAGTTTTAATGTTTGGTGCGGATTAATTGGTTCGACAGTTGCTGCTCCAGTGTTCTGCAATTGTGCATTGCCAGGTGAGAGATATTTGGAATTTATTCATACTGTTCTAGATGATTTCTTTGATAATACAAAATACTTGATTGGCTAAAATCATACCTTCAGCAGGATGTTGCTTCGGCACACAACTGTAGCATAGTTCATAACTATCTGGACATCATCTTTCCGATATAAATACGGTCAAATACGGTCTCAATAACGGTCACCGGTTTCAACGTTTGAGGAATATATTGTAATTATGCCTGCTAATTCTAGTGGGTCGAGTAGTCGCATCCGACAGCAATATGTTCCGAGACAGCGTTTCCCGCATCGCAACATGGGGAGCGGTGCCAGGAGACTGTTAAAATTTTTGTGAACCGTGTTTGAGACCGTCTTTGACCGTATTTATATACGGTCTCAATACAGTCAATAAACAGTGACCGAAAGTCGAACCGTAATTGAAATACGGTCACAAGAGGTACCCTGACCTGAGCGGTTTTCATATATTTTGAATTACAGTTACGGTCATGACCATGACCGAAATTAATCCATGAATTGCGGTTACGATCAAGACCGTAACAGAAATAAGAATTTCGGTCACGGTTATAACCGCTCGACACTCTGCTTTATACTGCTCTAAATTTTACAGATTGAAAGTGTATCTTTATCATCAACTGAAATCTACCCTAATTTCTTTATTACTCCTTTTAAGACCAGTGTACCGAATCTTTCAATTTTTTTTTACAATATACAATAAAGAAAGTGTAAATTCAAAATGTCTCGGAAATACGCCATACAATTGTTTTTTCCTTATACTGCATATTAATCAGCATTAAAACCACTAATACTTGAAAATCGGATTAATTTTTTTCTTTTCAAAAATATAATAGTAAATTATTTAGTAAGCTAGTGTAATGTGATCACTATATGGCGTATTTGCTTTCAGTTCGATGGACAGTCATGGCAACAGCAAGTGAAATTGTGCAAACTGCCCGAAATGCGTACAACAGTGGCCGAACTAGGGCAATAAAATTCAGAGAGGAGCAATTGAAAAAGTTACTTAAAATGCTCGAAGATAATGAAAAGGAAATACTAGAAGCTCTCAAAAAAGATTTACGCAAGGCCGATCTGGAAAGTCTGTTAACAGAAGTATTTATGTGTGTGAACGAGATCAAAAGTGTATTGAATTCCCTTAAAGATTGGTCAAACCCACGGAAAATCCAAACGGGTTATGTAAATGGTTTGGATACTGCTGCAATTTTTAAAGAACCGTATGGAGTTGTTTTAGTAATAAGTCCTTGGAATTATCCCATATTACTGTCTATTCAACCCTTATTAGGAGCTATAGCAGCTGGAAACACAGTAATTTTAAAACCATCTGAAATAGCTTTAGCGACCACTGAGTTCTTAGTTACAAAGATACCTCGTTATCTAGATAATGAATGCTACCACGTCTACTGTGGGGGCGTTCCAGAAACCACTACGCTACTCAAGGAAAGATTTGATTACATATTTTTCACTGGCAGTCCGGGAGTTGGTAAAATTATATACAAAGCGGCTAGTAAATTTTTGACGCCTGTAACGTTGGAATTAGGTGGCAAGAATCCCTTGTATTTGGACGACAACGTTGATATGGATTTAGCTGCCCGTCGTATTTTATGGGGAAAATACATTAACGCCGGTCAAACCTGCTTAGCACCGGATTATATTTTGTGTTCCAAATCTGCGCAAAAGCAGTTTCTGCTAAAAGCGAAAGGCATTTTGAAGGAATGGTACGGTGATAATCCGAAAAGTTCCAAGGACTTTGCTAGACTCGTGACCAGTCGTCACGCGGAGCGTTTAGCTAAGTTCATAGATCCGGAGAAAGTCGCAGTTGGAGGAAAAGTCGATGAAAATAATCGATACATTGAACCGACAATATTGATTAACGTTAAAGAAACGGATCCTATTATGCAAGAGGAAATATTTGGACCTCTGCTGCCAATAATCAATGTAGCTAATATTAAGCAAGTTATTGATTTTATACGGGCGAGAGAAAAACCTTTGGCATTATACATCTTCTCAAATAGAGATGATGCGGTAGATAATATATTAACCAATACTTCTAGTGGTGGAGTTTGCGTTAATGATACACTTATGCATATAACAGTGCCGACCTTGCCATTTGGTGGTGTTGGTTACAGTGGAATGGGTAATTACCATGGTAAAATGACATTTGACGCATTCTCTCACAGTAAAGGCGTCTTAACGAGAGGTTTG
Organism: Protaetia brevitarsis; assembly: GCA_004143645.1. Classification (NCBI taxonomy): domain Eukaryota; kingdom Metazoa; phylum Arthropoda; class Insecta; order Coleoptera; family Scarabaeidae; genus Protaetia; species Protaetia brevitarsis. The sequence goes on from RXPK01000136.1 coordinate 2,515,965, forward strand.
GGTGCTTTTGGAGAAAAATTTCAAAACTTTAGATACCCTCCATATTCAGCAGATAAAATAAAGTGGTTGAGAAACGTACTTAGACCAGGCGCAATAGACCCAGAGAGTACTTCCATTCCCTGGGATCTTCTTCCACTTATTGTAGGGACTACGTCTTCGTACATAATGAGTATGGCTTTCTCATACTTTAATGATTAAAAATGAAATAAAGGTAATTTAAATAAAATTATTTCAAACAAGATTACCTAGTTTTTACCTTTTAGTAGAGTTACATAAGAAGAAATGAAAATATGTTTCATAAAATCTCTCCAGATTCAAGTGTTTATGCGTTAGTATAACAATTGCATAGTAAGATTAATACACCCTATAGTAAAAATTAAACAATTACTTTCAGTTCATGGTCCAGTATTTAAAACAACAAAGTTTTTAAGTAAATTTCCAAAATTTGTTTAGTTAATTTACATTATGCACCCACATTTTATGCTTAAAAAAATCAGTGTAAGATTGTATTTGAATGAAGATGTAAAATTATTTGGCACGAAATCTTTACAGAGGATTCCATGAGTCATCTGTATATACCGCCTCCTTCGTTTGTTTCTGCCGCGTTTGCGTTTTTTTCTGCTCTCTTTCTATTGAGTCCGCAAATGTTACGTAACCATTTCATATTCAACGCGATAATTATATATACATACTTTATTGTAAGTATCAAAAATAACGCTGGACAATAAAATAATAATAATAAGAATAACAATAATAGTAATAATAATAATTTCTTGTAGGAGGAAAAATGCTTTATGCTGTTAGCCTGGTGTGTCGGACTCTCACCCACTAAAAAACCTCCCCGCCGAGCAAGATTCCACATCAGTATCGTTTATCACATTTCGTCGAGGTAGTGCCCCGTATTTAACGTCCGTCCATCTCTTGCTTCTTGGTCATCAAAATCGTCTTGGCGAAAGCGAGGCCCTCTGCCATGCGTCCCGGCTTCGCATCATCGTCCGAATTCAATTTGCTTATGTGAGCACACCGACATCTCGTTCCAACTCATCTCTGTGCGACTTCCATCTTACGCATTCGAAGAATGTATGGCGACCATCGTCACAGTCGCTGTCCTGGTACCAACACAAGGCACTATCCACTTTCCCTATTTTGCATAGGTCACCGTTGAAGTACCCGTGTCCTGTCAGCATCTGATTGTGAGTGAGGTAACAGTCTACCTCTCCGTGATATCTGTCCATCCAGATTGAAAGATCCGTAATCAATTCAGCCGTCCACCTGCCTTTCGTGTCCGCGTTCCATAGTTTATTGCTTGTTATTCCGCCTTCCAGCTTGTCCAGGTAGATTTACCTTCTCTCTTTGGCTAGAAGATCTATAGGGCTTCCTCCTGCTATAACTAGGGCCGCTGCCTCCGATACGGTCCTGCAGGAACTTGCTATTCGCAGAGTTCCCCTCCTTTGGACTGCGGCCATCCTCTTGCGGTACCTTTCGACATTAGAAGCCGGCGTTTACTTGCCGATGGCCCATCGACGTTGGCAATCAGTCGGCTGAGTAGAGTGACCTTCTGGGCCGCTTTATTTACCGCAGAGCAAATATGGTCCCAGCACATCATACGGCTGTCCAGATGTACTCCTGGGTATCCCACAGCGGTATTCGTAGAGGAATCACACCTTCGGTCAGCAATACAACCTCCGTTGATTGGATGGCCAGCTCCAACCCATGTTCGTCCATCCAGGTGGTGACCTGCTCTGCCCTGATTGAGCCGCCTCTGGGCGTCCTCGATATCGGTAACAACAATCACGGTCGCGATGTCGTCGGTGTAGCCAACCACGTAAGCAGATGTAAGCAGGCATCTCCATACGGAGGATGCCATCGTAGGCGATGTTCCACAGGTCTGGTCCCAGGATCGATCCCTGGGAGGTTATCGCCGTTATCCTCACCGTGTGCCGCCCCTCCTCCAGGATTTGCCCTGCTGGGGCCCTATCAGTAAGGTGTTAGGCCTAGGCTTGATCTTCCTGGTGGACGATTCGAGAATTGGCGTAGTTTAATGATATATTTTTTATTAAGTTTTTCTCTGTAAAATTCTTAATTTTAAGCGAATCAGTCTTATTTTTACATTTTATTACCACCCCACCATCTTTTATATTCTTGATTTGGACCATACCAACCTCGAGCGAAGCAGGGTTTATAGTTGCACATGTATCCTCCTAGCATTACTGTTTTATGTGGCCTTAGGTTTTGCAATAACATCTTTAACCGTATCTGCATAACTTTTGGGTAATGACAATGGTGTTGGGCTTTGATAATGGTCGTAGAATCTAATGATTTTTTAATGGCTTCGAAATGATCGTTTATAGAGCTTTTGAGTTCATTTACCTGCCAAACCAAATATATAAATTCTACAATTAACTACAATAATAATGACAAAACTTGACAGAAAGCTTGTATGAGACGCTAGATTTCTAGTTTGGTAGTATTTTAATATGATTCGATAAAATCACTTCAACTCGATATTTCTTAGAATTTCTGTCATGAAAACTCATGATTGATTTACATGTTCATGCAAGGAAGAAAAAGCACTATCGGATTCCTCTATTAAAAATTCAGATTGTAGTTTTCTTTTGGTAATGACGTAATACCTTAAAAACAAATGAACATCGTAGGATGAATTGCACATGTTAAGGTTTATTTTTGAAAACTAAACCCGACATGTTCAGCGTGTCTAAAGAAAAACAATCGAGTATCGCTTATTTTTTTTAATATTCCATAGGTACTTTCTTCACACTGTATATGTTATTTAGTCTTCAATTTCTACTGTGAATTGTATTCTGGGGTGAACTCCCTTGAACGCTTTAATAAGTATGTTTTTCTCCGCCTGTGGTGTTTAATTGGTAATTTCTTTAAATGATTTTTTCTTGACGAACGGTTGGGTACCCTCGCAATTTATTTTCAGAACGTCCGCACGGCAGCGTTTTATTTTCAATCTTTAAGCTTTGTATATTTTACCGACAACCTATAGAAAACATATATTCGCTTTGCTACCCGTTCGCAACACAAATAAGTAACGACGGAAGATTGTCTGCACTTCTCACACACATTAAAGGAATACCTCGGCAATACTTGAGGCGATGCGAACGAATTCGTTAAGATAAGTCGTCTCTGATAAGTTCAATTTGCAAAAAAAATATCAAATAATGTTTAAAAGAGCTAACTACCCCCATAAGCTGTAGAGATAGACGCATAAAAGACAGATTTTATAAAATTAAAAACGTAACCAGCAACATAGAAATAAACAAAAAAAAAATAGCAGAACAGCATACATAGTACAAGTCAATCCTAACAATAATTAAAAAAAAAATATGCGCGCAGTCATTGTATTAGAAATTAAAATAAATTAAAATTAGTAACGTTTATACCAATATAATTACAATTTAGACTATTCCTCAATTTCAATAATGTAGAAATTTTGAACACAAACTACTTACAAATAATAATTATAAAGGAAGTGTTCAATATGAGAAAAACAAAAATTCTATTAGCCATTTTACAGTAATATTTAGCCAATTTACAATAACTTATTATAATAACACATTTTTTTACATTTTACTTTTAATTATGTGTATATTCATTTCATTAATTTACTTAACTTTGGATAAACATTGCACACAATACATATTTACATTAATATGACAAATATAATTTGCATTGTTATCGCAGAAAAAAGGCGACAAACAAGAAGTCGTTAATCAATCATGACGTATGTTACGTTAAAAAATAAAGACAAAATGGATTCGCTACTCATCTTGAGATCTACACAGCGCTATTATATTCTATGTTTTATGTAAATATAGACATTGCATGGATCACGTTGAACTGGATCATAAACAAAAACCCCATGCGGTCACATACCCAACAATAACGTTTTGCCAACTTCCTGTCGCTTAATGCTAGGATGCATAACCTAAGCCTTTTAGATCGGAAGATATTTCGTTTACTTATGATTCGTTTGATATTTGAACGGGCTTAAGCATTTAGATATGATCTGAACACGTCTTTACTTAATACACATTTAATCAAGAAGTACTCAGTATTTACATAAGCCGGGCCAACCAAGCCCGTCTACTAATAGTTCCTACAATAGCTGATTGCGAGTTATCATAATTTGTCACGCACAGCTGTACGCAATTGTGGATGACTGCGTAAGAAGAAACCCCGTATTATTAGTGGATGTGTAAAAGTCGAGTGATGCTGATTGTCGCCCAGTTGGAGTAAGGTTAGCATTGAGTAAACTTGTGAGACACATATAATAAATAGCATCGAAAGAATGCACGAGAACGGTGAAATGCGGTGACGTCGGCTGTGAAGAAACACGTTTTAGTGGGCAGCTGAATGTGATGATTATATGTCAGAAACAGAAAACCCAAATTTCGAATTAGTTTCTGGCGATAAAATATTCTGGAGCCAGTAGTGATGATGATGATGACGATAATTCAGAGGCTCATGCTGACGATATTGGTAATCTGACCACTGCTTCAAATGATTACATAACTCCAAGTGGTCTGATCTGGAACTTTCAGCAAAAGATAAAATTGCACCAAGATATTCTGCGTGCCCCAGAATTGCCAAAAAAGCATATGAGTGCAAAACAGTTTCCTTTGTTTGCAAGTCCCATTATTATGCAATAAATTGTGAACTGTAGTAACTTAGCGGCAAAACTTGTTCACGGAGCAAAAGGAAAACCGATAAATTAGCAATGAGATCCTTACGTTTGAGATTTATTCATTCACCTATAATTACAAAACCTGTATCATACCGGATATAAATAATGTATCTATAGAGGAACAACTCGTTGGGTTTAGAGATAAGCACAGATGTGTGCAATATATGCCATTTAAACCGCCCAGATATTGAACAAAAATATTTTGAATGTATGAATCCAAATCTCCTTATACTCTGGACGGTTTAGTTTATGTTGGTCGCCAACCTGGAGAACGAAATCAATTCCATAATTTCGCGAAAGTTTCTCGAATTTTATATATATAAAAATCTGATGGTTAATTTCATAACTCTCTGATAATTTCTTTCATTAAAAGTAAATCCCACTTCTAATGTCGAAAATATGTCTATAAAGCGGTGAGTAAAAAGTGTAACACTTTGTTACGGTTATACAGTGAGAGCAACAAAGATTGAAGCGTGCTGGTCCTATATTAATTTCTTTTTTTATCAAAAATACTCTCTAGTTAGACCTTTACCCATAGTGCAACTAATGCAATTGAATTTTCTGTCGCTGTCATTATTGTCGTTTTATTTGTTTATATTTTCGTCCTCGATATTTTATGTTTGCTTATACCTTTGTTGTAAAAACAAAAATTGCTTTTCTGAAAACATTATCTACAACGCTTCAATATTTACGATTGAGCAGATTACCATTCTTTTGGAAGCATACTTCCGTGGAGGATTTCGTAGAAAAGATGGTACTTGGGAATATTCATTGCAAATTTGCTATGATGAGTATATTCTACACTTTCCAAATGAAGATGTAGAATTTAGTCAAACTTTTCTACATCATGTTCGTCGTATTGTGCAACGTTTCAGACAGACAGGTAGTGTATCCAAAGGAAAATCCTCTGGAAGAAATACAGTTCTTAGCAATGAAACTATGGAAGACATACGAGTCAGAATGCTTAGGAGCCCGAAGAAACCTATACGACGTTATCGCAACAAACAGGTATTTCATATGAATCAGTATTTACCACATGTAACTAAGTACATAAGTTTTTTAGGGGCATCATATGGTTCCTGTCGAAAGGCACTAAAAAAATGTTTACATATGCATCCGCATAAGGTTTCAATTGTGCAAGAACTGCAACTGTTATCGGTTGATTATGAAAGACGTGTCCAGTACTCACTGGTTCAACCAACATTTATATAAGAACGAAACGCTGGACATTACATTTTTCAGTGACGAAGCATGGTTCCACCTTAACGGTTTTGTAAGTTCGCAGAATTCTCGTATATGGTCCACTTAAAACCCCCACGAATTCAGAGAAACTGAACTGCATCCGGTAAAGGATGGGATTTGGGTGGCATGTCACGTAGAAGAATTATAGGTCCAATATTCTTTAGCGACAATATAAACGCACACAATTATCGACAACAAATTCTACAGCCGTTTTTAAACGAATTACACCATGAGGAGCTACATGATGGATATTTCCAACAAGATGGTGCCACAGCTCATACTGCAAATGAAACAATTTCTTGAGGAATTTTACGATAACCGTTTGATAACTAGAAATCTGTGGCCCCTACGTTCATCTGATCTAACTCCTTTGGATTTCTTTTTGTTTGGTTTTTTAAAGAATAAAATGTACAGAAACCGATCGAAGAACTGCAGCAAGCCGATGCAATTCGAACAGTATCACCTGAAGTTTTAATCAAAGTCTTCGACAATATGAAAAGAAGGGTTGATAGTTGATACCTGCCTGGAAAGAAATGGTGAACATTTTCAACACCTTTTATAATAATTATTATGTTTGATTCATCATACATTATTGTTTAATTAAGGAATTATTTGCCACATAATTTATTTTGTTGTAATAAATACTAATAACTAAATTTCCTGTAATACCATAAATTGTTATCTTATTTCAGTGTCTTAGTTTAAACAATTATCAAGTTTAACTTCAGATCAGTTTTCTATTTGCGAACGAAATTTAAATTATATTACACGTTCTTACACGTCAATATTCTCATATGTCAATACAATGAGAGGTTATGTCGATTAGTCTTCCTACACCCATGTTTGTTATTTTGTTCAATCATGACCTTGACGCCCTTCAATCTTTGTTGCTTTCAATGTATAATTTACATTGGTCGCACCTGCGCTAGTCGAGACACGGCAAAATCGGGTCTAGTACGTTTCAGCGCCGCCGATTCAGCGCCAGGACATTTCAGCGCCGGGACGTTTCAGCGCCGGGACATTTCAGCACCGCGTTATTAAATAGTAACTATATATAACTTGATGATTAATTTTTATGGAGAATTTTTGTACCATGTGTATTGGTTGCCAAAACTACATATGTAACATTTTTCGCATTTTGTTGTTGATTGTACCATCCTTTTTTCTGCCTATAAACATAGTCTAGCTTAAGTAAAATAATGAGCTCTTATGTAAGTGGAGTCGTGAGCTTCAGTGAAGAGAAAATTGTTTTAAGAATAAAAAAAACTTTTTCAGATTACATCTAAAGGAAAAACAGATAAATTAAATATCTTACTCAATAAAAAAAAGTTCATTTTATCTGGTGTTTTCTTCTCGGTCTAGGTTCTAGGACGTTTTGACGCGACCGTTTCGACGCCGGAAAGTTTTGACGCCAGATGCAGTACCAGTTGAATTTGATTTAAACATATGATGCAAAGATTTTTTTGAGGAGACATCAGAGGAGAGGACACATTAAAAATATTATCATTTTTTTTAGTGCTGGAAGGGGTGAGAGGGGAAGGGGAGTGACTGTTTTAAATGATAATTGTCTTCTTTGCGAAACATCGGGAGGATGAATCAGCAATGTTTCAAATCATATTTTTTTAAACATTGGAAGGAGGAGGGAGAGCATTTCTTTTATATTTTTTTTTTTGCTTTTTTTTAAACATTCGGAGAGTATACTTTAAAAATGTTTCAAATCATATTTTTTTTTAATATTGGACGGGGTGAGAGGGGGAAGGAATTAGTTTTTTAAATGATACTTTTTTTCTTTGTTTTTGAAACATCGGGAGAAAGAATGCATTATAAATGTTTCAAATAATTTTTTTTTAATAATGGAGAGGGTGAGAAGGGGAGGGGATTGGTTTTTTTAAATGCAAATTGTTTTCCTTTTTTAGAAACATCGGGAGAGAGGATGCACTAGAAATGTTTCAAATCATTTTTTTAACATTGAACGGCGTGAGAGGGGGAAGGAATTAGTTTTTTAAATGATATTTTTTTTCTTTGTTTTTGAAACATCAGGAGAAAGAATGCATTATAAATGTTTCAAATCATTTTTTTTTTAATATTGGAATAGGTGGAGGGAAAGGGGCATTCGTTTTTTAAAGACAATGTTTATGATTTGAAACATTTTTAACGCGTCCTTCTCTTCCGATGTTTCGAAAAAAAGAAACCTTTCTAATACCAAAAAAAATTGATTTAAAACATTTTAATGCGTCCTCTCCCGTTGTTAAAAAGAGAAAAAGAAATATCATTAAAAAACATTCTACTCCCTTCCTTTTCCCCTTCCAATGTTAAAAAAAATATATATGATTTGAAACATTTCCGATCCGTCGTCTCTTTCTATGTTTCGAAAAAAAGAAAAAAAAAGCAATTTAAAAAAAAACATCCCCTTTCCTCTCGCCCCTTCCAATGTTAAAAAAAAAACATCCTCTCTCCCGATGTTTCCAAAAAAAAAAAATAATTCCCCTTCCCCCTCCTTCCAGTATTAGAAAAAATATGATTTAAAACATTTTTAATGCATCCTCTCTCCCGATGTTTCTAAAAAAAGAGAAAAATTATCTTTTAAAAATCTAATCCCTTCCCCTTCGCATCCTTTCCAAAAAAAACTTATTTGAAACATTTTTAATGCCTCCTCTTCCCTCTTACCCCTTCCAATGGGTAAAAAAAAAATTAAACATTTTAAAAATCTGTGTATCATACGTTCAAATCAAATTCAACTGGTACTGCATCTGGCGTCAAAACGTCCCGGCGTCGAAAGCGGCCGCCTCGAAACGTCCCATGCAACCAAATACACGTGGTACAAAAATTCTTCATAAGAATGAATAATTAAGTTAAGATCATTAAGTTATGAATCATTAAGTTATCTATAGTTTAACCATTTAATAATACGGCGCGGAATTGGCTGGCGCTGAAATGTCCCGGCGCTGAATCGGCCGGCGCTGAAATGTCCTGGCGCTGAATCGGCGGCGCTGAAACGCCGGCGATGAAACGGCGGCGCTGAAACGTTCCATTCCGGGCAAAATCTGTGTGGCCGTTTGCGAAAGCGGTCCCTTCTTATCCCGTTACATACTTTTTGTTAAGTGAAAAAGTAATATGTTGAACACTTATCCTAACAATCTCGTTCACTAATTTTAAGCCAAGAATGTACACTAAATACTCTGTTGGTTCAGGCGAGTAATTTCGAAAGCATCCTCTAATAATAATTGTAAAGCGAATAGTAATTGAGAATAGCGTTAAATTAATTCCTTAATTCCATCAGTTTTTGAGTTACTACATAATCTATTCATTTATTTTAAATTACTTACTAGGCTAACGTAGTATTTTTATGATGTATTTGTTTTCAGTTGAATGGACAAACATGAAAACACCAAGTGATGTTGTGCAAACTGCCCGAGCAGCATTTAATAGCGGGCGCACTCTGCAATTAGATTTCAGAGAACTGCAACTGAAAAACTTGCTTACCTTGCTCGACGAAAATGAAAACGAAATATTAGAAGCGCTCCGGGCAGATTTAAACAAGAGCGAACTGGAAGGTCTATTGACGGAAGTGGTTATGTGTAGGAACGAGATTAGGAGTTTACTTACTTCATTTAGAAAATGGTCAAAGCCAGAGTATGTAAAGACTGGTTATGTCAATACTTTGGATGAAGCTGTAATTTATAAGGACCCATACGGAGTTGTTTTGGTGATAAGTCCTTGGAGTTATCCCGTACTACTTTCTATCCAACCTTTATTAGGAGCTATAGCAGCTGGGAACGTAGTAGTTTTAAAGCCGTCTGAAGTAGCTTCCGCGACCTCTGAGCTATTAGCTAGAAAAATACCTTATTATCTAGATAATGACTGCTATCAGGTATTTTGTGGGGGCGTTGACGAAACTAAGCTGCTACTCGAGGAAAGATTCGATTACATATTTTTCACTGGCAGTCCGCAAGTTGGCCAAACTATAACTGAAGCGGCCAGTAAACATTTGACGCCTGTAACGTTGGAATTGGGTGGCAAGAATCCATTGTACTTAGATAACGATGTTGATATGGACGTAGCCTCTCGTCGTATTTTATGGGGAAAGTGCATTAACGCAGGCCAAACATGTTTAGCACCGGATTATATTTTGTGTACTGAAGCTGTAATGCAAAAATTTGTGGAAAAATCGAAAGCAGTCTTAAATGAATGGTACGGCGAAAATCCCCAAAATTCCTCAGATTATGCTAGAATTGTGAACGATCGCCACATGAAGCGTGTATATAAGCTCATTGATCGCGAGAAAGTCGCACATGGAGGAACAGTCGATGAAAATAATCGATACATTGAACCCACGATATTGATTAACGTTACGGCAGCTGATCCTATTATGAAAGAAGAAATATTTGGACCTATTTTACCAATAATCAATGTAGCTAATGTGAAAGAAGCTGTTGATTTTATAAACGAAGGCGAAAAACCTTTGGTTTTGTACATCTTTTCTAATAAAAAAGATGCAGTGAATACTCTAATAGCCAATACCTCCAGTGGCGGAGTTTGTGTTAATGACACAGTCATGCATGTAACAGTACCCAACTTACCATTTGGTGGAGTTGGCAACAGTGGAATGGGTGCATACCATGGTAAATTGACATTTGACACGTTTGTTCATAAAAAAAGCGTCCTAAAGAGAAGTCTGGGTACCTTTGGAGAAAAATTACAGGGTTTCAGATATCCACCGTATACTGCTGAAAAAGTAGAACTGTTGAGGACCGTACTTAAACCATCCGCAATAGAGGCAACTTCTACTGTCTTTCCCTGGTATCTCATCCCATTTCTCTTAAGAACCACATCTTCATATGTATTTGGTTTGGCATTTTCTTATTTCACTTAATAAAAATAAGAATTAGTTTAAATAAAAAAAAATCTGACGAGTTTATTTAATTCTTAATTTTTACTGTTGGACTTAAAGCTACACTGGCAGAAATGAAAATATCATTTCAATTTCGCGGATTTTTTTAAAAAATTTCTAAATAGTTGCCATATCAACTTGCGACTGATCTCATTCGAATAAGGGTAAAAACAGAAAGGGCAGTTTGTGTCAGCGGTTGCACCCTAGAGTGCAACGTAAATAGGTCCACATCGAGCGGCGACAAGATTCGCGTGTTCCAGCGATTGATGGTACGCCGGCAGCAGTGATGCACTTAAAATTTTCCATACCTACACAATATCTTCACAATCCATGCTCATAAATTACGTCGTATTTTGTTTGTTTTCAAGAATTACATAATTCCGATAGTCCAATGCATCTAATCAGATTTTCATTTCTTTCTTTCCCCACCCTTGGTTGGTACCCGATCATACATCACGATTAGGAGCGGTCATCGATTTACCGAGGGTATTTAAGGACGTCACCCTTTCTCGGGAGAACTTCTTCGATTGATCTCTCCATAAACCGATTCGACTAGCGATCCAGCAACGCAGCCCTTCTGAACCTACATCTTCAGCTGTCGATATAGCACATTTGTGCAATTTTCGAGTCCAGAAGAATCTTATCGATCTTTTGTTTTGAATTGGAGTTATTTTATATTTTTCTATTAGTATTTTTTCTTTAAAATTTATTTTAATAACTTTACAATTACGGGGTGACTTGACTTTTCAAAATATCGATTTTGAAACTTAAGGAGCTTAAGCATAGCTATGATCTATTCAGAAAAAAATGACTTCATTTATGTCGCACTTCCGATTATCATCGAAAGTCGTGGCCAACTTTGATATTATAAATATGTACCTATATTTTGTTTAGTGCATTTTAGGTTCTACTAGGCATTTTAAAGCCAATTTATAAAATATTATACTTACCTATCGGGTCCCGTTTTAGAGCTTTTGGTGTAAAAAAATTCTGAGAAAATATGATGCATTAAATGCGTATAACGGCTGAATAGTGAAAGGTAGAGAGTTTTTATATGGATTGTAGAGAGTATAGTCCTCTACTATTTAGCCAAATAAACAAAATTACACAGGGTGCCCCACAATGTATATGATATCTGTGCATTAATTTTTGTACAAGTACGTGATTTTGCGAATAATAAAAGTAAGTTGTTTATATAGTGATGTGAAATAAAATATTAATATGACATTTACACAGTGGGTGAAAAAGAAAATAAAATGAAATTTGAAAAATGTTAAGTAATTTATTTAATTAATAAGACTTCAATTTCATTAAATATTAATTTATGATATCTACCTTACATACCATCATATCATATATTTCTTACAATTATTTCAGGAGAAGGGTAAATCGAAACGTAACAAAATTAAAGAACGTAGTTAAAAATCGAAGCTATTATTATATTCTATCCGCCACTACTAAATATATAAAAAAAAAATATGAAATCAATAAAAAGAGTAGATATGATTCTAACACTCTTTAAAATTATGCTTTTTATACAGTTGTTTATTAACGAAATATTATTAACTACCCCAATACTGCAGGTATATAGTCAAAAAAATAAAATCACAAAACGGGTTGAACCTCATAATTTTGTTTCTTATATATTTTCTAAAGTCTAAAATGTAATTTATTTAAAAACACGGTATTTATAAAGGTTCTCTCTTTACTTGTAAATGAAAATGTCATAAATTCAATTTTTAAAATAAAATATTTTTTTTTTGGGATGGAACAAATAAGTGGACATTTGATTTCTAATCTAATAGGCTTCCTGGGCCTTACAAAATGCTTGGGTAGTCGGTTCTGTGGAAGTCCTAAATTAGTTCGAAAAATAATACATTGCATTGTTACCTAATAATAATAATAATAGTAATGTAAGCAGTATGTAAAATAAGTTTAATCGTTGTATCAACATACAGAGAACGTCAAATATGTAAGTATAATAATCTTAATGTAGAAAATGTTTCAATACTTTTCACAAATACAACAAACAACAGACATAATATTTTAAAATTTAAAAATATCGCAAAATATGCATCCACTTTATATAATGCCGTTTACAGTAATGACTTTTTTATTTCCTTATAAAACTTTGTTTCACTTAGAGTCTTTATATTATCCGGTACCACAGTATAGAACTTCGGACCCCAATAGTCTATAAATTGCTGCGATAACTGTGATAGTAAGAGTCGGTAAGAAGGTGTTTCCTTATGCCTGGTGTTATACTCGTGCCTCCTCGAATGCTTGGGAAATTGGTCCCTATATGGCGGCCTAGACCGCATAATGCTCGTATTGCTCTTTTTTGTAGTAACAATATTCTTGAGACTTCCAAAGATCCTCTCCAAAACAGTATGTCATATGAGGCTACGGCATGTAAGTTAGCAAAGTATGCTGACTTTGCTACTTCATGTGTGGCGCACATTTTCATTATTCGTATAGAATATTCCGCTGCCACCAGCTTCTTAGACAGTTTATATATTTTTGTCTTCCAACCCAGCTTACTTTCTATATGTATTCCCAGGAATTTTATTGACGATTTTATGCTTTTATTCCATGTGAAAGCTTCAGATATTGCGTCTTGTCGTTATTCATTTGCAATTTGTTTACTTAAAACCATCCATCCATAGCCATCAGTGCGCTCTGTACGCCATCTCTGACTTTGATTTTGCTGTTGCCTCTCGTCATAATCGAAGTATCGTCCGCATATAGTGTGACTCCACAATATTCAACGTTAGGCAATAAATCGTTGATACATATTATAAATAATATAAGTCCCAGGACTGAGGGCTGCGGCACTCCTGTGGTAATATTCTCGACTTCCGAGTCCAGATTCATCCAACGTACCAACTGCTTTCTGCCTGAAAGGTATGAACGAAGTAGTTTTTACTACACACCCCTTACTCCATAGTAAAATAATTTATTAAGTAGTATCCCCCGATCTACAGTGTCAAATTCCTTAGCCAAATCTATGCAAACCAGTTCCACAATATCGTGATTGTCCCATGCTAACCCTACTAACTTTAAGACTTCCCAGACCGCTGTTATTACTGATCTGCCTTCTCTATAGTTGATGTTGGGTGAAAAAGTTATTTTTTTCAAAGTTGTCTACAATACGTTTTTTAATTACAATTTCCAGCAATGGATCCAGACAGAGAAGATTTGTTTCATCTGAGAAATTATCTCTAATGGAATACTTTACTGTGGATTTATATTTCGTTAAGCTTCATTGACATGTGTCTTGCCGAAATTGAGACCAATCTTCATTTTAAATTAACAAATTTTCTAGATAGTGCTACGTCTACTTTGTTTCGTAACTGGTGGTTTTAGAACCAGCAAAAACACTCAAGAAGGATTTTTTTTTTACAAATCAATAATAAAAAGTTCTTTTTTTTTCTGGAGTGGCGTCTATCCGGTAACATACCGTATATTTGTGTGTTGTGTACATAGCTTGATATTAAAGATATGACCAAAGCTACGAAGTAATCTACGACGCGTTCCCGTCTTTCTTCCGTTCTCTCATCTGGAGGACGAATTATAGCTCTTGTCACGGCTGTTCATTTGTAGATGGAGTTTTTATCCCCAGGAGTAAATCCCCAATCATGAGCCGAGAAAATTGCTTATCTCTGCAACCGAGCAGCGGGCGCGAACGGGCAGCAGCGAAGAGAAAACAATGCATCGTCGCTGTGCGGTTCGCGTTCGCTCGAGTCCGCTTTCCGCTTCCGGACGTGTCAATTACCGCTGAGCACCGAAGCCTATTCATTTAATGGCACTTGTAATCAACCGCGAAGCGACAACACACTGCGGGAATCGGATGCCTCTAAAATAAATGCGTACTTGATGTTCTGGAGAAGAAATACAAACAAGTTTTTAACTAAATTTTGTTTCGCAATGAGAGCTTTTCAATCTAAACAGAAAATACATACCGTGATAGATTTACGTCACCAAAGAATTTGCACAATCAATTTACGGAGGGAGTAATGCTGTTTGGGAGTTACTTCATGAATCTTATTGAAATGGATAGGTACCTACGCATCGTACATCGAATTTTTTTCGAGAAAGGTAGGAAAAAGAAGATGTTGTGTCACTAGTAAAAATAACCGCTACCGCTAGTTCATTTTCACACCATAAAGAAGATGTGTGAGAGAGGGGAGAACAATCTAAACTAGATATCGCTCTACTTATCATCCGCTGCCATTCATTGCGTTAGACGTACAGCAAGGGAAAAAAGTTTCCGCGTAACTTGGTAGTAAAGAAAAATACGACGTGCCCACGATTTTTATGGGATATATTGTAACATCCAGCTCTATTCAATAAAATAAATATTCAATAAAAGAATTTAGATATCTTTTTTCGGCTGCCGGCAATAGACATCGCCAGCTGTCATGTTTGCTTTCGGTTACCGCTACTTGGTCGAAGTATTTTGGCGTTATGAATTATTAAATATTAAGTTAAATTACCTATATAAAGATGAAGAAAAGAAAACAAATAAAAGTCTGATTCGTCACAAATTTTTTACTATAATTTGGCGAGTTGAGATTGTCATAAATTAAAATGAAATTTATAATTATTGTGATTACTAAAAATAACTTTACTTTTAATTTAAATATCTACTACAGAAAAAAAAAATTATAAAATCAATACCTCACTGTAACACGGAAACTTTTTTCTCTTGCTGTACGTATGTGTACTTTGCGAGAAAAAGAATATCAGGCTCAACTTAATTCGGCTGAACTGTAACAATTCGCCGAGCGTTAATAAATCTGTACTGCGGCTTCGTGCGTAGCTACGCCTACAGTTTAAGTCCTTCCCAATTCCAGTCGCCCAGAATGCTATCGACAGCTCGCAACGTTTCACCCGGTATAGCAGGTGCTAGTTTTGTCGATAGTTCAAGGATATGTGGCCTCTGCGCTAACTTACCGTTTAAGAGTAATTCCATCATTTGACGGTATCCGACGTAGAGATCTTATTTAACGCAGATAATTTAATGTGTTGCGTTTTTGCTTCATTCAATTTTAAGCTATTACTCTGAAATCAATTTTTATCACTACTTTCGTTTTGGCTTTAAGATAAATAGCATTATGACCAGTTACTACGATGGAAGTGTGTTCGATATAGAGTGAAGTTTCTGATGGATAGATGTTATAAGGTAAGTCATTGATGAATATTATAGGTAGAAAGGGATCTATTATTGATTCTTGGGGTAGGTACACCTTTTGATATGGCATTTGCGGTTGATTTCATGGTTTTGATATCTGCCAGATAGATATAACGGTAGTGGGTAGGGTTGTGTTGCATGCGTCTTATGCCATAGAAACATAATTTATCAAGCAAAATATCATGGCGTACCATATCAAAAGGCTTTGCTTAAATCACAACGCATTAACGCTACTTGTTTGTCGTAAACCTCTACAATAGTATTGATCACTTCATAAATTCCTGTAACTGTATATCTCTTTTCAGTATCCATGCTGTTTGTTCGTGAGGTAGTTATTCTTTTTTTTCAAAGTACGTTATAAGTCTTTCAGCTATCAACAGTTCAAATAGTTTTGGTATTCATCAAACCTTTTATTGTAATCCAGTTTCTGGGGAGGAAGTACATGATGTGATAACTAAATTGCCGAATAAAAATTCTGTTGGCCTGGATGGGATACACGTTAGGGTGATTAAGGAGTGTTCTATGGAGATATCACCACATCTCGCCAACGTTATCAATCTATCAATATCAAGTGGTAAATTCCCCTCGTTTCTTAAATCGTCTGCTGTTATACCGATTCATAAGAAAAAAGATCCTAAAAACATAGAAAACTACAGACCGATTGCAGTTGCAAGTATTTTTTCGAAAATAATTGAGAAACTTGTGGCTGCCAGAGTGTATTCTTTTCTCACAAAATATAAATTAATTTCAAATTGTCAACATGGTTTCAGACCTGGTTTTTCCACAGAGACTGAAACTGTTGAATGTGTGCAATATATCCATGAGGAGATGGACAGGGGTAGGCTTGTTGTGGCGGTGTTGTTTGACCTTACGCGAGCTTTTGATTCTGCTGATATATCACTTTTATCAAAAAAAAATTACGATATCGGCACACGAGGTGTCATGAATGACTGGGTAGTATCTTTTCTTGAAAATAGAAAAATCGTTGTCAGGATTGGTGAGGTGAGGTCGGATGAATTCGGCATGGATATTGGCACCCTCTAGGGTAGCAACCTTGGCCCGCTATTATTCTTAGTATTTATCTCCCAAATAATATATCGGTTGGAAAGGTGTTCTTATATGTAGATGATTTCTTGCATAGTAATATCTGATTATAATAAGGATAATCTTATTTATAAAATCAAAACTGTTATAAAGGAATTTAATATATCTCTCAAATAATTGTTCGCAACATTTTGACTATATGTACAGTTATGCTGATTCCCTATGTTATGAAACTTATTCAGATGTTCTGAAGATAATATTGACTGATTTTTGTTGCTTCATTAATGATGGACCATGTTGCTTTCTATTTATTTTGTGTTACTGTATCATTCTCTAAATAAGGTTTATGGTTGTGTTTAGCTTTTTTAATCACTTTCTTTCTTTCAGGAAAATATTTATCCACAATTTTCACGAAGCTATCATCAAATTCTGAGCTCATATAATGCGCTAAGTAGTAGCGTAGTAAGTACATATGAGTATATGTAAATCTCCGTCCTGCTTGACAAAATATATTTTGTGTGGATCCTCAAACTTGCCGACCGAAATACGGTCTACGAATTAAAGACACCCGCTGGAGTTGTGAAATGTGAAATGCACCAGGCAACCGCATTTCAATGATTGTGCAGCCCACAAACATGAGAGTAAATACCATCAGAAGTGTCGCAACCGCCCTTACACCTTTCTGCATCACAATGAATACATAATGCAGATATCTTGCATGTGTATGTTTCCTGAAACGTTGAATTCACGATGTCGACGTCGTAAATCTCCCCACTCAACGAAACTATTCGACTACAGGAAGAAGAAGCGGGCGCCAAATTGTCTCGGAATAACCGAATAATCTTTATAAATAAAATATGCATAATACAAGAAGTTATACAAACAAAAATAAATCTGTTTTAGTTATTTAATTCTAGCATGTGTAAACGTGCAGTAAAATGGAGTTGCTGAAATAACTAACTAATATTAATAATATTTACTGCTATTGTATGTTGCAAGTTACAAGCACGATGTATAAAACGCTTTCGGCAGGCAAGAATACGACACGATAATCAACTAACATTATTAATCCCCACAAAATTCTAAATACATAGCAAATCTAAAATCTGAAATATTTGAATAGAAACAAACCGGTTTTTTCAACTAATATATATTTTATTTCAATCAATACGCCCGGCTGATAGTCGAGTGGCTTGCATGCTTGGCTATTGGTCGCGGGGTCCTCGGTTCGAGCCCGACGGACTACTCTCAGGGTGAGGTTTTCGTGGTTTTCCTCACTCCTTGGCGAATGCTGAGAGTCTTAAGTCGCTCCACGGGCGCAAGCGTAATAATAACTCATGGTCGCCGATGCCCCCTGTAATTGGTGAAAGCTGTTGGGGGATGTTAAGGCATGAATTATTATGAATTATTATTAATATTTTCATGCTTTGACACTAAAACAATCACGTTGTTTCGTTCAATGCATTTAAATGTTGTTGTTCAAACAACAAAACATATTGAGCCAAAAAATATATGTTTTAAATAGTTGTTTGAACCAAAAAAAACAAAAACTCAAGTAAAATGAAATTTTTATTCCAACATTGCTTTGGCAGCTTTGAGCGCTGTTTGCTTTAAGATATGACGTATCTGTTTTAATTAAAAATCCTTTGATATTTGATTCAATAACATCCAAAATTTCAATATTTTTTGATATAAAGAATTCCTTTTTCTCAGTGTATACAAAGGTGTATCAAATACATGTCAAAAGTAGCAAAAGTAGATATACAATGTGTCTACAGCTAAACCCGAGCCTACCCCAAATACTAGACATGTCGTGAATTATCGACTTCGCAAAACTTGGGAGTGGGGACGTAATATCTATCGCTGGACTAGATGAATAAGTATTAGTCAAGTAGGAACTGCAAAGGGACACATGGGTTACCGTTATTTGCTGGATATATTCATTATACCTACCTAATTAATTATATCATGTACTAATTGTACATTTCTATTTAAGTACTTGCTTGGCTTGGATTGATATTGTTTCCTTTAATTCTTTTATTCCTGCTTATTTTGTATGTTCTAATTTAACAGTAACAGTATCTAACAATTTAGCTGGAGTTATTTTTATTACTTAAAATAATTTTAATTTGCATTTTCGTAATCTTTTTGCATTTCTCGTTTTTATTTATTTATCATTATTTAATTGATACAAAGTTAGAGAAACAATGCAAATAAACACCAATTAATGTGCTGATATTTACTGAAAATACTAGCGGCAATCGCTAGCAGAAATAGGTACTCAAATATTGCTTGAAAAAAAAAAACAATACAAATAATTCATTAGTGACTATTACGAATGTTAGATATGCGCTTATTTTTCTTTATTTCTAACTAGAAGGCGTTGCGTTTCCCAAATCAGATTACTTCGATAGATTCATTTCGTCAACCTTCGCTTCAGCCAGCATAAGACCGGCGTGCTTCGAGAATATTCGGGTGTTCGCATTTAGAATAGCGCGTACGGTATAACAATACATTGAAATCCCTACCACAGAGTTTTACATTAAAATGTTAAATACTTTTTTTGGAAAAGTGTATTTTTGGTGATCCCAAGTGACTCTACTTATCTTCTGGTATTTTGACCATGTACAAATTCATATTTTTTACCAAGTCAGTGTAGTTCAGTTTTGTAAAAGGCCAGTCGCTTAAAGTTTTTAAAGAAAGTCTTTAACGGTATCGAGGTGACCATTCGGACGGACACTTTTCAGGGGCTCGGTGTATTCTGGCACCGTAAGCCAAGAGCCTCCAAGGCCTGTAACATTATATACATAATAGAAATGCAGAGCTGTGTAGACACTAATATTGTAAGAGGCCATCAATACGTAACAGGCGTTATAGAGTAACAGGCGTCTCCTTCATATACGCTCAAAATCTGACCACCAGAAAAGTTGAAAATTTATCTTCCACGACATAAAGAGGGTATGGTCAACACAGGTAAGACCCTGTTCATTGCTGTTAACACATATCTTTTTCAATATTATTAAATTTTATTATCTTTGTTTTATTACAGTTGAATTGCAAGTTGTAATTACTCAACCAGTCCTTCAAGAATGTTAAACTGCTCTCTAAAATACCAACCAATCATGTATTTGTGGAACGTGTTACTCTTATTATATTATCCGCGAACAATACAATAGAAAGGGGTCAAGTATCGTGCGTTGGGGAACACTATACGATATAGATAGCAATTCAGATCGGATCTAGCTGCCAGGATTTTCGTAACCGACACTTTATTTATTAAAAACAAAATAATTACAAATCATCCCAACCCCGTGCTCCACCTAAAAAGGTACTACACGAGGCTACCTATTCTAAGTACTATATGGATTCCATTACAACTGAACTTCCTACTCTAACTAAACAATTTCCCTATGATTGTTAATAACAAAAATATAATACAGTAGCCTCGCAATTATATGAATGTGAACTTTATGTGAAATGTGATTAATTCACATAATCGCGTGTCTACTGTAAATCGGTCAGCTATCACTTGTTATTAAATGCGTCCATGGAACGACTTTCGTTATCTCCCAGCATCCAAGGACATTGATTATATATAATATATTCACATAAAATCAATGGCCAAGGGAAAACCATGGCAAAAACCTTACTTTGGGAGGATCTGGGAAGAAGTCCCAGATCTTGTTACTGATAGCCCGCAAATTATTGTTATTCTTCAGCATTTGAAGAGGCAGCCTTCACGTTCTCTCAATTCCGACAGCTGTGCCGTCTTCAAATAGCTGCTCTCTTCTATACGTATGTCGCAACCGACAGCATATTCGGGCCTATTTGAGAGGTATGAATCGATTTGAGAGAGATTTTTCTGTGTTAGTTGTAACTTGTATTAGTTTGCGTTTAGTATTGATGCACTTGTCTTGTTTAGTGTTACATTTTTTGTTAATTAACATAACTTTGGATTTTGTTGTGTTAATATCTATAATTACATTATCAAATTTATTTAGCTATGATAAAGATTTTTATTTTCCTGTAAATACCTGCCATTAAACACTGTGTTATCCGTATATACAGAAGAATGCTTATGTTATAGGCTGGTATCTGTTACAATCCAATTATGTTTCTAACTGATTCACTTAAAATTAGATTTAGTCCTTTTCAGTGGCGTCACCCAACATATGGTAAATATAGCCGGATATAGCGAATCATTTCTTCTACACTGACTTTGATTCATCAATTTAAAACTTCTAAGCTATTATTCTGCAGTCTGATCAAATCATTCTGCATACATCAAATTGGAGAATCTCCATTTAATTTTTAAAAATGGGCTGCAATATGGAAATCTCAATTTCTTTTCTTAGTCATTCCGTTGCCCTATTCCACGGTGAACACTCGATATCACTGTTAAAACGCAACACTTAAATCTAATCCTGATTTGCTCTAAACATAATTCCTTCAGCCGTCAACGTTAAAAGCGATAAATTAACTTTAGAAGCAACTGTTGCCGAATTGGAAAAAATAACGAGCCAAACAGCAAGGATCTGGCCAAACGGAGTTTTAGAAAGGGGAAAGTGGAATTGTAAGTGTAGTAAAGAGTGCGCCTCGAGGCCCCGGAGGCCACCGAATCCGTGATGTAGTGAACCCGCGGGTCCTCGCCTCAGACACTTAACGGCCGGCTAGTTGGGATTTACGAAAGGCGAAATAACGTGCGGTCAATGTTGTTTGTTTCAACAATTGATCCCCCAATTGCCTCCTCTATTATTCAACGTACAGTCGTCGTCGGAATTTTTATATTCCTCCACTATGCTTGACAATATTTCCACGCTTGGGTCGCTTCAAAATTTCCCCGGAGACGCCGCTCTGACCACCAGGTGGAAAGTATTATTTTTCATTTTCTTTCCGCCGTGACAAATTGAACAAAGTTTCCGTTTTCAAACTAAAATTACTTTGTACATAAATATTTCCCGTTTGGGGCGCGTGTGTCGACATTTATTTACCAAAAAAGAAATACTTCTTTTCATCTTCTAACAGAACAATGGTGGCAACATATTTTACGGTTTCTTACTCTGATTAAACATATTGACGCATTTAAATATCCTTAAATAAACCTAGTAAATCCTGAAAACGGTTATTTCTTACACAGTACACATACACTTTATTTATGAAAACTAAATTATTACAAGTCATCCTAACCCCGCGCTCCACCTGAAAAGGTACTACACGAGGCTACCTATTCTAAGTACTATATGTGTTCCATTAACAATTGAAAATCCTACTCTAACTAAATAACTTCCCTATGATTTTTAATAACAAAAATATAATACAGTAGCCTCGCGACCATACGAATATTACTTTTGAAAAATGATAAAAAATGTAAAATGTGATTACCTCACATAATCGCGAGTCTACTGTAAATCAGTCAGCTATCAGTTATTATTAAATGCGCCCATGGAACGACTTTCGTTATCTCCCAGCATTCGCCAAGGACACTGATTATACATAATATACTTATATAAAATCAATGGCCACGGAGTAAGGGAAAACCATGGCAAAAACCTTACTGTGTACTTACACAGTACACAGTAAGAAATTCTAGAGTGTAATTTCGACTAGCGCATTGTGTAATATTTTAGTGTAGAAAAATATACACTTGACAGTGCTAAATCAGCACTAGAAATTGGTATATACTTTACCAGAACACGTGTTGAAAAAGTACGCTGAAACGACCAACCTGGTATTATATGTATTGCTTAAGCTACAGTTAAGCATTGCCCAATCTCGTAGCGGAATTGGGAGGAGAGGAGGTTGGAATGGTGACGGACAAAAAGCAATAAACTAAAAACTATATTATCAATGTACCTAAAAATTAGTAAAATTTTATTTTGAATTACTTTTACTAGTAGGTAGGCACAATGTTTCATTTACATCAGAAGATAATTATGAAATGAATTTGGATTAAAATATATATATATTGCGCTTTTTAAAACTTCGTATACTACAAAAAATAATTGAAAAGAAGAAATGCATTACGTAAGACTAGTATCAAGGTAGAAGTGCTCCTACACTGACGAAAGAGATTCTTTTCCGCAAAGAAATACATATCTTTGAAAAAAAAATCATAGGAAAAAACTTTATATGAATTAGATATAGCAACTTAAGATTAATGTTACTGCTTTCCTTGAAACAATCGAACTACTTCTTTAAAACAATATCTTTTATTCAAACAAATTACCTTAACAGCAAAGAAATGTTTGTTTTTATTTATGATTTCAAATATGATTTTCTTAAAGAAACTATTTATTTCATACAAAGTTGATATAGTTATAGACAAAGTAGTAGTAGTTTTACCACAAAATTGTACTACCTAAACCATCACGTCACGATGTTCTAAATATATAATAGCAAAGTTTTCTGGCTTATATTAGCAAATATGTTAAACGTATTCTACGAGTACGTACAGAAATTGCCGTGAAGATGGCAGTTCTCCTTTTTCACCATACTAACTTTCCACACCCAATATAAGTTTTCCACATAGCAGACATTACATAATTAATTCTTTATTATTTGCCAGATAAGTATTTCTTAGGAACTGTTATCAAAATAACGGGGCCCTTGATTTTTGCGAATCAACCGCCAATATGCGACTGATATCGATTATGTTCATATCAAAGCAATATTTTTTTATAAGAAAGGAATTTTCTTGTCTAAATCGTTATTTGTTCCAAATATAATTTTTTCTTAGGACCTAACAAATATTTCTTTGCTACTATTTAAAAAATAATTTATTTGAATTAATGCATATTTATCAAAGACAATATTTTGTCAGTGTAGAAAAAGTTATACTAAATTAAACTAAATTACACAATACACTAGAAGTGTATAGACTTTACCATTTGTGGAGGGCACGCAGTACACTACTGTTTACACTAGGTTCGGGTACATTCATTCATTCATTCATTAAGTTGGGGCACTTAAAGTCCGGGGACTGAGCTGGGTGCTCATTGTATCATTCCTATTAAGTCTCTTATTTCCACTTAAGCAGCTTGGTGTCTCTATAAAGCTCAGTATCTTGCTTAGTGGAAAATTGAGAACCTTCGAGGGCTTCAATAGATCTCTCCCGAAATATTTCTGCCTGAGCACCTTCAATTCCTCACATGTGCAGATTACATGTAAACTCGTTTCCTCCTGTAGTTCGCATCTTCTGCACCACGTTTCGCTTACTCGGCCTGTGTTGTATAGATGCTTTTTCAGGGGACAGTGTCTAGTTATCAGCCCAGTAATGGTTTTAGCATCTTTATTGCTGCGTCTGAGTAAGGTAGGTTATCAGAGAATCTAGCATCCCCATCCTCTATTAGCGTTTTGGTATGGAGTTGACCTTCAGTCGACCTCCATTTCTTTGTACTTTTTTTTCTAACCAGGTCCAGATCTCCCTTCTTGTGGAATCTTTAGTAATCCCACATACGGGCTCTGGACCCATGAAGTGTCTTTTACAGCCTTCCTTGGCTAGTTGGTCGGCTATTACATTGCCCTTTATATCCTTATGTCCCGGCACCCAAATCACAGACACCATGTAGTCTCGAGCCAGTATATTGAGGGATTGTTTGCGGTCTCTAACTAGTTTTGACTTAGTTACGGGGTTCGAGACTGCCTTGATAGCCTGACTGTCAGTCATTATATTAATTTTCCTCCTTTCCTCTGCCTGGAAGACCGTTGTATGCTTCCTCAAGCTTAGGGATATCCTTTGATTAGGGCTGGGCCCACATATACCGGCTCCTGTGCCCTGGCTGGATTTGGATACGTCCGTGAACTAGTTATCAATAGCAGTGATCTCACAACGTGCCTGGCCTCTGTTCGGTAGGGAGATTTTCACCTTTTCAGTGAAGATAATTTCTGGAGCCACGCTGCTCGTGGGTATTTGCAGCAATGGCCCGTCAGTCTAAGGATCGCATTGATTGCCTCCGCTCTCACATAAAGCTCCAGCGGGGTGAGGCCCACAATGGTCTCCAATGAAGCGGTCCCTGTGCTGTTAATTGCACCAGTGATTCCCAGCAATGCCTGTTTCTGGACAGCGGTTAGCAGCTTCACTGCGGAGGACACTTCTGTCCTTCTCCACCAGACTACTGCCCCGTATTTTATCGCTAGTTTTATCACCGCAGTATATAGCCAATGGATCACCCTCGGCTTTAGTCCCTAGGTTTTACCAGCAACAGCTACCTGCAGCGCCAAAATAGTCGCGTAGTCCTGGTCGTTGTTTTAACTAAGTGATTTTTCCAGCTCAGTTTCGCATCGAGGGGTAACACCCACATACTTTACTTACTTGGTTAATTGTAACTCCTGCCCAAACAGTCTAACGCCGCCTAGGTCATTGAGTTTCCTCATGTTGGTGAAGGCAACCAGCTTTGTTTTTTGTGGATTAACTGAGAGTCCTTGTGAAAGGCACCAGCCCTCCACAGGTTCGGATATAATTTTTAACACTATTTAGAGTGGACCTTCCTGTAAAAATGCTAGTGTATTTCTAGTGTTAATAGCGTAAAAAAATCTTACCATGCACCTGGAGGTCTCTTCTCCTTTCCAAACAACTCTATCACGCGCTCCTGAACCGTAGGCGAATTCCTTCCCACTTATTAGTTCTTAAATTTCAGATCAACAGCAAAAAAGTAACAGCCCTTGTGATTGCAGACGATACGTCGGTCAAAACCAGCTCTAGGACACGATTCCAACGCGAAAGCCAAGCAGTGTAGTAGTATTTAAACAGATAGCTAAAGCATAACTAATTAAACAGATAACTTGTTTTAGCATTTTATTAAACTAAAATTAAAAAAAAGCATTTTTTTTTTTGCTTAATAGAAGACATATATCTTTGTTTATATTAAAATATTTATGTGACGATCGAAAGCTTATACCGCTTTGAATGAAATAAAGCTTTCTACTAGTGCATAGTGCACAACATAACCTAAACACAAGCGGTATGTTGCGTTGGATACATACCTAACGAAGTTTTAAAGGTAATTCTGTGGTGATCGGAATTTCCAGCGTAACAAATTCCAACTATGTTCGACAGAACACACAAATCCACTCCACTTGACATTATTATTGAACACTCGCAGTACTAATCAATTATGTAAATTATTCGGAATCGTCATATCCTAAATTATTAAAGGCGATTAGGATCATGTGAAATTTTGCCAAAGCAAAGCGAGATGTGAAACTTCTTAGTGGACCTCTAATTAATTATTTAAGTGGAAACCATTAACCACATACATAGCTACGTATACCTAATTGAAATGTTTCAGTAAGAACTCTTTACTTTTCGTTTTATTACTATCCTAAGATTAAGTCCAGAAATTATTATACAGTAAATGTATTTTGTAGGAATTTTAATTTATTTTTTTTCATATTTTGTTGCTGTTTGTTTTCTTTTATTTTGCAAAAAGCCTATTACGAAGGAGTGATTGACGTGGCGTTATAAAATTTATTTTAAATTACCCTTTTCTTTCCTAGGTTTACCAAATAAAACTATAATCTTCCACAGGCGATTTTCTTTAATAATAGAATTGAAATTATCACTGCGCAAGTAGTTATCTATAGACGCCCCAATTTTGCGCATACACAAACAATTTATTATTAAAAGAATTACATTCTTTTGGATTAGTTTTTTTTTCTACAAATCCCTCTTATAAAAAAATAATAATATATTTCTTGATTCACAATTTTCCTCCATTCTTTCCTATAAGCATTTGCTTTTGGTGTTCCCTAAATTCTTGACTGCAGTGGTGTCCAATCAGTTAATATTCTTCTTTATGCTTTTTTTTGCCTTTTCAATATATGACCACACCACTTTATCTTTTATTTTTTCATTAATCTAAGGGCCGATTTTATAATAAATGTTACTTTAGAACTTTAGTCTGTGTAATACATATTTATGGGAACTTTAATTTAAAGTAATTTTAAAGGTTTAAAATGACATTATGAAAGTCATCCTAATTGTATCTAGATGTTTCAATATTTTGTGTTATATGTTCCTTTATCAAAAAGCGCTCTTCTTTAATTTTGGTTCAAAATTATGCATCTATATTACCCACAACTTGCATTTCAAACTGTTTTTCACCATTCTATGCTAGATTGGATGGCTCCGATCTTAATCTAATATAATTTCAATTTGGCCCAATGTTATAACTTTATTTACTCCGCCCAATATGGACAATTTTGACTATAATTAATTTATAAAAAACTTTATTCAATACGAACCCATTTATATCTCCTCGATGATTCCAAAAATCCCATTTCGGTGCAAGAATTTCTTGGTATTGAAGCATACAAGCTTTCATGGAGAGGTATTTTACTTAGGATCATAACAAATAAACGGTAAAATAAATTAATTACTCAGTCGATATTATAGGGGTTCAGGTAGTTGCCAATATACGGATTTTGAACTTTTGAAATGTTGATTTTGCGTATTTTTCCTCGGGATAATATTCCATTGTTCAATATGCATTAAAAAAGTGCTTAAGTAATGGTTCACTGTAATACCACATCCTTCTTTTAAAGTACTTTTTACTTTTTTTCAGTTTTCTGTTTTTTTTTTTCAATATAACACTACAAGTGAATCGATGTACTTATTATATTTGGTTAATGTTACACACGTGATCAACACATGTATAGGATTATGGGTTTAAGACTAAACTATAAACCTAAAGCCATCGTCACAATTTTCTCAGGTACATAGCAAATTTGCAACAATTTCTATATCAGAAACTATTTTCTTATAATTAAGGTACCGCATACGCCATATGCAGTTTTTTTAGAATTTTATTTAAATAGAAAACAAGTTTTCCAACAAACCGGTAGAAATTGTACCAAAAGCATCAACAAATTTCTTCAATTATTCTACATTAGCGAAAGTATCCAAATAAACTCTACTTTCAATATAACTTCACAGAATGAAGTCTAATGGAGTTATGTCAGGCAATCTAGTAGGCGAACAGAAGGTTCGCAAAAGTATTCCATTCCATCTATTACGAAATTGATGATCCAGAAATTCGTGAATTATCAGAACCAGCGCATTAGATTGACACCAACAACCTCGTGTTTGTTCGTTTGGTGAATCATTGAGCACTTATTGCAAATCGGTTTGTATAATATTGAGATAATTATGTTGGTTTAGTACCTCATCATAGATAATAGGTGGTTAATTCTCCTACCAATTATTCCATACTTGACTTTCTGTTGAAATCTCGGTTCCTTGTATTTGTGTTCATTGACAACAGAGCAGAAGTGTTCATTTCTTTTATCAAAGATTTCATAATTTGTCACATTATTTTCATCGATCATATAATTTTGTAAGCAAAATTTAAATCTTCTTCAGATTTTGCTATAACCGTTCGCAAAATGTGATTCTCTGTATTACATCTCCTGGCAAATTCTATAATTTTATAAATGTAAAACGTTGGGTCGTTTTATTTCCTTTTCTGCTTAAGTTTGTTTTAAAAACATTTTTTTTGTACGAATAATCTTCGATTAGTAACCAGGAGAAGCACAATTTTCGTAAATCTTCTATTTTGAATGGAGAAAACTCCGTAAGTGCTAGAATCACTATAACGATTTATATCTAGAAAGGCGCTATCGGGTTTTGCAAGGTTGGTTAAGAATTTGAAAGAATATGGCTCATTTATAAAGCCACTGGAAAAAGAAATAAGAAATGTAGCGTACTGATCATATTGTTCTTGGTTACTACTAATCGAAGATTATTCGTAACCAAAAAATAGTTCTTAAAATAAAATTAAGCAGAAAAGGAAATAAAACGACCCAACCTTTTACATTTTAGCACTTCAACTAGCAGTCACAATAATAAGCAATGTTTTTTAGTTTAATAATTAATCATAGCGCAATTTGTATCAGAACAGTTTCTAATACTTAAGTTATTGTAAATCTGCTAGATAGGTGTAAAAAATAATAAGTTTCATAATACAGTATTACTCTTTGTAGCCTCAATGAGAAATTTTCATCGAAAAAGGTTAATATCTTTTCCTAAATAGGTTCGTAAATGAAAAAAAAAAAAATAATGATGATGGTTGAAACACGAATGAAACGTTTTAAAACTGTTCCGAAATCAATTAGCAAAAAGTCAGGTCCGCATTTAAGAAAAGATTAGTTGATAATAGTTATACGGATAAGAAATGCTTTGGAAAAAGTTGAGAACGTAATTTTAAACAGGACATTATGTGACAATATAGAAGTAATTTGAGTTTTTTTTTTCTAGCTCTTCGAAAAAAGCAGAGGCGTTGGGTGGGTTATCCCTCAATAAGCTATATTTTTACCCATTTAAAAGAGGCTGTACCTCTTGTCGTATCTGAGACCCCCATATAAATCATTCTTATTTTGTACACAGTGTATATGTATTAAATATAGGAAAAATAGAATTTTTTTACAGATAATACATGTATTTTTCTGATTATTATATGCTAAAACACTGCATTATTCTGCATGGTGATGAAGTTCTTCCAAAAAGTGGATATTTTAATATATAATATTATAATATTTTTGATCAATGTATCCACTTCTGTACCAGGTATAAGCAAATGCGTCGTGATATTTCAGTGCTGAAAGGTGATTGTGGATAAGAGACTTAAACTTCACAATATTATTGCATTGAGGATCATCGCCTGTCAGATGTGACCTGATGTTTATTTATAATGCGGTTTTTGATTAATAATTCCTGATATTTATCTACTCCCGTTGTTTTGACGAAATCTGTTACTGACCATTACGATTTAACTACAAAATCCAGTAGTTTTTTTTTTTTAGTATTTCGATCAAACTAATAATAAAAAGAAAACCTCCAAATGAACAAAAAACATGAATCTATGCATTTCCTAAATGCTCTTTTGCAATTGAGTAGTAGCATCGCGGATGTACTCTAATATACTATCTGAATTATGCAGAACCGGATGGAAGGAGTATTTCTAATTAAAACAAAAACTTAAATGAAAGAGAGACGGAGGCACGGCATTAAACCATTCAACCGTTGAAGCCGACTCCGGTACTGAAAGTCATAAATCGTCGCCGGCTTGCATGAGTATAAAAATAATGAAGGGTGCTGCTGCTTCATCGTCGCAGATTGAAAAGACGCGTTACCGGGAATGACTGGGAGCTTCCATCATCCAGGTCCCGAGTCCCTGAGGAGTTGAGTCAACCTCCTGATTCACGCACCTACTGCCGTCATAGTTGTGCAAGAACGGCGCGGCCAAGCCGAGTTCCGATCGAATATTTTCCAATAGGAAATCGTACCATTGTGCACTGAATGCATTGTAATGCTCTAATGTTCGGAAACGAAGCTTTCCTTTGGGATTTTTTTTTTGCAAAGACAAATACCCGCACCACCGTATCGCTTTCTGTAGACGAGTATTTGTTCAGACAAGCCACCTCTGCTTAATCAACAGTAAAAGGCATATCTTAGCCTATTAATAGATAAAGGGACGTATCTATCATTTGCATTATGTCCTGCAAGCTTTTAATTGTTTGTTCTTAATATATATCTTTTCATTAACTACTCATACATAAAAATATTTTGTTTGTGTTATACAGAGTTCAACAAATTGTCACAGCTGTTAGATTATTTCAAAAAGCGGATATTATCTGAACATAAAAATCAACTTTCTGTTAATCTAAGGCAAATTTGCCAAGATTTTGTCAACGTATTTTAATCCTTGCTGCAAATAAAAACCAGATAGAATTCAACTCGTGTCAGTAAGTTCAAGAGAATCTTACTTTTCTATAATTTTATGTAATTTCACGGAAATAGTATCAGCAAAAGATACAGATAGATATAAGAAGAAAAGAGAGACTCAGGGAAACTTCAGAGAATCTTTTGCTGTACTGGAAACATGCCATAGCTCGTCACGATAAATATGTATTAGTTAGCTTTTGATGCTACGGCAATAATGGAAGGTACTGTAAAACTATTTAATTTCAAAGTAAGGCACTGTTAAGCAACGAAAATGTTTTTATTATTCAATCATATGTATTACCACCAAATTTTCAATGATTTATAATTATATCGGTATATGAATTCGAAATATATGCACATGTAAATAGTGTGAACATATTGTCAATCGAATTTATAAGGAAAGCCTAACAAATCTGAAAGCTTCGTACAGCAATAGATTGGTACGGAGATGTTTTCGAAATATTTGAACTTTAGCTTTTGTATTTTTTATGATATTTAATATCTATAAAATAATATAAATGTTTGGTCTATAGCTATAACCTGTCTTTGTTTCTAACTTCTAATACTTGCAATTGTAACATAAGTATACATTTCTAAAACGTTTTATGGTCATTACTTCTTCTATATCATCTGAGTAGTTTGAACTATATCTGTGGCTATTTAAATTGTATCGGTGTGCGATATGGCACCCTTCTTACAAATCCAAATCAATTTATTTGTCTTTTTTCAAATAACAACAATGCCCAGCACTTCCTATTTTTTTATGATATTGTTTACCCAGCGTTATATAATCTTTTAGTTGCTCTACTAGTTTCATTTAATGTAAAATCTTCATGAGGCTGACATATACTAGAAAGAGAATCTAATACAAAAAAAGGAAGAAGAGGATTATTGACATCGTTAATGATATTTTTAATGTTAAATGTTAATGAAAAACATTTTAAGAAAATATTTTAGTTTTTACTTTTTCTTTAATTAATAACTTTTCATCTCCATTAATAACTTATTTATCTTAATAAATATATTTGTAAGTTTACTGTATTCACTAATATTACGTTTATAAATTAAATTATATATTGAAATTAGTTCATGTACTTTGGGTTGCCTAGATTTTAAAATGCCAAATAATATTATTTTCTAATTTTATATTTAGTCACTAACCGTGTAGGCGATTGGAAACGGCCTAAGCTCACGATACACTCTCGATTTAGAAAATATTTTGTTTCTTTAATCATCGTAGTAACTTTTCAACATCTAAGATAAATTGACTATTATGTCTAGTGTTGAGGTAATTATAAATACTAAAAACGTGCATAACACCCGGTTGATATTAGCATACATAAGTTTCACCTTACCAAGGATCTTCAGTGCTACTGGTCAACCGTTTTTAATGTGACCTAATTATAAATTAGCGTTAGTTAATTAACGCATCTATAGTGGCTTAAAATTGTCCTACAATTACTGTTATCCTTTATAGATACATGTTGTAGTTTCAGATTGACAATTTAGCAAATATATTCACGTTAATAACAAGATCTTAAATTCTAATTCCTTTATTTGTCCAATTATAAATATGATTATATATTTTTGACCTAACCTTTTAGTTACATGTTCGCACGCCTTTTGTTAGTACTAACTTGATTTCTATTAGAATATTGTAGTCAATAATTTTTATACCTATTTAATGTAAATTAAACCTTTTCTTCCTTTTTTTAATATTAGACTCTCTTTGCAGTATATGTTAGCCTGATGAAGATTACCACATTAATCGAAACTAACTGCACAACTGAAAAATTCTCAAGATCACATAGTTGACAATATAATAAAAAATTAGGAAGTATTTGAAATTGTTCTTATTTAAAAACTAAATATGGGCAATCACGTACTACATTAATTATCTTTTCTCTGTTTCTTCCTTTATTGTTCTATTTGTTTTCATTCCGATACTAAAGGTCCTATTCCTGATTGTTCAGCCTTGTCTTTTTTTAGCTAATTTTCTGGAAGAAAAACGGAAAAATCAGTTGGCTAAAGCCATATATTGCATCGAGTTAAACATAATCAAAATTGTATTTGTTAAATATGTAGCAACAACAATAGTTATATGTAAATAAAGCTTAAATATATAGTTCCCCATCTTAGTTACCCATTTTAATATTAGATTTAAATCTAACCGAAGCATTATTTTTCTTTTGTAGGATAAGTTCAGTAAGCTTTGAAAATATATTTTATCAAGTAGGCATCTGCCTCAAACCAATCGAATAACTGCTAGACATAAATCCGCGTCAGTGTCGCATATAATGTTTTATAACATTTATAACTATTTTATACATTTTTTCAATAGTGCAAGTTATTCAGTGCAACAACGTGTGTTATCGTAACCCTACCCATCGAGATAAAGAAGTGAGGTTAACATTTTGTCAGAATTTTTAAATCAGTATCGAGAATCAACACAAAACTTGTTAATAACCGACGAAGCATTTAGATGGCGTTAACGAACAAGATTTTAGATATTGAGAAGCTGCAAATCCCCGAAAATTTTTAAAAAGAATTTTCACAGTCCACAGGTCGTTGTTTGGTGTGGTGTAGGATCATTTGGTAGCATTGATACTTATTTTTTGAGGATAAAAGTAACCATTCTATAACGCTCAATTCCGAGCGTTACAGGAACATGTTACAAACGTTTCTCATCCCGGAACTGATTAGACGAAGACTACTAAATGATGCTTTGTTTGGAGCAACATATCACACAGTCAGACACTCCATGAGGATTCTGCGAATGGCCATATAATTTTCGCGATCTAGAAATTTGCTTGGGCCACTTAGGTCCCTCGACTTAATGGCACCAGATTTTTTTCTATGGGGGTATTTGGAGACAAAGGTCTATGCATGGTCTTGCAATAATATTCGAGAAGAAATCACAGGTATAGATGGAGACTTGTTTCGCCAGATGATGCACAATTTTGTATTCAGAATTGAAAATTGTATTCAAATTGATGGGCATTTAGAAGATATGATTTTTAAAACTTGTATTATATTATATTACTTGTACTTGTACATTAGTGTATTAAAATATTGTTCTACTCTTCTTGGAAGGATTTTATTCGAAATATAAGATGGGTAGTAGTCTAATATGGGGATACTGCTTCTTCTAGACTCCTCACCACAAACTGCACTAAACCAGATGTATGTTTTAATAGCAAAGCTATCATCATCACCAGAAACACTGCACTAATATCGGGCACCTATACCAAAACCTATACTGCAGACACAGCTTGTGTATTATATTCCGTTCTAACATATTTAAACGGAAATACTGATTTTTTACAGTGAATTTCTTTATTGTAAGAATTTTGTTAAAATTTTCGCAATCGAACATTCATTTATCTCGTTTTGTACTATAAAAGCGTATCCCTAAATCGCTCACAACTATCGGAAGAAAGTGCGATCAATTGTATCATATAAACACCTCATCTCCATACCTGTGTTTATCACATATGTGTACGCATTGCAAAGTATACAGCAGTTAAAACGTTAGAACGTGTAATTTTTCAGCAAAATGATTTACTCTACCACAGAATAGAAGGCTGAAACAAAAGCCGTGGGTTTAGCGTAGCACTTAAATACGTAATCTGATGTTCTGGATTACGAAATTCGGTTTGAGCCGCTCTTCTTAAAAACCTAAAAGTCGTCATCCCGAGAAAAAAGTTCTATATTCAGTTTTCCCGATGGACATCGGCGCCCCAGAGGAGTTCCCTTTTAATAAATGCATTCGTTACGGAGTCTTGCCGCGGTGTATTTTGCGCGTTTTCCAAAGAGAGCGGATCAAGTGTGAATTAAGAAGGGGTGTGTCACATTAGACGCTAGGGCGGCGCGACGCCGGTGCCACGCCCGTCCCGTTAGTCCACACTTAAACAAATATTTCATCATACGCTGAGCTACAGAGTGCCTGGGATGGATAATTGACATTAATGAAAATGTATTTCGAGACGACACCGCTGTTTTATATATTATGTTTCGTGTGTATTCTTGTATTCATGTCGGTCGCCCGTAGTGGTTTAGTTAAAGTAATACAAAAATTCTATATTTCATTAAAAAGTAACATTTTACCTCGAAAATGTTACTTTTTGTGTTGGCTATACTCACATATTATCTAGGTTAATATTGATAAAACGTGTTCCATAATGGACAACAGTCTGAAACAGAAGAAATGAAATAGCAATATGGCTAAAAATTTTTCGCTAAATAACATTTATATGTATATTGTCTAAGTTAAAACAAAAGGTAATACATATTTTGTCGGCGTCATCTAGAAGTTTTTTTTCTTAGAAAGCAGTTATCTAGGATGGTACAAAAAAGTGGAAAGGCTTAAAAATTCTTGACAACAGAGAAATGATTATTGTTTCATTAACGATTAGATGGCTAATTGAGGCGAATTTCAAATTTTTGTGAGCACCAAATTCTTTTATAATATACTCCGGAAAAGTAGATATAAAAATTTCCAATATGTGTATTCAAAGCATGAAATGATTGCGGACAACTAATGAAATATGTTTGTACTGCTTGCAAAAGCAAAATAAAGATTATGGTCTACACATATTGCGCGCAAATATCCAAAAATTGATTAAGCGCCACTTACTGGTTTCCATTAGAGTTTGGAATTGTCACCTATTTTTCTCTTTTTTTTTGCAAAAACTCGTTTAGTAATTTGGTTCCAATCTGCAAAGGTTTATCTGCATCTGAACTAAATGATAAACTTGTATAATATATGGCTATATCCAATACTGAAAATGCCAAGTTCTATTGATAACTCTCAAATGTGCTGCATTATTGTATGATCAACACAGAACTGATGATTTCACTATAGGAGCTCCTCAAAATTAACGCAAAACAATGGAATAATAATATACAAGGTGTATGATGCGGCAATTGTATAGATTATTCCCTGGATTATTCCAAAAATATTTTGTCGTTTGATGACGT
This sequence comes from Protaetia brevitarsis, assembly GCA_004143645.1. NCBI lineage: Eukaryota > Metazoa > Arthropoda > Insecta > Coleoptera > Scarabaeidae > Protaetia > Protaetia brevitarsis. The sequence goes on from RXPK01000136.1 coordinate 2,551,750, forward strand.
TTGAGAAGTCGCTTTGTTTTAAAGATACAGACCGAAAAATTTTGATGAAAATAGTTAAAAATGACGTCCTCCAGCTAGAATGCAAGAATCCAGTCTTCTCCTAGTTGATTGTCAAAAATATCATAATTTATTAGTGAAGCACATCCAGCAATTATCAGGTTTCTCATATCTTCCATATTTTCCACTGGAGTAGTACAAACTGAAGATCGAGAATCGATGGGGTTTCTGTCCGAGATCGAGCACGCCATGAGTGAGGTCCACCTAAACCAATTCAGCGATCTCTCTATGTTATTTTTAAAAGCATGAACAACCACACTAAAATACGCTGGTACGCCATGGTGCATAAACCACTTTGCCTTTCTTGTCGCCAGTGGTATATCCTCTGGAGACTGAGGAAGCGATTGTTTTATGATATGTTTTATGCCATCGGTATATCTTCTTGATACAAATACCGGTTCCATTAACCAGTAGCCCATAATTCGAACTCGTTTCAAAAATCTCCAGATACCTCATTCAACAGATCTTCTTGAATCCATAGGTAAGTGCTTATTTTGAAAATTTCTTATTGCATTTGTTGAGAAATTTGCTTCATCGGTAAAAAGAGTTAGTGTCAGTAATTGAGGGATTTGAACCGATGAGCCAGAAAAGCCATTTTCAGAGTGTAATATGTCGGGTACAACAAATATTCTGTAAGAACTTTGCAAACAGAAATTCCATTACCTATATTCATATTATTTACAATTTTTCGGGTGGAAGTACTTGAATCTTCTATCATGTTCAGCACAATGTCTTCCACTTCCAGCTGGCCTTCTAGATCATCCACTTCGTTGCAATGTGCCTGTTTCATGAAGACGTTGATGAATACTGTGGAAGATTTTTCTATCAGGAACATTACGGTTAGGAAGTCGTTTAATGTGTAACCACCTAGCTTGTAATGGATTGTCATCACTAATTGTCATGTTAGTTATCTCGGCGTTTTTTATACCGGTTCACGATAAAGGACTTCGATATCGCCGACATTTTTTTGAATAATCAAAATAAGCAAAATAAGCGTGGTGTTTATCTACAGATTCTAATTAGTTATCTTCTTAGGACATTATCAGTCCATTATTGTGGCCAGTACTTACCCTCACTTCCCATACGAAAAAAGAATATGACACTGAAAAAAATCTATATTAGATCTATCTATGCTTCACTATATTTCTTTTAATTACTCAGCAATAAAGCTACCAGTATCCCCTTATAGATTTCTCCGGTTATGTTTTGTATTATGTATTCATGTATTCCTAAATAAATCCTATTATATTAAGGACACTTGTATCATTTTAGTCAAATGAGCAATACAAGTAAAGTACCTGAACTATATTCCATAATCGTCTAAAAGCGCCCATAATCCATAACCCATCACGTGTACATGTTGAGAGACACAGCGCAATCTAATTATGCAGTTGTTGCGAGAGCATATGCTAGCAGCGACATCACACGGGAGTGATTGACAAGCCACACTAATAAACCTGCACACCATCAGGGAAACACGTTACCTGCCTGCACTCTGCATTGGAAATTCACAGTTCAGTCACAAACAATTGAACTGGATGAAGATTGGGCGTATTTGATTGCATCCGCACTTTAATTACCCTAAATAATATCTATAAATTATAATTTTTCATGTATTGCTAAATTAGTTAATATTTTTTTCTTTTTAAACAGAGATTTTAATACGGACCTTCTTTACTTAATGAGTTTTATTATTATATTATCAATTTTTGTTTTTTGGCTTAATCAGAAGGTTCTTTCTTGTTTTCTGGATTTACTGGAGAAAGTTTTCGATTTATTATATACAGGGTGTATCAAATAAAAAAGTTAATTTTGCTTGGGTGTTAACCACACGACATATAAAGCACAAACTCACCGAAACCGGATTTCATCATTAAAGAATAAAAAAAGGAAATTTAGAGCCAAAAATTCTTTAGTCCGGACCTGATGCAAGGAAACGTCATGTTAAGCACCCGCTAAACGTGGTAATATGTATAAATACATTGCGCTCATTTAGTATGATTCTTAATGGTATGCCGTAAGTTCATTTATCGTCATTCTGAATAAATAAAGGCCCTTGTAAAAATAGCAAAACTGGGGCATTTTAAATTCTATCTTTTTATAAAATAAACATTCCTTTTTTGTTAAGAGCATTCTACGTAAGTCTATAAAGTATTATTTTTAATATCCTGATAAGACGTTCGAGTTTCACTGGATATGCGACTTCAGTAGTTACAAAAAACGTAAATATTTTTTCTTTTGCTTTTTCGAACCGAGAGTTAGTTGTTAATAAACGGTACCACATGAATCTGAGTTATTTCTTTTGGATTTATTTAATCAAATAACGCAAAATGAATTGAATCGAATTACACAGAAATAAATGTAGATACAGAAAAATTGCAAACACGCCTTTTTGTCGCGCAAAAATGAAGCTATACATTTCCGCGCTTTTGCCGATGCATCAAGCTTCGATTTTCTTTATATGAAATCATGATGGTCCTGGAAAGGTTCGTTTTTTCGAGACGGGAGGAATTTAAATAAAATGTTCGAAGTGGCTTGCAGTCCAAGCGGCGATCCACACTGAATGACAGTGGTATGTGGGGGTATACTCGGGACAGCATTTAGGTTGGGCATAGGCTCTAGCCCATGGCATTTACAAAATATTTTTTCCCTCGTTAATGCTTACAGACAGACCCCCTGTGCATTTTTGATCGTATACTATTACAGCTGCTACATATCATTAATATTTACCTTTATATCTGATACACCCTGTATATTAGGGATATATATTAGGGAAATCTGCTCTTGTAGTTTTCAAAGCTTCCACAGAGGATTTTTCCTATACGGTTGGTAACAGCCTGGATGTAGTCACGTCAGTTTCAGGTCAGCCGCAGCAAAAGTTCTGAAGATTGAGGACGAAACTTCGGTCAAAAAAAGGCCCAGAACGCGTTTTCAATTCGGCAGCCAATGGATAATAACAGCAATAAAGTGTACATGTAGGTGAAAGATTTATCAAACAAATCGTCACCAATTAATATTATACCCTATGCTGACACTACTACTTTCTGCATTAGATGGATAGCAGCAAGAACCATAAATGTTTCTTTATCTGTTGTTCTGCATTTTCTTTTACTACAGCCTCTTGCAAATAAATATTACTAAAAATGTTAAATTTAAAATAAAATAAACACACTTAATTCATTATTGTACGTTTCTCACAGAACTCAATAATGGTCTCCAAAATGGTTAAAGCATCGTCTTTTACGGACTTTCGCTCAGTCATCTAGAAAATAATTGTTTAATATGTCGATTACATAAAATGGAGGTTAAATAATTCACTACCTTTAATTTACAAGAACGGTTCTGATTGATCTTTAAGATAACTGTTTCTTTATACAAGATGGTCGCAACAATGGGAAACAGCAACAAGAAATCAAAATAACAAATACACATGCTAAAAGCCACCAAAACGTTGAACGAGACTGTACATGCCTGTCAAATGTACTATGGATACATTCAAAATAAAATAATTAATAAAAATTACCCCAAACATAGGTGTCAATTTCTCTACTTTTACTTGGGGTGGTTTTATACCTACAGCAAAATATTATCCGTGTAGGGGAAATTTCCCTACAAGTAAAAACACTTAGTCAATGGCAGGGTAAAAATACACCTAGGATATTCCAGCCTGGATGTAAATTTACAATATATTATTACACAAACGGCTGAATATATCAAGGGAAGATTGTCTCCGGACCATAATCTTTCCGTGGAAATTTTCCGGAATTTACTGGGCAACTTTACATATCAACAAAATACTTCTTCTGTTATATGAAATTTACCCTAGAATGGGTTGTATTTAACTGTAGGTATAAAATAATATATAAGTAAAAGGCCAGAAAAAATGCCTTCTAGTTTAAGGGATACGTACACTCTAAAAAATGATGGTAAATTTACTTCACCGCCGTGTGAAAAAACATATAAAATGTAAGGTAAAATTATACCAAAAAGGGTGTAACTGCAGATTACCACAAACTAGGTGCAACTTTGCCTGGTAAATCGATTTTGATGGAAAAATACTTCAATAAATGAAGTAACTTTCTCCCACTTAGGGAAATTTGCTTCGTGGTAAAGAAAAATTATACAATTCGTGGAATATTATCTCCTTACGTTGGTAAAAATACAAGCGGAATATGGACAATACAAATGACGTGAAATTCTTATTAAAATTTACACGTATCAGGTATCTTCTTCAGTATTTATTTGAAAATATATATATCTACATATGTATATAACCGCATGTCATTTTATTTGTTGATTATAAGGGTATTTCAACATTCATTTATAAAAAGGAGAAACTAATGAATTGAAATTATAAAAATGTTATTTGATTGGAACACATAAAGTGCTTAAAAATGTCTGTTTTTTAACATTGCTTTATATTGTGTCGCTTGATCAAAAATTAGAACCGTTGCGAGAGGACATTACATAGCCGTTGACTATACTACATACAAGGCGCATGCGTTTGAGTTACGCAGTTTGAATACAAGTGCTGCATTTAGACAGATGGCTGTTGAGTGCAATGCACACAAATGCGAATGGTGTAAAGGCTGTTTTACACCTAGCTATTTATTGCGCAATTTATTGCCCAATTTAAAATTTTTAGCTAGGTGTAAAACAACCTTAAACTAGTAATTTCGTTTTTGTGTTGCAAAAATACATTGAGGTAAGTTCACTTTACATTAATTATGTATTGAGATGATTACTATGTAGTTAGCTATAACAGGACCTATAAACCGTACATCATTAATATATGTTATTATGTAGAGAAACTTTATATTAATATAACACATTCTTACCGATATTCAAGTTAACCAAACAAATAATACTTCAATTACAACAATAAATCATTTCAAATGTGACAGATGCGCTAGCTTACTTACTGAACTAAATTTAATTTGCTTACACTCATTCCCTAGATAATAAACACACAAAATATCTGGAAAATATATTCTAAGCTGTAATTTTGTTACTTATTTAAACTATACATACCTATATCTGTGCTTTTTACCCAAAAACGTATTTACCTTTCAAAATTACCCAATTATAGAGTATTTACCGGTTTCCCCCAAATAACGTCAAATGCATCCCAAATTTTGCATACATATTTATTTTTATTTAAGCTGGGTAAAATTCCCTGTTGTTAGTGAGCGCGCGGTAAGGATTAGATAAATTCGTCTGCATATTTTCTTTCTAAAAATTGTATAAATTTAACAAAAGACAGGTGCGAGTTAAGTGAATCTCGCAAAATATTTTGTAAAATTCACTTTATTGCCCGTCTTTCGCTAAATTTACAAAATTCTCTTGTGGATATATATGGACAACAAATTTGTTCAAATTGGCAAAATATTTCTTACTGGGTACCAACCAAAATATTTTAGATTTCAAGGAAAGAAAAATTTTGTGGGCAATACTTACTTATTATTGCGTCAGAGTTTTATGTTACTATAGTTTTTTGTTAGTTCTTCAGCTTTTGTAGTATGTGGATCAATTCAAAACAGTGATGATGCATTTCTGTTTAACTATATACGTATTTATTAGTATTAAGACGAGGTTGTGTGGTATCTCTTTTTCAAACGTGAACCTATATCCACTAGATAAAACTTTCACGAAATTTCTAGCAAAAGAAGGTGTATGTATTCAGAGAGGTAACATAAAGGGAAAAAAGATTTTCTTCTTTCTCCCGAACGCATTGTAAATATAAGTAAATCAAACGAAGAGGTGTAGATAGAAGGCTCTTTCAGAAAGTAGTCTGGTACTGTGAAGGTGTTTGCGTGTAAAGTTATTCCGTCATTCAAGACGGGCGAATGTTGAGACCCCTTGGGACGCGCTGACAGTGCGAGACGAACATGGGACAGCTTGATGCCTATGCCGTGTACTGTTATTGTATCTGCATTACTATAATTCTGCTGCGACATGAAACGCTGCATCATCCGTTGGTTGACGTAACGCTCTGGAACAATGTTATATTGATTGGTAATTTAATTACAAGTGTAGGACGTTGTGGAGGAATTTCTACTGAAATTGTACGCATTACTGCAGCATATTTCACTATTTAAGTACATTAAAGTGATTGACGTATGTTGTACATACATTAAATACATATCCCTTGTGTGCGCAATTATTTCAAAGAGATCACTAAAGATCTGTTTAAAGCGAAAGAAACGGTGAAAAGTCGATAGCTTTTCAAAATTAAAATCACCGCAGAATTAAATTTCCGCACAAAAATGTCGAAATTCAACTTAAACACGAAGTTTAAATGAAAACGAAGCCTATGAGAATAACAACCTATTTGCCGTCGGAAATTAAGTCAAAGCCGTTGTCCGCAAAATACAATAACAAGAAAAATCTGAAAAGTTTCTCGGTCCCATCGGTGGCGAGCGAGCAAAGTTGATTATACTAGCACGTAGTCCCAGGTTAAATGGAATACATGATTAAACTAAACTTCACCAATTGTAAACTCAAATGCAAAGTCAACGAATGTCATAGGACGGGAACAGTGGAAAAAGAATGAAGTTTTAATTTTTAATTGCAATCCTCGAATCTGTAAAGGTCTCCTGAGATGCATCCTGTAATAATGCAGACAATTGGTAGGTAGACGTATGCACGAAGAGGCTCGGCTACTATATTAGCAGATTTTAAGCGTAAACATACCCCAATCTGCGAAAGCAAGAAAGCAGCTTATTTAATCTGGGAACGTTTTGGTTACAATGGTATTTCGTAATAAAAGTAGGTACAAAGTAGTGGAATAAAGTTTTAAAGCACTACTACTGTTTGAACATTAATTCTCATCTTTATTGAACATTATTTCTTTCACTATAGAATAACTGCCTACAATTTTAGGTTCTACTAGCTTACCCAATTACATTTATTTATTTATTACACCATACAATAGAGTTCATTATGAAGAAAACCCATGTCGGCGCCGCTTTGTTTCTTATTCTTTAATAATTTTCTTTTACAAAGATACATCTTTTTGTTGTTTCTTCTTTATTGTATTACAAAAATGTGTAATTTCTGATATACCTATATCTGTAAATGGTAACAAAAGGACAGTAACTACTAAACCTACTAACGACTTCGGTGCTATAAAGTTTGAAATAGAAACTAGCAATCTGAGACAACTACATTAATTTGTGGAAGATTTCTCTCTCGTTGTTTGTTTAACTATAGCTTAAGGCCAAGATGTAAGGTCAATTATAAGTAAATCTTCCTCTAATTATAGCTTAAAATATACGTTAATGGAAAACTATATATTTGATTTTAAATGATTTGGATTCCAAATACTCAGGACGAATGAACGGAATGATGGATTAATAAAATAAAAACTGCTTCTAATTTTTATTAATTTGTTTGTTTATTAATTTGTATATTACACCAAATCTATCTAAGACTACCATGACCCATCAAAAAAAATTAAAATCGTTGATGATATAACGGTTATTTCTAGCTCGGCTATAGTTGCAAATAATTTTAATAGTTGTCGAAATATTCTGTTATTTGCAAAAATATTTGACTTTGTGGAACACAAAAAAAATTCTAAGCAAGCTGGAAATGTATGGCATTAGGAACAAAGCTGCGATACGGTTGAAGTTATGCTTGAAGGATTATAATACAAATAGAATTCACTATAATTAAGTCATAGTGGTTGCTTATTCAGAGCGGTGTTTTACAAGGATGGGTTCTCGGGCCTATTTCATTTTCTTTCTACGTAAAGAAATGATTTTATTTCTATCTGAAGTATATTTATTTAAGTATACTTACTGATTTAATTGAAGTTTTGGGTACTTAGTTTTCATTATCTTTGAGGAAAGATACAGGAAGAAGAATACGTAATTGTCCACGCCCGGTAAAAAATGTTTCATTCTTTAAATTTGGAAATAAGCGGTCGTGATTTAACTTCTTGCAATTCGATCATAGTTCTAGGTGCGACACTGGAATCTGCTTTGCTCTGGAACGACCACTGTGAGAGACCAGCAAAGAAAACATCTACTAAGTGTTATTCATTTAAGTGTTTACGATTACAAATATCGAAAAGTTGTTGGTTACCTTGTATTATGCTGAAGTTTATTCTAGGATACAATACAACGTTTTTCTTTGGTCTGCTTGCTGAAAAAGAAGCAATACGAAGCATTTGTGGAACACACTTTACTAAATATTGTCGACCACTATTCGGGTGTCTTCATATACTTCCACTATCTTATATATACTTGAAGCAACTTGCTACATTCATAAAAACAAGCATGTTGTAACAAATGCTGATGATATTCATAATCACACTACCGGAATTAAAAATGAACTGCATGTTCCTGTTTCCACTATGAGAAATAGTATAAATATTTACCTACTTCTGAGAAATTAAGTATTAAAGTTTATAATTACCTGCTAAGAAAATCCTTGAGAACTTTATTGTACGGGTTTATTGTACAGCTTAAAAAAAAAATTAATTAACAATTTCATTCGTTTGTCTCTTTCTTTAATCTTAGCCAGTAGTTTACCTTAATTTTTTTTTTAGAATTGTTGTTTTATATTACCTTGAAGTCTATTTGATTAATTACTTTCTTGTTTATACAAATGTTTGTTTCGAATCTATTTAAGGTAGTTTTAGGCGAAATTGAAGTTTTTAGTTATTTCTCTTATTTCTTTATAATAATGTAACTTTATACTGCAATAAGCCACTGACTTCTGGTAGAATGATAATGTAAATCAAAAAAGGAAGAAATGCAACAGGCTTAAAAGGGAATTAACTAAGGCAGCAAGAGTGCGGGACGCAGTTGGTGAAGTAATGGAGCATGCCAGAGAGGCGTATAAGAAGTGTAAAAGGGAGCTTGTAAAACTCATCAAGGAATCTAAGGGAGACTTGCTGGAGAAACTTGTGTCCGGAGTTAGACCATAATGTATGAGGAGGTGCTTATAAGATCGTTCTGAAAAAATTGAACAGGTTGGCCTCCTATGATCTTAGTTCGGATAAGCGTAGACAGGTATTAAGTGCTCTTTCCCCATCACCTTTTCAAGGTCTAAGGATGGGCGCTATTGTGAGGAATGTGCCTCCGTTTACGTTTGACGAATTGGAATATACGATGGTTAACATGAAAGGCTCCTGATCTGGATAAACTGCCATCTGAAACAATCAAAGAGAATGTGAGCTGCGTGCCGGAATTTATGCTAAAAGTCATGAATAGATTGCTGGAGAAACAGAAATTTCCTGACAGTTGGAAGGTAGCGAAGGTCGCTCTAATCCTTAAATCTGGAAAACCCCCTGAATTACCAAGTTCTTTTAGGCCGATATGCATGCTTAATACGCTTAGTAAGTTGATGGAAGCTCTTATAAGAAATAGACTCCATAAAGAACTGGATGAGAAGGGAGGTCTGCACCCTTACCAGTGGCTTTAGAAAGGGCAGGTCACCATTGAAGCCATCGAGACAGTGGTAGAAACAGTTAATGAATCGGTAGCGTTACACATTTTAGGGAATTTAAAGTATCAGGCGGTAGAATCAATAACAGGTCACGGTAATTTTAAACCATATTTATGCAGAATTGGGAGGGTTAATGATTCGCCTTGTGAATGTGGTGGGCTAGATACAGTGGGACATGTCTTATTTGAATGTTCACTCACTGATGAGTGGCGGTTGCATACGGAAGTTAGGACATTAGCTAAGGGGTTAACTTGGTCGCGAAGCGAAACAGATATTAGAGATAATGAGACGGCCCGAATGGTGGGAATTTTTGGTAATGTTGCTAAAGAACTAGATAGGTTACGGCATGGTATTTAGATAGTTAGTAAGGCAGTACATATTTATGAATGAATATTTTATGCTCTTTAGTGGTCGGAATTAGTGTTAATATATAGTTTTAGCATGGTTAGGATACATAAATAAATATTTAAAATATACATCTTTAATTACTGTTGGTTAAAATAATTAGGATTAAGTTGTTGTTAAGTAGTTAAGTTGTTTTGTTTGTTCTTAGGTCATTATTTCTTTCCTGTTTCAACTTCCAAGGTGTGAAAAATGGAATCTAAGGAAACGAGGAGGCTGCGTCTTCAGCACTCAGAAGGATAATAATAATTTGCCAGCTATCAGTAACAAGGTCTGGAACTTTTTCCCAGATCCTCCCAGAGTAAGGTTTTTGCCATGGTTTTCCCTTACTCCGTGGCCATTGATTTTATATATATATCTTATATATAATCAGTGTCCGTGGTGAATGCTGGGAGATAACGAAAGTCGTTACATGGGCGCATTTAATGTATGTTTTTGTTATTACTTTTACTACAATAAGATGTACTTGTAAATTATGCTGTAAGTATATACGTTTGAACAAAGAGTTTTCTTTAAGAAACAGTTGTACTAAAATTCCAAAAATAGTGCAAAATGTAACGAACAGAAAGTTATTTTGCCTGCCTGTATTAAGGAATCGTCAATAAAAGAATTATATAAACAAAGGAACACATAACGGCGCATATGTAAACATGTGTATGCAAATTCAAAGATACGTGTTTATGTTTCACCGACGAAATGAAATCAGGCATTTCGGTTCAACGCTCGACCTGCTCGAAGCATACGCCCTTCGACCACAAACAAAATAAAATCACTCATGCAAAAGATAGCTACTACGCACACTTGCAAGCCGTTGCGATGGACTGATGTTCGGTATCCCAACGCAAAGTTGTTGGCGTATTTCTTTTTCTTCTCCGGCTTCGTCCGTTTTTCCTATTCGGTACTACTGATGTGATGTTTGCCGAACTGATGCGTTCCCAGCGGACCTCAACTTTCCGACTTAACGAAACGGACCCGATACTGCGTCGCTTCTGCCTCTGCCACCGCCGTTACTGTCGCTACCGTTGCCGACGGCTGCTTATGGCCGTACACCGAGATCCACCGAAAGCGTAAATTCAATCCTCGGTAATTTTTCAAAAACTTTTGTCATGTAAAAGTTTTTGTATTTCGCAAACATTTGTCATTTCTGTGTTTTGACCGCGCCATCCTGGGACCGATCAATCACCGCCTATAGAAAACTGAAATGGTGAAGGATTTCGACCGATCTCCTTAACGCGGGAGGGCGTGGAATTTAAACGAACGACAAAATATTTCTCAGAAAATAAACTACAAATTGCAAATATGTTTCCATTGTTGCTCATTCAGAAGCGACCAATGAAAATTAACATTTTTGTGAGACCACTCAAGGTTTGTTAACATGTAAGGCATGCGGTCGGTTAGTTGACGTCATCACGAGTTCTCAGTTAGACATATCTGTCAATTCTGTCCTATCAGTTTGAAGTTGTTGCTTGTTCAAACTATTTTCTTTAATTAAAATTTGTTTAGCAGCTATGTCAGGCGCGTGTGGGATAAAGGTATGTACGAGCCCAGTCTGGGCTCATAAATGTTGCCACATCATATGTTAAGTGTATGTGTATGTAAAAAAACCACAAAAATGATTGAGTTTATCATTTATTTAGGGTTCAATCCCGTTTGGTTAAAGATTAACATGTTTTGATTGTTTGAAAAATTTGGCAATGTTGACAAACTACTTAGAAAATAGAAACTATTTTCTAAATAGTTTGTACCATCGCCGTCACTCATAATGTCCGGTTGGTTAATATACGAGTATATGCAGGGGCACGACCACAGTCTACCGTTCCTAGCTTATCGGGTGGGCGCAAGCAGATGTCTTATGTAGGTGGCCTCGGATACGCGGAAATGATTCGAATGTCTTTTTAAGGATTATACGTTTGTATTATATCGAAAAAAGAAACACTAGGAATTAAACAAACTTCAGTTTTTTACCAATTCATTTGATAAGAATTTGCTCAGAATTAGTAGTTGTTAACAGAAAATATGAAATACTTGATTAATTAAATATGTAATATGTTCATTACACTCGGTATTATCAAATTGTAAAGATACTACATCTTTTAATAGGATTGTTGTTATTTTCTCTTTAATATTTCGTATTTTTAACATATGTTACTTTCATAACATTCTTTACTCTATTATCAAGGTGAGCAAAACTATCACAGGTTAGGGAAGAAAAATATTAGTTACATACTGCTGTGGTCTGGCACCCGGGTTTCCGGAAATTCAAATTTGTATTTTTGTTAATTCCAAATCATTTTTATCAATGCAATGATAGAGTTTCCACAATTTTAATATTTTATTTTGAAAAGATTTTGTAAATAGAATTGTTTGTTAAATTTATTTTAATTGTTCTGTTTAAATTTAATTTCATTCAGTTGTACATTTTGCGTGTACCAGTATTGTATATAGTTCATTGTAATATTCGAGGTATTCTTTTTGCGATTTGTGCGACTTTGCAGCGCACGCAGATATTGTATTTTATATATATATATGACCGTGTTACCCAGAGGTACGGCAGTTACCAGATTGACGAGCGTGAGTACATTTTATTTTTAGTTTCTTTGCTACCATTTTGGTAATTCGTTTTTATTTTAAGTTTTGTTCGTTTATTGCGATTTAAATCGTCCATCTAGCAACTCATTAAATAATTGCTGTTGTATTTCATTGTGTACACATGTCGGATGTAAGATCAGTTATTGTAATTTGTTTTAGAAGATATCGTTTTTTTAGTTTAAAAAGTTTAAATTTTTCCGTTTCTTAGTTTTCAAATTAGTTTTTTTTTAGTTAATCACCTCGGTTTAGGTAATAAGAAGCTTTGTGCTTGTGATTAAATTTCAATTATATAAATATACTTATTTTGTCCACGTTTAAATTTAATTTTGTTTGGTATAAAATTTGAAACCAGGTGGATTTTTTGTGTAATAGGATTTTCTTCTAGAACAAATCTACCTCTTTGTTTGTTTAAAGGATTTGTATCGTCCTTTTGTAAATGTAAATTCATGCAGTTTTGTTTTCGGCCAGAATCTTAAATTCATGGTTTTGTTTCTGCATAATTGTAATTAAATGTTTTTTTTATATATATATATAATAAAAATTAATGATTGTTAACGTCATTCAAAATTTCTGTTCTTTTATTTTTGATTACTTTCACCCACATTTTACTTTTCATGATTAGTTTAATTCTGAAAATAACCTTGAGGTTATTAGTTCTTTTGCGGCCTTTTAAATTTTTATCCGCTGAGCTAGTTAATTAAATTTTGGTTTTTCATTTTTTTATTTCACTTTGCATTTTTATGCTGGTACCATCAGTACACAGCAATACGTATATTTTTCATAGTTTATGGTTATGGAAGTAAATACGTATTTCTTTATTTTGTTTTTCTACTAATTTAATGCCGGTAATACGGCTGAAAAGGAAGGGTACATCATTGTTAACCTTCATGGCTTGTAGTGTTGAATTATTATTATTACTAATTTAATATTCTAGGAAAATAAAGAAAGCACCCCCGAGGATCAGACAATCCTCTCGGAAGATAATATTTTTCACGGCATGCGACCTATTCGGCTTGGGCAGAGATTTCCGTTCGGAGAATTTATCCTTTCTAGCTTCCCCTAAGAATTAATTGTAGAAATATTTTTTTAGAATCTGTGCATGCGCAATCATAGATAGAGTTTTTAATTCCCTTGTTTGCGAAGTTTTATTCCAATCAACTATTCGTATTTTCCCTCATCGCATTTCATTCCTATTTACACGATATATGCAATTAACGATAGAACTGTCTATAATTCAAAAATTAACAAATATAATATTTTATTGTACCTAGTCGAGTTTAAAATTTTATGCTTACTGAAAGATATTTCCCTTATTAAGAATTGTTGATTCTTTTTTATTAAAATCAGTAACATTGTGCCCCTGGATGTGTTAGTAAATGTGCACTAACATTTTTAAAATCGGTTGAGTTACTATTCTTATCAAGAGAGAGGTTTATTTGAACATTTAATCAATAATTAATGTACATATTTTATTTTTCCTGAAGATTTTTTGAGTCAGTTTTATTTTATTTTAGTGGAATTTAAAATTTTAGGAATTTTATGCTAGTTAAGTTAAAATTTTATACCTATTAAATATTATTTTTGAATTTCTGATTATTTATGTTACTTTTTACGTTTTTTATAAAGCTTTGATAAACTACCTGACTGATCTGATGCTTCAACAATAATAATAATTTCTTTTAGAAATCTGCTCCCAAACTATTATAGTTTCCTCTACACTTCCTATTAGTGGCTATTGGTATGACAAAGGCATGTTATGAAAGTAATATACGGTGTTTAAAAAAATACCCAGAAACACGAAAATGAAATGGTTGAGTTTATCATTTATTTGGAGTACAGTCCCGCTTGATTAAAGATTAATGTGTTTTGACTGTGTGAAAAATTTGACAATGTTGATAAGCAATTTTCTTTGCATATACGCACCTTTTCCGCTCATAGCATGCCGAAGTGTTGCTAATTAAATTATTAATTCCTGATGAAACGTCTGATTGGTGTATGTAATTGAAGTAATAAAGATCCTACTTAATTTGTTCTTTTCCAATATCTATTTTTTCAAAGATCTTAGTACATTGCTTATTTCAACAACTAATTACCCATCTTTAGATGTCTGCAAAAAATATACAAAATTATAAATGGTAATATAACATAAGTAACAAATTTACTTACATTAACCGTCATAATTTGAAATTTTATCTTCTGTGCTCTAGTATTAAATGTCAAAGTAGTTAATTCAAGTAAAATTGTGCGTTTGAATTTCTTATAAACCGTATATCAATGCTATTAATCGACTTTGTAGGACAGAGAACACATTTGAGTGTGCAGAAATGTTGTGATTTTATTTCATAATGGAATGAAATAATTAGAAGTGTGAAACAACACAAATAAGAAAGGATTTATCTCAGGTAAGTAAAATGAGTTCGTTTATTAAATAACAAATACGTTCTTAAATCAGTAATTCGAAGTTTCGCAATTTGTTTTAATCAAAGAATCATAAAATACGTTTAATGTTAGATTTCAAAATTCCCGCATCTCTTTAATCTTTGTATTCTACGTGATTCTATGTTTCAATGACGGATAATTGTACTAGCATATGCAACATTTAATAGTGAAAATTACTGGATATTCTTATGAATACATACTAAATACTTAAATTCAAGATTGTCACCTTATATGAATCTTTACACCGTTAATGACAAAATGGTGGCGAGTGTACACAAAATTTTCTGATGCAAAAATTCGCCCAACAAATCAAAATAAAATTTCTTATAGTATTTCGAAAATTAGATAAAAAGTAAAATAGTACGTTTATTTTTAGGTTAATATAGGCGCAGAATATCTTTGTAGGGCAAAACGGCGCACATCTCCGGTACGGAAACATCAAGTAGGGAATCAAAAGGTACAAATTACGGAGAATGGCTTGGACAGCAGCATTCCTCGGGAAAATCGCCGTTGGAAAAATTATTTTAGGTAAATTGGCGGGTAATACAATCAGTTTTGTTTTAAATAACCATTATTTTAGGTTGGAATTTGGAATAAATTAGATGTTACATGGAAATGCCGTTAAAAATCAGTCAAAACTTCTTGAAACAGGTCCGTCTCTTATGGAGGTTGGCTAGTGAATGATTCGAATTACAAATTATATAATAGTTATAGGCTGCAATTATCTTCGAAGGGTGCAACTGTCCTCAAAAAGTCTGTTAATTACACCAATATGAGGGAAATATAGGATATTTAGCATACGAGAATGCCCATATATAATCAAATGGAACTATGAGATATTTAAACTAAATTACAAAAAAAAATAATTGCAAAATTATGGAAGCACCTTACATTCACATAGAACAAGGGTAGGTGTGTACATATCATAAAAAAAAAACTTTTGAAGAATTACAATACGTATTACTACTTATAAACAACAATTCAAAATTTTAACTTTACATTGAGTATGCAACCCTGTATACACTTCAATTTTAGACAAAACCGAATTCCAGCAATTTTACTTATCTTCTAATGATGATATATAAATGCAGTTGGATTAAAAATACACACAAAAATCTTATTCAACTAAATTTATGCTAAAATAAATGCACCGTAAAAAAGAGTGATGTTCTTTCGAACAGAATTGGATTCAACGGTCTATCAAAATCTGCTACAAATATTTAATATTCTGATTCTAATATCTGATTTGGATCTGCAGGTGTTTTGCTAATGAATAACTTTACTTCTTGAAAGGAAAATTATGAAGAATGATGCCATTGACCATATTACTAAATGCAGAAGTCTTCTGCGCCGCCATCGTTTGGCCTTTAAGTTGTGACATTTTATATGATTTTGTTATATCTAAATAAAAATAATAGATAGAAATAATTTATCCAAAGTAAAATAAAATAAACCATGACAATATATACTAATATATAATAAATAAAAAAATATCCGTAATATCGTTATACGTTGAATAAACGTTTTATATTGGTTGATATCTAGTATAATAAACGTACAAATATCATAAATCATTATTTTGTTAAACTGATATACAAATATTTGCGACATTGTTTACTGTCTTATTAAAAAAACAATTATGAATCCCAAGCAATATTGTGTGTCGTTTAATAACGACAGAATATCCGTTGAATAACCGTTTAATCTTGGTTTATACATAACATAATGAACGCTAAAAGTAATTTTATTTGTTTATATTTCAAAATTTGAAAAACAATTGCAGTTATAATATATATAATAACTGTATTTTGTTAAACCGATGCTATATTTGCATCAAAACCATTGACAATAAAGAAAGGCGGAGTTAAGATTATAAATATTAAAATGATGGATACAGCAGGTTTTTTTACGTAAGAGGCGTATACTACTGTTAAATAAGGTGCGATAAAATCCTTTACGAAGTGCCGGGCTCCGAGATAACTTAATTTACGTAGGCGAAGGTATCACACTACTTCCGACCTTAAATATTCGGCTCATAAATAAAACAAAAAGAGAGAAAAGCGCTCTAAATAAATTCAGAGGGTGTAAGACAAGCGCCGGAATCGTTTTGAATTGCAGGATAATTCAGCGGTTAGGCGCAGAATACGGACGGGAGAAAATTGAAGTGCAGGAAACGGGAACGAATAGGAGTAATAAGAACAAGGTGTTGTCATACAAAATGTATGTTGCATGAGTGGATTTCTTATCGGTTGAAAGGATGAGAGAGGCGCGGGCACCAGCGTCTGCCTAGGTCTTCGGCGATGGCGGAAAGTGAATTAGAAACCGTAACGCCACGGCTCCGATGTTGAGCAGGGATTGGTGATTCCGATAATAAATTCACGGTGTGCGATCAGGAGCGTTGTCCCGTGTGACGCCAACCGCAACTTACAGGAATACAAAAGTAAGGCGTTGTAGAGAAACTAGAATAGCAGCGGTGGTAGGAGGTAGGAGGAGGTACATACCTAAGTTCTGTCTCTCTTTAGATTTTTTCTAACACTACCATGAAAAAAGTGCCCTTTACTTTAGGTTTTGGTAAGGCGAATCAAACGAAATTACTAATTGAACAAATATCTAAATATGCTGTTTATAATTTTGTTAATGTATTCTGTATGAGAAAGGAATGAAATGATACTGAGTGTCTAAAGTCTCCTTTCTTAGCTCTCTTAGCTTACGTTGACACAAAAAGTTTCAACTTACCAATAAATACATATAATTGCTTTTAATATGCTTATTAAAAAAAACATATCTCCATAATTGCACAATATTTGTGTTAATTTTTGGCATGCTAAAAATTGCCTGTAGTCTTGCATCCAAAGCCTCACATTTACACAGAAAGTGGTAAGTGTTCTATGTGCTCTCATTATACAGCCTGCAGTTGGTGTCTCCAATGTTGATTCCATTTTTTCTGTAGATATCCTGTCAAAAGACCTGTTACGATACGAAGATGCTTCCTACTGAACTGCAGTAGTTCTTCATCCTTCTTTTTTTTTGTGATCTCTAAATAAAGATCTTACCAGGAGTTTGCCTAGTTGCATTATTCCATTGTTCTTTTTGTTCGTCTTTGACTCAACTTTTTAACTTTTTGGACACTTCTAGGACTGGTTCTGGACCTATATATAAAGCAGATGCCCCCTTTCTTGCTAACTCATCGGCTTTTTCGTTTCCTTCGATTGCTGAATGTCCACCTACAGCAAAGTGACTTTATTGCGGTCTGTAAGTAGAACGTACGTTCTATAAACGCCGTTCCCCATTAACACCTGGGTAAGATGGTATTCCAGTCATCTAAATCGACACTGTAGAAATGGTCGGATATTGGGGATTCATCTTTTGGTCCATTGAGCCACTTGCTTCGAGCCACTCCACCATCTCTGCCAGCTTTCTATGGTAACGTCCCGTGCCCCGCTCCGGGCGTCCATGCCCCCGTTTACATGGGTGAGAACCCTCTCGTGCGCCAACAGGTCTATTGGCACAGTGCCCGTTATTACCTGTAAAGCGATCGTCTGTGTGATGCGGAAGGATGAAGCCACCCTCAGCAGGCACTTCCTCTGCAGCTTCTCCAACATGTTACGGTATACCTTCTTCTCTAGTACCTTACGCCAGACAAGAGCTCTATACAGCACGACCGAGTTCACGAGCTCACAAAGTGTTCTCGTTCTAGCGCTGCGCGGCGCCTCCAAGTTTGGCATTAGCCGGGATTTCATAACAGCTCTTTCCTCAGCTTTTTTGGTGGCATATTTAATAAGTTCGCCAAAATACAGGTGCTGGTGGATGACTATTCCTAGGTATTTAACAGATCTTAGGATTTCTCTCTGGTATTACCAACAGTGAAGTGCACCTTCTCCCTGTGCCTCTTGCCTTTTATTACCACCGCTTCGGTCTGTTCCGGTGCCAGCTGCAATCGGTTCTCAGTCAGCCATCTGTTTATTCTTCTTAAATTTTCGCTAGGACGTGCTCTTCGTCCACGGACACCAATATCGCCAGATTATCTGCGTATCTGATAATTTCGGTGCCTGTGGTCAGTTTAACCTTGAAGATGTCATCAAACAGGATGTTCCATAAAATTGATCCGAGGACGGAGCTCTGGCGCACTCCGGCCTCTATTATCTATTATCTCTTCCTTCTCCACTTGCAGTTGGGCACACATTGCTCAGGTAATTGGCAATGATGTTAACTAGGTATCTAGATATTCCCATGTTACTGATTCTCTTCACAATTAAGTCCCAGTTTACCCTCCGTTTACTTCTACTTCATTGTGCGGCTGAGCCGTGTTCCTTACTAGCGCTTCGTATAACTTGCTAATAAAATAAGAAGGAGCTTATTATAGACATTTATAATGAGTTATATTTGATATATTGACTATAACTGATGACTCCTAGTGTGGCGAGGTTATCCGATTGATATATAGTTTATGATATACTAATAAATGGTATAAACGTTTTATACGTGGATACTTTAACATCTCTAACACCGAGTATAAATCAAAATTAAACTATTAATTATTTCACATAGCATTATATTTATGGTGCGTACAATCTACTGTTTATTACACGACACAAAATCTTGCTTGTAACATCTATTTTATAAGATAATATTTGCAGATCAAATCATTGATTCAACAAAGTACAAAAATTACTTAAAACATTATACTGATATTTATGTAAGCAAATTATGTTGAGCGGTATAACTGTATAACTTTATAACGCTCTACTGTATAACACTCAAAAATTACCACACTTAACAAAAAAATAAACACTCTATCATAGAAACTGTCCTACGGGATAACATTTCTAACTTACTGGAATACAGAACTAAAATTCTAACCGGGAAAGTGACAGCCGTTATAAATATTTTCTCGCCTAAAGTCATGCATCTCACGAAGCAGATAAGGGGTGAGGGGAACGGTCAAGCAGTTCCATTTTTCAATGTGCCACGACGTCTGCTGCGGAGACAGAAAACTCAAAATAAAATTCGCTTTTCCAGAAGCGGTCAAAGTTGTGTAATTCCTAATGGAATTCCTGCTACCACATTGGTCAGTCGTACCTAGGGGAGGCGAAAAAATTCGTTATTTTTCTTACGACTCGTTCCCTCGCCTTGCTCCCGCATGTCCGTAATATTTTCCATAAATCATTGGTGCCGGACCTGACCTGCCAAGATATGTAAGAAAGTTTACAGAGGGAGGCCTCAGCGGCTATACCTTGCAACAGACAAAGGCACGTGAAAACATGAAATGAATTATTATTAGTTAAGGGTGCCTAGGGAACGTGCTTATACGTTCCTATACTGCAAATGCAAGTAGATAAGATTTTCTATTAAAACGGTAATCCTATTATTTATTGCTTCTCCCTGCTTCTTTTTGGATAAAACTGCAATTACCTACTTTAGTTCTGTATTTTCTGTTATAAAATTCCGCTAATAGGTAAAAATATAATAGCTACCTACCAGGAATACACAAATTATTGCACGTCCATTATTCAAACTGCTCAATAATACCCACATTAATCACACAAAACTAGAGGAAAAGTCTGTCGTGGGAAAGATTATATACCTACCCAATTTTTCTTATAAATAAGAAGTTAGCAAGAAACCCATAACGTAAAATCGTTATTCACTAGAATTGCTGCTATTTAAAATACAATAAATAAATCAATAAGAACTGAACGCCTACAAGGAGGGAATGATTTAGTAGAAACGTTAAATCTAAAATTTGTCTTAAAGATCTTAAAGCAACTTACACTACATTTATAGAGTGCACCATCTGTAAACATCTGACTTTAATTAAGAAAAAAAAAACACCACTAAAAATAATTCAATTCATTCACAAAAGAATTAACAAGAGCGCAAACACTTTAAGCAATTCCAAGTATAAAACAAGTTATGCAGCAACATTTTGACTTCATTGGTTTTTACACATCTTATCTAAATCCATCTCGAATCACTATTCTTTTATACATAATTACTTTTATGGTTGCGTTACGATTTCATTAGTATTTTTGCTTAGCTGCCATCAACGTAAATTAAATTGTGTCAGTGAACATACTATTAATTTTATTCATTTTTAGTTAATACTATCAGTTAATATAAATATTTGACGATAATCCAAGAACGTGCAAGAAACTATCGAATTGAGCCATTTTTTTTTTTTTTGGAAGGACCACTCTATCTTGACTTTTTGTATCTAACTTTCCTCACCTTTCGCGAATTTAAAATAAAGCTTCGATCACTATGTGTTTCAGTAACCTTGTAAACCATTTCAATTAACTGAATCTGTCTGTGTAGTCGTCGCCTGTAACCACGTAGATAGATAGATAGATAGATAGATAGATAGATAGATAGATTCTTTATTGTCGCAAGCTTAGAAAGTAGCTGGGCAGTGTCATAATGCATAATAAAACAAATATAATAAATACACATTACACAAGTATATAAATAAATATGTAAAGGGACAATACTTAGAAAAATTTATTACATAATAAGTAATATTCGTGTTAATGAGAATGCGCAAGATGTGACACAAATTCATCCACGGAATAAAATGTATTGGATGCAAGTATATGTTTTATTATCCGCTGGAATCTATTTCTATTAGAGTTTTCACATGTTGGGGTAACATGTTAAAAAGTTTAATACCTGCAAACAATGGAGATTGCTTAGAAATATTCAATTTGCTTAAATTTAATCTAAAATCACCTTTACCTCTCGTATCGTATGAATGTAGATCCCCATTTTTAGCAAAGTGGTTTTTATTATCAAATATATTAAGAAGAAAGTCTAGGTTATAAATGCAAGGAACTGAAATTATTTTATATTTAATAAAATGAGGACGGCATGACTCATAAGTACCAATTCTAGAAATACATCTAATAATTCGCTTCTGCGCTAGAAACGCTTCTGAAGAATGTTTAGACAAACCCCACAAAGTTATACCTTACCTAATTCTAGAACGGATCTCGCTGTAATAAAAGAACAAAAGAGTATCAATTGATACTGTTCTTCTCAGTGACCGAATTTGAAAGCAAGTCCTATTAATCCTTGAGATGACTCCAGCACAGTGCGCACCCAAGTCCAAAGTTTCGTCTTTCACACTCTTCACAGATAGAAGAGGGGGACCATGCAAGGAAACATCAATGTTAAAATTGTGATTCGATTGCTTCGAGTGAAAGAACATATAGTTAGATATATTTTAGATAGGTTCATATGCAACTTATTCGTAGAAGACCATCCCTCCAGCTGGACCAGCAGCGCAGCCGCTCGATCACCAACATGCAATGGATCAGTGCCCGTAACAAGTGCAGTTGCATCGTCAGCTTATAAAAATAATGAAAACCTGATAAAATCAATAATGTCACTAATAAAAATAATAAATAAAATTGGGCCTAAGACAGATCCCTGGCGAATACCTACAGTAACAGGTAAATGTAAAGAAGAAAATTGTTTCACATGATTATTCGACGATGTAAATAAAATTTTAACCAATTAACGTCTACCAGAACGGAAAGAGACAAGCCAACTCGCCACAACGCCACGAATACTATAATACTCGAGTTTTTCAAGTAAAACAACATAATTCACACAGTCGAAAGTTCGATTCAAGTCGCAAAAGTATGTTTACCGTTGTTACTATGTAGAGTCTTGTATATTCATTTACTACTTTCATACCACTACATTCTCTAGTAAAAAGATTTTGAAATAAGTCGACATAACTTTTATTGTGTTTCTTCCTCTTAAAATTGGGAAAAGGGCTTGCCTAGTATCTCACATATCTGTGTATGCGTATAAATGATTTTTTTTTCAAATTATATATGAGTCAAGCTTATTCCGTTATATGCATGTATACGTGGACAGGTTGCATAAAAAAAAATGCAACCCCAATATCGAATGCACAAACATTAATCGTAAATATTTACGACTACATATTTTAGCAATACTACAACATTCCGGGACGAATACTAAAAATACGATTTCGTAAACGACCGGTTTGATTAACGGCTTTTTTAAAACAATAAAACATGTGTTCGGGACTGGGCAAGTAAACCAATAAAAAGAATTACAGTCCCCTGTAGATCCGGTGTCATGTATTTTTCATGGTTGAACAGAGTGAGGATCGGGCAATTTTTTCGAATACAGCATGACAGTCGTCACATAGCGTATTTATGCGATCTGTAATTCGGCCCCTGCAATATCGATAACATACCGGTACGAATGCATGTTGCTATTCGGAGGGACGTGTCTTTCAACGTTATTAAACATTCAAAGCCATCCACGGAAATCTACATGCGAATCGATTATGTTTTTCGACGATACAATATCAGTAACTGGTTTGTATTTTTAAATGAAACACGTTCGATATAGATGAAAATTTGATCTCGTATCTCTGATCAATTTTTTTTTACATTTAAACTTAAAAATAGCGTTTTCACCTCACACATCTCATATCCTTTTTAACACAAAACAGAATCGGAATGAAACGTGTTACAAATGAATTCGGTTGAAAATTGAACGATTTCTGGTAGTAAAGCAGCGATTCGGTCATCAAGATGTACGCCGTGTTTAAGCCGATTACACCCCAGGGTGAGATTGCTCGCCCTGGCACGCACAAGAAACCTCCGTCTCTCACTTGGATCACTATTGAATGTTATTTAAATTTATCAGTTCTCTTCCGCATTTTAAGCGAGTTTTCTCAACTCGAAAGTGCGACCATATTTCTCTTCGAACAACAAAAGTAATTGCGTTAAAATTTTAGTCAGTGAACTTTTGGAAGTGGTAAAGAAGTCAGGGAATATTAAAGAGTTCTTATTGTGCGGTTCCTTTTTTGTCTGCTCATTTCTCGTCCGTGATGATTTTTTACAAGAGCTTAATCTCCAGATACGAGAAATGCTGGTGGTCATCTATGTGTAGTGATATACTGCAATTGTATAGGATCATAACTTAGTCAAAGTAGAATATTTAGAGGTTAACAAAATAAGATTATGTAGGTTTGGTTGGTAAACATAATAACTAGGTTAACTGGGGCAATGCGAACTGCTGAATTAGTTGTGACACCGGACTGTTAAATAGAAACATATAAAGCCCAAGGAAGTGTTGATTCTTCGCAAACCTAAATCTCCCGCAACTACTGCGGCTGGGGATAATGTAGGTGACCATGTAATGAAGGTGACCATGGGTGAATAAACTGGACATTGTGCAAATGTCAACATGAACTTCGAAACGGGAGAAGATGGAGGTAATTATAAGTTATGCTGGAAACAGTGTAGGAACGGCAGCAACTGAGAGATTCCAGACAAGGTACAATTTGCTGGAAGTTGTTGGTATTGTGGTGTTTTGCTTCCTAATATTGGCAGTTGTGTCGTGCCTGTGTTACAAAGTGGTCAAAAGCTACAATGGTTGACAAAAATTGAATCGCACGTTTAAAGATTTTATTATTGCGTCTAATCTAACGTCACAAAAAATATTTCTTATCGTAATTTTTCTCTTAAATAATAAAATTTTAACTTTATCTTCAATTTATATATTAAAACAGTTAACGTATATACATCGAAATAAAAAATCATATTATAAAAATTGTGATTATCACAATTATACCTGTTAATTCGAACGGTCGAGAAATCCCGCTCGATTGGACTATGTTTCGGGACAAGATTTCCCGAATGGATGCTTATCAGGTATTGAAATGTGTCGTGTGAGTTTTTCGTAGTTCAATAATACCTGTCTTACAGAGTAATGATTTTATAATATATAAAATATATTAAATATGATAAAAATATGTTATACAAACGTATTAAGATAAGAATAAAAAAAACACTTGTATGTAAAGCAAAAAACCTTAACTATGTAATAATATACTAGTTTTCGATACCCACTAATACCCGAATCGGAACTTTAACTCGATTAATACTAGGTTCCGAAGCATCATAAATGATTTCGATTCGATGTAGCGTTCCGGAACATTTACTCGATTCTACCCAACACTTATTGAAAACAGTGATAGGGGGGGGGGGGGGGGGGGAGAGATTCTTTAAATGATGATTTTTTCTGTTTTTTTTTTACTATGGGGAGAGGACACATTAAAAATGTTTGAAATCATGTTTTTCCTTTAACATTGGAAGGGGTGAGAGAGGGAGGGGAATGATTTGTTTAAATGTTTTACATGATATTTTTGTTTTAATTAGCAAGAGATGAGAAGAAGCAAGAGATAAAACATTTTTAATGCATGTATTAATCATTAATAGAAATACGTAAGTGACGTAAATATAATGTTGAGTACGTATATATTTTATTTTGCGAAACGTAGAATCTTATAATCAGCATGAGATATACGAATAAGAATATTGTTTAGAGATTTGTTTTGTACATTAGAAGTTATCGGGATTTATCGGAAAATCTCGACCCGTTCCGCTAAATAAAATCTCGAGTCGGCGCCGGCGTGGGAATTCCCGATACTACCCGTCCCGATTACAGGTATCATTACAATTATGATACTATATAGAACCAAATCTAACATAAGATTAGCAAAAGTTAATCACACGTATTATAAAAGACCTCCGTTCAGCTGCGGATGTAGATTATATAATCTTCCTGAACATGTAAAAAAATCACATGATGCAACTATATGCAAAAAAAAAAATATATTTCTTATTGAGCTAGATACTCTACTGTATTAGACTATTTTTATGTGATTGTTACTGTGATTGTTTTGATGTTTTTACATTTTTTTTTTGACATGTCCATTACCTTTTGTATGGCTGCTTGGATGAATAAAATTATTTTTTTGTGGTTCCCCAAATATTCTTTTAACTTAGGAATTGGATCATTCAAGGTCATTTAAAATTCTAACGCTGTACTTTATCAATATATCCAAGCTCCGAAGAACTCCTATATTATTGTGGTTTGAACTTCAGATACCTGCTTTGATTTTTAAATCTCCTTATTCTTCGGTTTCGTTGAATTCTCTTATTAGTTTCAATATAGGTAACTGCCTCTGATTTATTCATCACCAAAATTAAATGGAACAATATGCACTTGCCCCAAATTCACCAAATGGCGCAAATACAAATTGCCAACTTCTCCAGTCAGGTGCTATACCTCAACACGACTTTCTTGAAAGTGCAAGTCTTCTTTCTTAAGATTCTTAGATCTTCTTCTAAAGATAGAAGCAATTACAAATACTTTTTACTGCAAAAAAAAAAAACTGGTACAAAACAAGGTGGCTACAATATTTAATGGCTGAAGAAAAGCACAGTTTTTGAACCCTGAAAAATAGAGAATATATAATGTAAAGGCCATACAAAATTGTTCGAAAAACTGCTATACGTTTGGTTGATTCGGAACTTATTCGATAATCAAACGGTGCTAAGGGCACAAATATCTATCAATAAAGCTTCAAATTAGTTTAAAAATGCCTGCAAGACTTTGGTATAGGTGCCTAGACGTAAGGGCACTACGAGCGATTATATTAGAATAGAAACGGCTAGAGACACAGCAAATGAACGGTGAAGAAACTGTTCCAGTACTTGCCTGTTGATGCTCTGATGGCTGTCAACCGAATGCAGCTTACAACTAAAATAATTAGAAGTTAAGGAGAGAAAAACCCAAAAACTTTCTTGTTTAATTATTATGATATTAGATATTAAATATCCATTAACATGAGTTTTACAGCAAACAGAAAATGAACTATTTGTCGAATAGTATATGAATCAAGTCTGAGACTGGAGAGTCTAGGATTATCTTTTTGTACTGCATGCATTTTAATCACCTATAGAAAACATTTATAAAATAATTTTACTATTATTATTAAACGGAGATAATCAAAATATACAAGATAAAAGAAACCAATACATTAAAATTGAGGTAAGTTGTAAATCATACATTCTGTATAGAATCAGCTATTGATTTGACAATTGGTGGAGCAATGAGAGTTAAAATAATTTAGTTAGTTGTTAAACATAATTACTTGGTTAAAGATAATTAGCTAAGTAGGGACAGTGCGAACTGCTGGCTCAGCTGTAGCACTGATAACCTAACTCTGGTTCCTTTCATTTTAAATTTATCTAAATTATTTAATAATACCTCAGCACTACAGGCCTTGAAGGCCCTTGGCTTAGGAGCCGGAACACACCGAGCCACTGAGAAGTGTTGTTCGAATGGTGACCCACCAACAACCGGTACCGCATATTGCTGCTTGACTCGCAAGACTGGCAATGATACACCCTTCCTTCTCAGCCGTACTGTCCGCATCTAAATTATTTAATTATTGTTAATAATTGATTCAAAAGGGAAATGGAAGTTGAATTAACTAATACACTGTTTTAATATTTCAATAGAGACTCATTTAGTAATTATAATTTTTACTGTTATCATTATTTACTACTTCAGGTAATTACATGTTATTAAACTTTAATTTCATTCCTTATTATAAAGTTATTTAGGTTAAATGGTTTTTGTATCATAAAGCTGATATGAGTTTTATCTTCCTGGATTTGCTGCAGGAATAAAAGTAAATTCTTGAAAAACTGAAAGCTGTAGAATGCCTCAGTAAAATTAAATTGCAAAATTTTGTATTCCGAATAGTAGTTGCGTTGAATTATATAAAGAAAGCTCTCATGAAATTGTTGTGTAAGCAGCTTTGCAAGAAACAAAAATAAAACTTTTATTACAAAAATAATGAAATTAAGTCACAATTATACTTTGAAGCGGTGCTGACAAAGATAACGTTGGAAAATAATTATATGCGGTACAAGAGATTGTTAAGTGAATTTTGTTACCTAAGATATAATACATAAAATTTACTAATATTTATTCTATCTAGTGACATTCTGGAGGTTCAATTTACGTCAGTTTATTTAACACAGCTCATTGAAAATTACTACGTATCGGGATCCATACAAACGTACTCCTGAAATTTCCTTTTTTCTTTCTACAAAATTATTTCGCAGCCGTGTTAAAATATCTTTCTTTTGCTTCGGTATACCTACGTATAACTTTTTATTTCCTTTCTTTTCCTCCAAGAGATAAGATCCGGCCGACCTTATCACATAAACAAGGTGGAAATAGAGAAGGAATGTTAAAATTTAATGTTAAAATAAACATCGTTTTGTAAATTTATGTTTCGGATTCCATTGTATTGTAATGTAACATTAAAAGAACAAGAATAGGAACAAGTCCGTAAACATAGTCAGGGAGGCTCGACGGAAGAATCATAGTGCCCCAGAGAGGGGATCCTGGAGCATCTCATTCCCACCTCTATATCTCAGGAGATACAACCTGCAAGATGTATGGGGGCTCTTTAACATCGGTTAGCCGAACTGGGACCGCGTTCCGCCGTTAAAGAAGTAGTGGAAAACACCAATTAGGCCTATTAGTTACCGTGTTTAGCAAGAGCCTGTGAATCGATCAATTAGGCAGGTCCCGACGGTAGACGTCAATTTGTGTTTTTCCAGCATTTTTGGTAAGAAAGCGAATTTCGTGAATTTATTTGTTCTCTAACATTAACGCCTAAGTTAAATTGAAAGGAAAATCAGTTCCGTGGAATTGGAAACTATTTGCTGGGCGTTTTGGATAGCAATTGAATTAAATATTTACAAATAACAAAAAACAATATTTGCATGGATAATTTGATTGATTACTTGGTTGACAATCAACACCTCGTAATTTTATAATATGGCGGCTTTCTTACTATTTCCTTATTGCACTTAAAAAAAAACATAGATTTAAAGTGACAAAAAATTAAATAGGTATTCAATTTGAAATAGTGTATTATTTCCAAAACTATTGTTGCCATCTAGTAACTAGAGACTGCCACTTCATTTAAAGCTCATTTTGTCGTTGCAGCGAGGTATTGGCGACCAAGTTAGCATTACTTCCGATCATACTGCAAGTAAACAGGTTGTGTTAATATCGAAAGATAATTCGCCGGTTAGTACATTCTACATTACGGCGAAACATTTTAGTTTTATTGAAATTCTTTGTATGCATGATTTTCTTCCAACGTTGTGTTTGGCATTGTTAATCGTAATTTTACACTTTTTTAACCAAAGTGCAATTCTTATGCAACGTTAATGCCTGATATGGCGTACATTACCCAAATATGGAAATTCCATAAGGATCAGCGGTGGCTGGTGCTTACGTTTTACAAGAGCCAATACAATGATCTAATTTCTTCGTATAAGTTCGTAACATGTTCGTATTTCGGACGATAGCATACAAACTTCAGTCACTGTATTGGCCCCGCATGTGATGTATGCACCAGCCTCCACTGATAGGAGGAGGCTGGTGCGTCAATACAAAAAATAAGTGCAAATAAAAATCTGTTTGCAGAAAGAAATGTCGCCCAGCACGAATTAAAAAAGAAGGCTATGGAAGAACGAAACAATGGCGACGCCGTTAATGCAGTGAAAGAGAAGCAAATTGGATTTAAAAATATCTAAACAATTCACGTGCCTACACAATTTCGATTATGGCAAAAAGGGGAAAAACCTGAACAAATTTCAAAGAGCAAGTTATGGAGAAAACCTGTGTTTGAAGATGAAAAACACTTGCCAGAAATGGACAAGAGTTATGTTGGATTGATAAAGATGAACGTTAGAAGATTGGAATATCGGTTGGCCGCATTAAACGGCCTGAACAAAGATTTTCTGAAGTTATTCAGCAGTTTGACAAAAGTGATTAAAGTCTTTCTTTCAAAGGAACTCAGGGCTGACAGTTAGGAAACCAACAAGAATAGCAATAGCAAGACCTATTGGATTTACCAAAGAGAATGTTGACAAATTTTTTGATCTGCCCGAGGCAAAAATGGACGAACATAACGATCCACCAAACAGAATATTTAACCCCGATGAAACTGGTTTGAGTGTCATACGGTGCAGTAACGGCGCTTCTATGTATGAGCCCAGGTGATACTTTTGTTCCCCTCCTTTAAAATACCGCAGAAAAAAAAAGTATGAGCGTTTACTCCAAAAAGTGCGCTCCACCGGTAACGGTTTTTTCTTGTCATACAAATAGTTGGATTTAAACCTCAATTTTTACGGAATGGTTTGAAAATTTTCTATCAAATTAGATTATAAATTAAGCTACCAAAAGAGGATCCCTGGCTTTTAATTTTGCATAATATCGAGTTTTTAAAGCTGGCCAAGGCAAACTATATGACTAAAATAAAATGTAACATAATACAATGTTCATTAAATCATTCTCAGAGTGTGAAGTAAGATCGATCAGTTTTAAGATTACAGAATAAGTGGTGCCAGTGACCCAGATGATGTGCCTTCGCCAATCATTCGAGAATATGTGGATGGTTTGGCTGCTCCTTTGATATACTTAATAAATACGTCTATGATGGAAGGAAAATTTCCCGTAATTTTGAAAACTACGGGTGTAAAGCTATTGCATAAAAAAAAGTTGGACGTTTCAAATTATAAGCCTATTGCTCTGGCTTCGTCTTTTTCTAAAATTTTTGAGTATGTGATGCTTGACCGGCTAAGTGATTTTTTTTAAATAGTAAATAATAACATTTAAATGATTCTCAACATGGTTTTAGAAAGAATCGCTCTACCATTACCGCTTTGACTGTCTTTTATAAGAGATCAATAAATCGCATTGAAAACTCCAAGCACACTATCGGTATATTTTGCGATGTTAGCGTTTGATTGCGTGCAACATAGCGTACTCATGGGCAGATTGTATAGGTATGGTGTGAGGGGTGTTGCAGCTGACTGGTTCGCGTCGTACTTGACTGATAGGTCGCAGTTTGTTGAGGTCACTTATCACTCGAGTTCCATTAAAACTTATAAATCGGCAAAGTTTCCAGTGGTTGTTGGTGTTCCGCAGGGATCCAGTTTGGGACCTGTGTTGTTTATACTGTTTATTAATGATATTATCGATTTTTTTGGATGATTTCCAAAATCTCATGTATGTTAATGATGCTTGCTTGATTGCGGATAATGATCTTACGGCATCCGCAGTTGCTTGCAATAATTTTTTAAATGATGCTGCAACTTGGCTTTCTAAAATGGTTTATATTTGAACAGTTCCAAAACTAATTCTATTCATTTTAGAAATATACATAATAACAATGATCATGGTGTATAATATCTTGGTCCATATTGGGTGAGAATGTAGTGGCAGTTGATTCAACTAATTTTTTAGATCTAAAAGTAAACAAATATCTATCATCGGAAAGTCGTTGTATTAGTGTGATTACATATCTAAATACTGCATGCTTTCAAATGCAAAATATGCGTGAAGCGAGTGGACGAGAGTCTATGCTCAATTCTATTAGGCTGTTGTCATTCACGTTTGTTGTACGGTTTTGTTTGTGGGTTCGTCTGTGCACGCGGTTGTCTTTTTTTTTTGGCGCAGAAGAAGTTAGTACGTTGCATGGTGGGCGTTAAGCAAGATGTTTCTTGTAGATGGTTTTTTCGGAATTGCTCACTTTGCAAGGCATCTTTATTTTGAAGCTTCTGCGGTATATTCATGCAAATAGATCCAAATTTATAACGCACTATGGCATACCCTTTCACCATAAACGAAACAGAAATAATAATTGTATTCCGTCTACAAAATACCGGGTACCATCTGTTTCCCTTAACTGCTTAGGTTTAAGACTTTACAATACTCTGTCGCCGGAATATAAAGTATGCCAGACGGCTCGCTTATTCATATTCAGGGTAAAAAATCTCCTTTTGGAGAATGTTGTGCATTATGTTGACTAGTTTTTTGCATTATTTAAGTGACGGTGGCTAACCTGCAAATATATATGTATTTGCCTTTCTTCCCAGAACACACTCAGAAATCTTTTAGGTAACGCGAAAGATCAACCTCACCCCAACGAAAAGGTCGGTTGTACCGAATGTGATTGGACATACAAAGGGTGCGATCGCAACCAGATTCAAAGAACACATTGCATGTTGTCGATTTAGTAGACTTGAATATACATAAAATCCACATAAAAAATATTGAGATAAATTATTGAATAGAGAAACAACATCCCATGCAGTACTCCAGTTTGATTGATTTATGAGGATAGGAAAGAAATAATCCACATTCATCTGCTAATTCTTGGTATTTCAAAGGGTCAGGCAGGCGTAGAAAAAAACTTGTAAATATGTTTCCTTTTTAGAGGGAGATAGCGGTGTTTACGTAATAAGTCCTTCTTATTTTTACGGAATTCATTCAGTCTTCAGTTGATAATGGGGACCCACGTGTTCTCGAAACAATTGTCCCGAATTAATCAAATCTTTTGTAGTGCGGAATGATCGGATATTTACGTGTCTATCCCAATTTACTTATTTTCCTTATGAATCCTTTCAACAGCAATTTTCTTATAGTTGGAAATCTGCTCTTCCTTAAATGTACGCCCTTAAATGTTCAAGCTCCTGTTGGTAGTCGATACTGCCAACGCTTCTTGAACAAAGTTATTAAGTTATATTCAGTTTGCAAGGAAGTAACATCTATTTTAGGAAGCAAAAATATCCAACGAAATACTAAAAGCGTTAATTGCAGAACTATAAAAATGTTATTGTGTAAAAAGAAAACAAAATCATCAAATAAAACACGAAGTTAACTGATAAGAAGTAGAAATTAATTTACTTTAAAGCTATTACCTACACAAATAGAATTTTTCCCTGTTACTTCAATTAATTAACTTTAAAAAGAACGTGCGTGGAATAACTAAAACGCATTAAATATACATAATACATACATACGGTATCAATAAACGTTACACAACTTCATTATCAAATTGAAGGTGGATGTTTCGTAGCCGTCGGACGTAACATGGATAGCGTGTACCCGCATTCAAAAACCGAATAATCGAGAAGTAATATGGTTAAAAAGAACGTAAGTAGCGTAGTGCTGCGTAAACAGTCATTCTTATGCAAATAGAAGTTTCGGAATCCCGCGCACCCCTTAGCCGACGGAAAGCGCACTTTCATCGTTATTTATGTGCCGTTTTAAGAACTAATCTATTTTAGAGCCTCGGCAATAAAACAATAAGAACGTTTCGGCACGCAACTCTACGACAATTATCTAATTAAACTAGGGTATATTCAGGTTAACATACGCACTTACGTTTTTACGCAGTTTGTTTTTGAATTAGGTACAACATATCTATGGAGAATATTATCACGAACGTTATGCAGTAAGATAATCTAAAGGTGATTTTATTTTATCGATTCTGAATCGATTCGCTTTTCTTACCCAAAGTAAGTAACATTAATGCGTCGCAAGATTATATTTTAGTTATAGGCTAGTTTGTTTGATCTGGAAAGAATGAAGTCCAAATTAAAAAGAAAGAACATGGCTTTTAATATATTAGGGCCACATAATATCAAATGCTCCTAAACTTTCAGAGTCTGGATAGTCACGCACGCATGAAACGAAGGCGAAAACGACGGTTTAGCCAATTCATCTGCCTTTATGCTAAATCACAGAAAAAAAGAAATGAAAATGCTGTCGGAATATATTAGTAAGCTTTTTGAATTGTTCGATATAATTGGAGTAGGTTCCTCAACAAAACAGGCCCATAAATGCAACAACAGATGATTTAGGATTCCACTTAGCAGAAATGCTACTGAGTAGCAACAAATGAAACGTACACCAGCGACACTTTCTAATTGTACGACCTACAGCATAAAATAGAGCCTATATGTTTAGCATGGAAAGTAGACGGATCTATGCATTCACTGCCGCCTTCGAAATATATAAACACAGATGTGCGATCTCTGTGTTTTTTTTTTTTTGTAGTAAATCTACTTTAAATGTAAACAAGACTTACTGCCTTCTTACATAGAAAAACATTGAGATTATGAAATAGAGGCAAATAAATACATCAAAGGCGCATACTTATGTTTGCCGACTTACTTCGTTTAGCACAATTCGAAGTTTTTCAGTTACTTACCTTAAAATATAATATTGTATACGAACAGATGTTCTGTTTTCTTTGCACATGCCTACAGCTTTACTAAATATGCTTGTGTTTTTTAATCTAATTGATTCATGATGATTGTTTTCATATCTATTTTTAAAACGTCGTGGCTTCGTTTTTCGATATTAACATAATGAAAATTAATATAATATATATACAGTAACTGGCATAAATATTGCAACATATGAGTTTTTTGCTTATTAATTATTATTATGTAAAAATTGACCAAATTATTTGAGTATTAACCAGATTTAGAAATATTACTGTAGTTGAGCTACTAAAAAAAAAAAAAAAAAAAATTAAATATGTAATTCAATTAATCAAGATTTTGAAATTTTTTAAAGTATCTTCACAAACATTTGTATACAGTCTCAGAATTGAGTTTTCAAATAACTTTTTTTCGATATCATGTCATCTAACTTCACTTTTTGGAGATTCACAGCATATTTTTCAAATTTACCGTCATACTAGTGGTCACGTGACGTGTGTCAAAATAGATTTTGGGATTTCTAGACATGCACAACCTATCCCCCAAAAAAGGTTTAGTATGTTTTAATAATAAAAAAATCCCATATGTTGCAATATTTATGCAGGTTACTGTATATAAAGCAATCGTTAATTATTAATTTAAACCTGCATTTTATATTTATACCATCACTGCTATTCGATTTAGCACTAATTAATTTTTTTATTTTTTTGAAAAAATATTGTGAGACTTTTGAGGTAAATCTTTGGACTAAGAATTTATAATCGAAATATTATTTATCTTATTATAATATTAATAAAAAACACATCATACTATAGCCAATAAAAAATATTTCTGACGAGCGTAGAACTTTTGGTTCTCATATCTGATATAAAAATCGTGGTTTTGAATGCATCCTCGCTATATCTCTATCATTATTTAATGTCAAAGGAGGAAGCCGGGGCGAATTAAGAATTGATATGAATCGTCATACATCAATTAGATTAAAAAATATAAGCATAACGGAATATGCTTTACTAGATTTCAGTATAACTGGATACCTTAAATATTTTCATGCGATCCATTTTGATACGTTCTTATTATTTGCATACGTGTAAATGAATAAAAGTAGTAAACCCAGTGATATTGCTATTTATTGTTATAATTAACATGCCTTTGGTCTAGTTCCTAGTCGTAGTTCAACTGTAAATGAAAATACCTTTTAAACCCATTAATAACACTACAGTTATTCGAAATACTTCAAACATCAAATAAATTTTTTCTACGCAAAGATACAAATACATAGAGATGCATTCAACTTCGCACATTAATAAATCCAGCCTAAGCTTTTTTAAATTAACCGACGAGAGACGCACATCTGTGTTTACATATTTCGAAGCGGCCAGTTACTGCATAAATCCGTCTACTACTCCACGCTAAAGATATGGGCTCTATTTTACCCTGTAGGTCGTACAATTAGAAAGTATCGCTGGTGTACATACATTTACCTGAGACTAAATAAGATTCCCTCCCTGTACTACAGGGCTACAGTGTTGGTTCCACATCAAAACGGTTTTAAGCTTAAGTATGTGTTATACGTAAACAACCACAAACCTGAAAGATCAGCATTTTCGCAATCAGCAATAATAAAAAGTACATATAAGGCGATTAGAAATGTAGAAACATGATAAACATTTACAGTTTTACTGACATAGAGAGACCGCATCATTTGACACATTTTTTTAATTACGTTCCGCTGTTAAGTGTCTTATACTACTTATATTGTATGGGACGGCCGTTATCAGATATCACCGGTGGCGCACCCCCCTGGTGACGAGTAATTAGCGAAGGTGCTTGACGCCAGCACTGTTGCCGATGGGCGCGGTTGATTGTTATTGTTCCGTCAGTCCGGATCGAGATATTGCCTACAAATAGAGACACTCGAAAGTTCGGAATATATTACCATACCGCTATCGCCTATCAAATACCGGGTGTGACACATAAACCGTTTAATGAAGACGGCAATATACCTCAAAGCGTTTAAGTTACGTGGAATTTTCTGTCGTCTCCTTAGTTTAACAATTAGATTTGAAAAGTTATATTAATTATTCTATTAGTAAGGTATATGTAGAATATTGGCTACATTTTGAAACTAGTCAGTGTTTGACGTGATTATAGTAAACTTAAAGAAGAAGATATCCAAACGATTCAAGGCCTCAGGGCCTTTGTGGCCTCAAGGCTGAGAGCCTTGAATCGTTCGAATATCTTTTTCTTCAAGTTTTCGTTCAACCATGGCTTATAGCACCATATCATGACGAAAGAAGCCGCTGCAGAACGTACATATCTGTAAAGGATAGCAGGTATAGCATCTACGGAAGCATTAAGCATTAGCAAATTAACTACATTTTGGCAGAACGAATTAATTGCCGCATATGTGACTGAAGCTGGACATGGTCACCGAGAGCATGCCAGGAATACCATTGAATATGGTATACTCATGGTCGATGACGTGGGAACGATTTGAGGACAGAGTTAGGTTTAGACGTAGAAACTCAAAACGATTTTTTCAGTTATGTATTATGCCTTGAATATCGCTAACAATACTTGAAACAAACTCACAAACAAATCAACATAAAACTGTCAGTTTTGTAACTTGTTATAAGTGATTTAGCGG
Source organism: Protaetia brevitarsis (assembly GCA_004143645.1). Classification (NCBI taxonomy): domain Eukaryota; kingdom Metazoa; phylum Arthropoda; class Insecta; order Coleoptera; family Scarabaeidae; genus Protaetia; species Protaetia brevitarsis. Next base: position 2,588,284 of record RXPK01000136.1, read on the forward strand.
TTTCTATGGCACCTATAATTTATAACCATCTTGTTTCTACGTCAAATTTAAGTGGTTAGAAAACTGTATTGTTAATTATACACATAAAAAGAAATGTTCAATTTAAAGAAATTTTACTTAAGTTAAAAATATTATGTTTCATATATACGCAAATAAATATATTCTGTAACAAAATTATGTTATTAATTTAAAAGAAATAATATCAAGAAAATGTTTCATGTGATTAAATAAAACTTTGCTATTAGTTGAACATTGCAGCTTAGGTATGTAGATATCTGTATGCAAGAATATTTTTCATGAATGAAGCTTTATTTTTGCAAAGAAACCGTTAATTTTACTCTAAAGAAGAAATACAACTTTTAATCAAGAGATTAGCTTTTTGGGAAAGAAACTTTACTTGAACTAACTATTTGTTATTTTGAAAGAGAGTTGTATTTATTACAACAATACTGCTGTTTTCTAAAATGTATTTTTTTATATGTATATAAAATCTGCCAGTATATCAACTGGATACTAGTATATCATCTCGTATTCTATTTGTATTTAGTGTAAATTTTTATATTTAAAAAAACATTTTAGAAAATATAGCAGTCTGTAAATAAAACCATAATCTTCTTCAAAATATATTTAGTCAAGCAAAAAGTTTTCTTTCAGATTGTTGTACATTTTTTATTAGCATAATAATTACTATTATTTCATTTATATTTAAAAAAAAAAAAAACAAGAAAAGCAATTCGAACATAAATTTATTTTTTATTTATAATTTCGCGTTGTAGGAAAAACGTATTACAGCATTATATCACACACCCCAAAGAGACTATACATTTTCTAATTTTCCGCTAGTGCAGTCATTTTCTGAGCTTTTATTACACTTCAATCTTCAGCTGTTCTTCAGTATTCGGCAGTTACTTGTTGCTTCCTTATTAACATTTCAAATCTAAATAGAGAATAGATACATTATTTTACAATGAATACATATATTTCACAACAATAGGTAGATAAAGATATGGTATAATGTTGTTATATTTTATTGTAGTGCACGAAGCATTCGAATGTTGCGCCATCCGTTTTTTATTTTATTTCACCTCAATAAACAAAATTATTATAATCACTTATTTATTAATTTACACAACTTATAGCTAGTCAACATTCTATGCTCTTCTAATTATTACTTTTTAAAAGTTTGGTACAGATCAAGAACTTAGATACTTAAATCAAAGAAATTAGGAAATTAAAACAGGATAATAGACTTACAAATGCAAAACATTATCTTCGCATGGATAAAAATGCTGTTTATCAGCTTCCAAAGTGACCGTTTTCAATGCTTCTTTCACATTTGCACCCTTGGAGCAGTAAATGCAGAGGAATAAGAATTGGGGCAAATTTTAGATCTGAATTAATATACGTTAAGTAATTCTATAAATTAGCAAAAGATTACCTTTCAAAAACTTCCATTACCAAGAAGCTTAAGTACGTTCTCAGTTTAAAAATAAAGCAGTTAAACCTTGAATTACTTACCGACTTCCTACTATATATATACATTTAACGTATTTAGCAACCAGCGCGCAATTCACATTTCATCTTGGATGCATGCGCAACAACTACTGCATTATTGGTAATCGTTCGAGTGACACGTAGCCAATTCACCCCCACCGCAAAAATGACATCATATTTTTTAAAACGAATTTAATAAAAGAAAAATTAAAGAATTTATTTTCTTAATTCAAATATCTGATCCACTCTTTCGTAAAGCCTTTTACAAGAATTAATTTTTATTTAAATACAATATATTTAAAGAAGTAAACTTTTAAAGAAATATATTTACTTAACTGAAGTAATCCTTTTTGTGTGTGTTAACTACAAAAAAAACTCGGACTTCAAACATATTCTTAACCAACAGAATTCAATTTGAATTGACCGGTTAACCGGTGATTATGTTCCTCATAGTCTACAGCTGTCTTGGGTCCATAGCCGGTCAACCAGTTATTCGGTTAAAATGCGCAGTATTAATTAAAAGCACTATAAATGCAACTCGAGGCTGATCTTGAGCTGTACAAATATTCTAAATATGTTGAAAACGGCTAACAATCTATGTTAATACCTGGGCATTAGCTGTTCCAGCAATTATAAACTTCCATTGGCTTATCACCATATTAGCTGTGGTAGATAAATAGCAAATTAATTTTTGGGCAAAGTGGAAAGCGTTTCAACTTTGGAACAATTACTCTAGTTTGGTAACATTTCGCCTGACTATATCTGAACCATGAAAGGAAGCATTACACACACAATCGGAATGTTTGATAAGAATAAATGGCGGACTGTATTTAGAGGATGGAAAGAATCACTGTCTAGCTTCCACGAGAATAAGGTATGTGACCTTTGGAAAAGTTGATTTTCGCTTGGGTGACATGAAATCACATTCACTCAAAAAGCTTCTGATCTACGATAAGGTCCTGAGGTTGTTGAACAAACTTTCCATAACAATATCGACTATACACTATGTATAATTCCCGCAGTGGACGTCGAGTCCATTAGTCGAACGATATGGAAGAGAATATATCTTGCACCAATTCCTTATCAATGCCATTATTAAAACTTTAATTACATACATAAGCAACTTAAAAATTTAATTGTTAGGAGCTTAAAAAATAAATGAAAACTTGTGACCCGTATTAAATCAAGATATTAGTATATAATCTTACGTCTGTCATTTGTGGTTACAAAAGTATATTCCATGCATATCCTTTGAGATAAAACCCTACGAGTTTATTAAACACGAGCAATTTGAAAGATTCTTCAGGCAATAAAAGACTGGTTGGTTTAACCATTAGCAAATGTTAAAGTTTGCAATTGGTTTCAAACAACGTTCTAAAAGTATATGAATGATACAATAACAAAATTACTTATTTTAAACACTAGATATAGTAAGTAATCCAACTACGCCTTCTTCTTTCCGGAAGCAAAAACCAGCCTGCACACTTCTCTTTCTTGGGTTGAATATTACATAGTCATACCTTCATATTCACTTTCTTTGAATAACGCACTTGTGCTGTATTCCACTTTACATCAATTTTCTTAACGTATTATTTTTGAATTCGAATTTAATTTGTTTAGACACCCATCGAAGCAACCAAAGGGAACGTGACTCCTAACGCGCACGCATGGATTACATCTGAATGCACTATACTCATACATAGAAAGATATGTGAAATTCAGTTGTGAATTATGTTATATTAAATTTCATCATAAGAAACACATTTATGAGGTTATTAAGTATTATTTTTTTTCCTTATAAATTAGCATAAAATCCGACTATTAATGTATCTTCTAACCATACAAGAAAGATATACTAAGTTTATCAAAATTTATAATTAATTTATTTATAAATAGGCATTCATATAATGTTACATTTTTCATTGTAATCATAGAAACTTAGCACATTCTTTATTATAAGATCGTCCACCTATATATATCATTTCTGGCAGGATGTATCAATTCTTTGACAAAACACTCATCTTAAATAAAAGACAGAACGATTACATGAAGCATAGAAACACAACAAGAGCAGCATACCAGGTTATGAACGATATAGGTTTTAACAACAATGATACCAACATTGGGTGTGTTTATGACTGGAAAGGCATTTAATAGCGTTAACCATGCTAAACTAACACTTAGCCGAATGGCTAATTTTGAAAGATGTTGTACCACTAAGGATTTCTCTGGCTCTCTTCTGTTCTGATTACGTAAATTATCTTCCTGAGATAACAGCCCACGCAACTACGCTGTATGCAGATGATACATCAGTCATAATAAAAGCAAAAAAAAAAACCAATTTAAAACTGAAGTTGACAGTGTATTGAAAAGTTTTAATACCATTTATTAAGGTTTGCAGAAAACGATTTGAAACTAAACTTAAACAAAACCAATTTTATGCATTTCGAATATTTCAAAGGACAGGAAATGACATTTGAATTTGATAGCCATGAACTTACCACAGTGGATTCAGAGAAATTCCTTGGGTTGCACATCGATTCGCAGCTGAACTGGAAAGAGCATATCAATTATTGGGCTGGAAAGATCTCCTCGTTTACCTACGCCCTATGTACGATCTCAAGTTCTGTAAATGTGAGTACAAGCCGATGTGCATATTTTGCTTATGTACATTCAAGATTACGATATGGAATTATCTTCTGGGGATCATCGGTGGCGGCATCAATGAATATTGTGTGTTGCAAAAGCCGATGCATCCGCAGTATTTTCAACCTGTCAAGTGGAGAATCATGTGGAGAAGTCTTTAAAACAAACAACATACTTACCTTAACTGGAATATATGTCTATGAGTGCGCGGTGTTTGTGAAGGAGAATTACAGTTTCTACCAAGATCAAGTGCTACTGCATGACTATAATACAAGGTCATCAAATTGTTGTTTCTTACTGCCCCCGCAAACTAAAAAAAACAATGATTCACAAAAGTGTAACAAGGCAGGCTATAAAAGTATTTAATCACTTACCAGCAAAGCTAAAAGAGATGCCTAAAAGGAAATTTAAAATAGAACTTAAGAAATTAATTATTGACAAGGTACTATATGATTGTAGTGAATTTTTTTCTAATCATTTTTATCTCTGACCGATAACACGCGAAACGTTTGTTTACTTATGTTTCTTTTGCTTGTCTTTTGTTCTGTACATTAATTGTTATTGTTTATATTTATTGGATTGTAATTGTAATCTATTTCCTCATTGTTTAACACGTTGTTGTTTTCGTATTGACGTTTTCTATGCGCTATTACTGTCTTACAGAAACAAAATATTAATAAGTAAAATAGTAAATATGAAGTAAATTAGAATAAATCAAGAACTGTTTCTTGTGGTACTCCAAAAATGTACTATTTGATTACACAACCTTTTATAAAGCTTCTTGTTACATTTGATAGGTCAAATGGGGTGGATGGGTTTCTTAATTGAAAAAGTGTATGTTAATCTTCTACTGCCTTTACAACTGTTTAGAACTAATTTCCCATAATCGCTTATGTCTACAAAGACAGATCGATCCAAATTGACAACCGTAAAAAAATTATACTATGGAGTTCTAAAGACATTTTATGATAATTGATATGCAACCTAAATTTTACATTCGTAATAGTAGTTGCATATGTTCCAGATTATTTATTTATTGATAATTTTTTTAAAGTGTCGGCAGAGGGAAAGCCAAGAAGCTTCAGACAGTCCTTACTCCGACACAGGTGAAGATAAATAAGTGTAAATGCTTACAACAGGAACCAAACACACCATTATGATAATAGTCACAGCAAACAAATACTTTCTATACAGGCTTTTATAGCAAAAATTTGCGTGGTTAATTTGTAATACAATAATTTTTTTATTGTAAAAAAAAAATATTATAACAGTAAGGACTGTCTGGAGCTTCTTGGCTTTCCCTTTGCCGACACTTTAAAGAAAAGCTACCTACAAGTTTGTGGACGTGGTGTTTCAAATTGTCAATATCAAATTTATACGGCATGTTAGTACAACTTATGTTTACGAAATTCGTTGATGTTTCTTGAATTTTCGCAAACATAACGTAAAAAGAGAAAATCAATACTAATAAAAAAAAAACTATTAAAACTGCTAAAGTTGGCGCTATTGAATAAAGTTCTTTTGAATCTTTATACATTCGGCAATATATCTGAATATTAGCTTAATGAGGAACATTAATATGCTATTTACATTTAATTCGTAATTAAGTGTTTTTGTATTTGCGAACGCAATTAGATGTCATAGCGATACATGTGCGCGCAGAAATGTATATTGGGAGTTGATTATTGTGAAAGGCGTTGCGTTCTCGCCTCCTTCTTCGATACAGTATTACCCAATTATCGAAGGCTCGTCCGGCCATCATAGAGAGAGATCTGATATCAACCGGTAGCTTGCAATCCGAACTCAATTTGATTTCCAGAGTCTTACATCCCGTGGGAGTCTAATCTGGTCTAAGCTCGACCTGCAAGTGGCCACGATATGATGCGGCGAGTTAGCGGCGACTGTAGTAGTCGTAGCAGCAGCGGCAGTGGCGGATAGCAAAACTCAATATTCAGCCGACTGGAAACCTTATTAAGGCTGCCACTCAGACGTAACCGAACATGTCATATCGTATGCAGATGGGCAGAAGACCCGCTTTCGCAATTAAGGATGTTGGCTACTCTAATGTGCAAAGGCGTACGCCAAACGTTAGATGTCATTCAACCAGCCAGCGGCGTAATCAATGATTTTAATTATTGCGCGGCAGAATAGTTTAACTGCCAAATATTATAGGAATAATTGACATCGGTTTAGTTTAAACCGCGTTTAAACTTTGTTTTCCATTTATTTTTGTTTGAGAAAGTTTTATTTAACTGAGAGCCGCCACTGGCTATTTGCAAAAGTTGAATACGCCAAGGATTTAAATAATATATTATTTATTTAAAAAAAATAGGTAATGAGCTACAGACTCATCTAGTAAATAATATATAAAACGGTTAAATAGGCAAGAAAAAATCCAGATATTCAGTTTCGACAATATGTAATTCATTTCACATAATATCCAAACGAAATCTTGTATTATACAAAATTTTATGGTGAAATTCTGAAAAGAAATTGGTTTGAGATTTCTTAAGGAACAATTTAGTATAGTGATCGGGCGCAAACACGACAAAAATAAATCGAAAAATTACTAATGATTTGAAGCCTTTTTAAGACCTTTTGAGTAAGAATTGCTTAAATCTGGTTATAAGTGAATAAACTTGCATCAAGACAAATTATTTTTATTCGATCGCCTATCTATCTTAAAACTATTTATACTATCTTTCAGGTATTTTGTTTTATCTTAAAAGAAAAATTTTGTCCCTCAGTATGACTTTAGAAAATTAAAATAATTTTTGATATCACTAGCTTCCAAAATAATTAGATTGAGTTTTGTTGGATGTTTTCTACTTGAATGAATAAATAAATAATAATAAAAAACACTATTTCATTGCAGATTGAGTGTTGTTATTTCTTTCTCACAAAGGCACACATTTTTCAACGACTGTGGTATTTATATATTCCTATTTCCTACGATTCCTTATGAACTAAATTAGAAGATTGAATAATTGAAAAAGAAAATAAAAAATCCTGAAACAGAATAAGTACTTTGTTCCATCCGAACCAATAACTTTTATAGAAAAGAAAACCCAACTATGATGACGCAGTATTAGTGGTTGCTTAAAATACGAAAAAGAGAATTAAGGAGCTTTGAAGAAAAAAATTCCGACAAAAAAGTCTTTTCAGGAAGATCGTTTCTCTAATTCATTCATGTTTCGGCCCTACAGATATCATATTTTGGATCTTATATATTTTGTAATTCTCTGTTGTTTAGATTAGAAATTCGATGCATAAAATTTATTCAACTATTCATATAACCCGTATATAAACCTACTCTTCACTTGTTTTAAAGACGTTTTGGTTGAAATCTCTTCTGCAAGTTTCTTCAGTAAATTTTATACAAATAATTCAGAATTATTTTTGAAGTTACCATCAGAAGAGTGTATGTGATCTCGACAAAATAGAAAAAAGAAGTATGGTAAGAATATTTCCACATTAGATATTTTAATGAGACTCATTCCAGGAGCCAACAAAACTATGGAAACCCCTAGAAGATTTGAAGAAAGTACAGAACTAAAACGAAAGATCGAAAGACATCATTCCTTTAATGTGAAAAAAAAATATAGCTTAATAGCCAACAGTCATCAATTGTCTAACTGATTATAGAAAACACTATAAGAAAAATTCTTTTCAAAAGCGATTTATCTTACTTTCACTTCAATCAATTTTTAAGGATAATGTATATGATTTTCATATCAACGGAAGTTAAAGCACTGAGAGAAAAAAAAATGTTAACTTCGAATTAAACAATCCTTCTGTTATACAAACAGCGTGTTTAAAACAGATATTGAAAAGGTTCCAAAAATAGCTGTTCATATATTATTATATATCGGTTCTGACTGAAAGAGAGAACAGAAATAATGCCAAAACAGTTATTATTATAACAGTTCTGATCTAATATCGGCTTCGGTTACGGTTCTATATCAGTCCTTATATCGATTCTTTTGGATTCCATATCAGTTTTTATATCGGTTCTTGCGGTTCTACGTCATTTCTATTTTTGATGTATACTCGGTCATGGTTATACTGATTTTTATTATTATGTAGTGATAGTAGTAATACGATTTTACAATAAGTTCCAAAAAGTACTCTTTCTGTATTAATAGTAAAAATTAAAATAAATTTATGGTTTGTATGACGAAATAGCAAACTCATTTATTATGCGATATAAGTTTTTAAGATTTTAGGATACAATTTTTAATTTGTTCTTTAGCAACAACAGTACACATTTACCTACTTATACCACAGAAAAAAAAAACACAAATAAGGTGAAGACATTGCATATTCCGTAATCAAACACGCAAGCTTGTTTCATTTACAAAAAAGAACAGTAGTAAAAGAATGATCACCAAAAATAATAGACGTGAATAAAAAAGTTCCTGTTTAAATTCAAAAATCCTACTAGCAGAGACAATATTAGACGTGCAACTAGTCCTACAAAAAGGTTCGGAATATTTAGAAAAATATTATGTTATCTTTGTTTAATATATAAATTTTGTATATTGTATATGTTTTTTAGGGGACAAAGTGTAGTAAGAGGGCGCTACAATCAGTTAGAGTTTTTTATTTGTAATTGTTGCAGTCCGTGGATTGCTGCTCTTGAAAAATTACAGATGACTCACAATTACATGTTACTGAATCGCTTACATCGATGTGTGTTGTCACTGTTGTCAATTGAAAGTGTGGTCACAGGTCACAGTCAGTCAAATTCGTGCTCCTTGTACCCCATTTCTATGTAGAGCTTCTTCAAAGTGATTTGGTTATGTTTATTACCAAATATTGTATTTACAAATCCGGTTACATGATAGCAACAAAGTTTTAAAGTTAAAATGCAAGAGTGCAAGGATTTACATAAACATGTAAATAGAATTTCAAATTCAAAATTCTAAATTATGACGTAAAGTACACAAACATATGTAAAAGTTAATCCATTGAAAACGTATTTACTGTAACTATTCAAAACACAATTTTGATATTCGTCTATTACTTACATGTTCTAAAGTTATTAATTCAATTCTTGAATAATTTAAATACAAACGCGTTAAGGACGCGTTAAATATAAATTGCTTGGGATTCTAACTTCATTTGACGGGGAGTGTACAAATACATAAAGTACTAGAATTAACAAGAAGATACCTAGATGTTATTACGTATAGCTGTATAGCATAGTAATGCAAAGCAATTGCAAGTAAGAACTGACGAATACAAATTAATTCCATTACCCAATATCTAAAGATATGGAGTTTCAAGTAACCCAAGTATCACTAGTAATTTGGCAAACGCCATCTACGGTAGAATGGAAGGCACCATTGACTTTGTAATAATAATGATGGGTAAGATATGTATGTAATCTATAGAGTACCTACACTCCAACATATTGCTCAACTTCGGCTCAGACAAAAATATCTAAAAACTTATTAGTCAACCTAACCTGAAAATAAGTATCACAAACACTTTTAGGAAACAGAAGGTTATTTTAAGTACTGTAGTGAATCCAATAAATCTCTGGAATTTTAAATTCACAGTTTAATAGTGTAGTAACCCGGCTGATAGTCTAGTGGTTTTCCTCACTCCTTGGCGAATGCTGAGAAACGAACATCTTAATCACTCCACGGGCGCAGGCGTAATAATAACTCATGGCTGCGCCGATACCCTTATAATTGGCGAAAACTGTTGGGGATGCCAAGGCATGAATTATTTATTATTATTATTATTAATACATCATTGCGTCAAAGGTAATTTGGTTATTTGTTTTTCACGTATATGCTTAAATTGATGATTCAAATCAAAACACTGTAAACGCTGTTAAATAAAGAATTCACTACTTTCTTTGGGAATCGTGTAAGATACGTTTCAAGTGGTGGTTCTCCAAAGCAGGCTCTCAGTGAGAAAAATGTTGCTGAAACTCAATGTAATAACCGTTTTTATTACAGCTTTGCCATTGTGTATGTAAAGTAGTGCATATTTCAGAAAGTGCAAAACCTACTTTTTTTCTTATGTATACAAATACATCTATGGCTAAGTATATAAGTAACCAAAGATTTAAAATTACAGCACGACCCTCAAGGGCTGTGGCCTGGAATGAAGATGAGTGTAAAGAATGGGGAGAAGCGGAATTTTATTACACTTTAGTACGACAGCCAGAAGTAAAACTGCAGAATTGTTAGCACCAGGAACCGGTATCGACCTTAGGTCCCTTAGGATTTACACGCCAACAGTTTCGATATCTTCGGAAATAAGTTAGCGAGAAATTTGAACGTAAATTTTCGCCGTTAGTTTGATTAAAACGTCAAACATTAAAATTGTTTCCTATGGATTCACGTTTCTTATTGTTTTCCCCCAATTTTTCGTTCTTTTTTCTATACTTCTTTTTCGTTCCTCTTGGCGGAAATGTTTTACATTAAAATTACATATAAGTCTCACCGATAGTAGTGTATTGAATATCAAAAAGGTGTATTGAAAGGGGACTGAATAGAACCTAGCTTTGCGAGCTTTTCTCTCAAATGGCATGTATGCATCACAACGCCGTCATATGTAAATCCACATTACATAAACACAAACCCGAAACACCTATCTATACCATCTACTTTGTAATCCCTTGGGATTTTTACAAAATTGATTTCACGGAATTTCTAAAATATATGTGAATTGGATATTGAATTAGAGCTAACGCCATATATGTAGGTGTTTGCAGAGTGTTCCTGTCACAGCGAAAAGAAATACAAGAACGCAGCATAATAACAATATTTGTTAAAAGTATTCTTCCAATTTCAATGTTACGTTTCGGTGTTTATAAGGATATCAGCAGTTGAACGTCCTTATTAAGGTATCTTTCCAGTATAATTGAGATAATTTCTTCGAATATCAAATGCAGCGTTGAATATTAACATTTATTGACTGGATAATTCTTAAAAAGGTTGGAATGGCATCGAGTTATTGTTATTATATTTCTTAAAGAATAAATAATAAATATTATCTATAGTTGAGAGGATTAAAATTTGATATTTTATGATTAAATAAGTATGTTAGACAGGTTGTTTTCGGTTCACTTTTATGACAAAACCGCGAAAGAAGAATGATCAATGTCAATATTATTAATCATAAAAAAAGGAAAGCGCTAAAGAACACTGTTAATATCGTATGTCATTTTCGCTATTTTGTGAGATTGTCTGTTCTTGTTTCGAGGTTGGAATATATCTTCTACGATAATTACATGCCAGTGTCTACTGCTGTTGTTTTGCCAATATTACCGACCACAAATAAGAAGAAAATTTGAGGATTGTCAACACTCCATTGAAAATTTAGTGTTTTCTTGAAATGGTGGCATAATTTGCATGCAATTCTGGAATCACTGGAGAGTGTGGGCGGAAAAACAGCTGAAATATATATTTGAAATTGGTCGGATACATTTATAGAAATGATTGACGCATGCAAAATGTCCAGCTTGTAACAGCAGCAACCAAACCGACATCACCGACATGTGTTTCGCACTTTATTCTTTAAAAACTTGAAAGGTATGGCTTTAGAGGTAAAGTTTCGCTCATACTTACCTGATCGCCGTCAATATGTGAGGCTGAAAGCAACGACCTTGTTAATTCAAGTCGAGTCGGCAGAGTCGTGTGCGGTGTGCCGCAGGGCTTGTTGCTAGGGCCCACGTTATTTGTAAAATTTATTAACGACCTGGCACATGTTGCCCGCCAATCATACACGGTTCTTTTCGCTGACGATACTTCTCTTAAGTGGCATACCTCTAATCACGAGGATTTGAAAATTTAGTAAATATTGACCTTTCTAAAGTCTGCGAGTGGTTTGGTGCGAATAAAATCATCTTAAAGACTAATAAAACTAAATTATTACTTTATAAACTTCAACATATTTATTAATAACAGCCTTTTTTATCTTTTTCCGAGGTTAAAAGCATTTTGTACAAATTGAGGACTGTATTGCTGGATTGCATTCTACTCATTTGGGGAATTTATTTATTATAAATTTTAAGTCGTTCTCTCGTTGTGAGTGTATATTTGCAAAATTATTTGTAACGTGTATTACATTTTAATTGTTAGATTTTATAGTATCGCTTAAGAATATTTGTATAATAAGTTTCTGTTAATAGAGTTTATTAACTCGTATATTAGAGAAAGTCTATATACCTGTATTATTAATTTTAAAATTTATGCTATTAATTGTTAATATAAGTGTACAATAGCACTGATAATTTTTGATAATAACGCTTAAAATTTTACTGAACTTTCTATAATGTAATATTCTACTGATACTCAAACTAATGATATAATCTAGTAATGCCTATAATGTTATTTTGTATTAAGATAATTTAACGTCTCTTAGGATTTTATACAATGAAACGTGATATTAATTTTATTTTTATTTCTATTTGGAGCCATTATTGCTAAAAAGTATTTTCTCTATTAAAAAATCGAAATATTTTTGCTACATTATCCTACTACTTGTATGCACAAATTCCGCATGTTCCTTACATTATCCTCCGCAATTATGATCATGTATATAAGGCTTGAAGTTTCTCAGTAATAGTTCATTTTGTTCGAAATAGTGTTATCCAGTGTAGCTAGCATGTCACTTCAATATAACACTTTGTATTAATATTGTATCAAATATACAAATCTGTATAAATGTTATCAAATTAGGAGTTAAAATCAACTCGTTGAAGAATAAAGAAGGAACTTAAAATAAATATATCTAATTTCCAGATAACAATTCCAGGTAGCATTAAAAAAAAGTATAAGCGAATAAAGCATTTATTTTTTAAACAAAGTTAATAAAGTAAAAATACAAATACAGTTTTTCAAATTATGTATACATAAATTGAAACGTAATTTCATTTTGAATATGTAAAAACTTCAAAAGAAGTTAATGTTATCCCAAATTTAAAATTACAAAAGGATGTACACTTGTACATAAATATCCAAACATTACCAAAACTGTCACTTTCTTAATTGTTCTGAAATTCTTCCTTGCCTAAATATACCCTAGATATTCTTTGTAATGCAAAATATTAACCAATGACATCTGTTGCAATACATACCAAGACATTTGCTGAATTGTATACATTTTCCGTTACTTGAGGAGAAAAGTATGTTTATTTTAACACTGCATAATAGACTGGAATTGAAAACGAAAACTAAACGCAAGATTTAGCGACGACACAGTAGTAATTTATAATGGGCGTTCTCTAAAACTGCAATCTAATTGATCGGATCGTGATCGAAGATCCTTGAGATTACTGTACAGCTAACGTAAATTTATTGAACCAAAGACACGCACTTTTCAGCTAGCTTGGTTTCCGAACGTTAAGATCACGATCGGATCAATCTAATCGTACTTTTTGAAAACCCCTAGCGTTATATGTACTAATAACACAATTTCCAAAATTCTAATTACTTCATTAACATAAAACATAACCATCACAAGTAGGCAAATGTTAGGTTAATTTTCTATCAAAGCATAAGCATCCACTACCAAGTAGTATGTTATATTATTTATTAGGTACTTGCCAAATATGTTGTACTAGTTGTGGAAAACTCTAATCGATTAACATTTGCTCCACGTTTGCAGCCATAATTTTTATAAATTAAAATCACACAAACAATCAGCATAACAGAAGGAATCAACAAGAACATACTTAATAACATTTGCCGATAATTTAGACGGCAAAACAATGCCGTCTATTAGTCGGTTTCATCGGTAAAGTTCAACGATGAATAAAGCAGGGGGTGGGCAACGCGTTGTAAAAATTTATTGTAGAAAGTGGATATGCGTCGAATCCAGATAATATTGCAGACAATAACACTACTGATCTATATAATCATGTTCATTAATAGACAGGATTTCGAGCAATAGAGTATATTATTTTGTATATTGAAAAGGAAGTACGACCGAACTTCGTTGAAGAATAAACTAAGCTATATGGGTACTACGGTCTTTAAAATAAAACTGCTAAATAGGCCTCAATATTTCGTCATATATTTATGACTTCCTCAGGAGGACATCTACAAATTAAAAGAATATGAACCAATAGTAATAAAATATTTAAAATAATACTTACAAAGTTCAAACATAATAATCAAATTTAACGTATTTTAAATTTAGAATTTTTTAAAAGTCAAAAACATTTTTGTAAACAAGGTAATGTTACTATGTATTTTTTTAAAATGTTGCAGTAAATATGGTTGAGTTGATTTGTGTCTGTTTTGAAATTAATAGAATTTGATTACTGTTAATATGAACCATTTCTAGAAACTAACCGCTTTTTGTAATTACTTTCAACATCAAGAATTTTAGTATTATCATAACTAAAATTGTGATCTAAATTTTGAAAATGTAAGACAAGGCCATGAACGTTTACCTATACGACTATCACTTTTATGTTGAGTTATTCTATTCTTTTAGCATTTGAGAAGTTTGACCAATATAAACAACTTGACAATCACGACTAGGAATATTATATACCAAATCACTTGGTCCAGAATTGGTATCTTGTCTTTAGTTTTTGTAAAGATTGTTCTTATGGTTGTTATATTATACTTCGCAATTTTGATATTCTTAAATCTTAAAATGTTTAATTACTTTATTAGTTAAACCTTCTACGAAAGGTAATTTATAATATTTAAGAGTGGTAGTTGTATTAGTATTTATATGTTCATGTAAGGAATTTGGAGAGTAAATTAATTTGGAAAGATATTTTTAGGGTAGCCGTTATTCGAAAAATTTTAAATAACTTTTTAATTGTCGTTAAGAAATCTTGTGTCGCTAATTTGTGTAATTCTGTTTTCATAGCAATCACAGTATTATATTCTGATTTATAGGATGATTAGAGTAAAATTAATAATCTACCAGAAGATGTTGGTTTTTGATACCAATCTAAAATGATAATGTTTTTTTCTGATCTTATAACTTTGGTATCAAGAAAGGTACATAACAATCATTTTCCAATTCAGCAGTGAATTATAAATGATTATTATAGGAATTAAATATATTTTAAAGTAATATCTACTTATCATTAGGTATTGAACAAAATGTCATCAACATATTTAAAAATAAATGGAATTTTGAAAGGTAATTTAGGTATAACAGCATCTAATAAACATCCATAACAATCATTGCAAAATTGGACTAAATGGGGAACCATTGGTGTACCAAACATTTGTAAATAATATTTATTCATAAAAGAAAATAACAATTATTACAAACAAAACGTAATAATAGTATAAAATTATCTTTCGAAATTATAGTGTGTGGTTCAATTAAAGACCATTTTTGTATCAGAATATCAATTACTAAATCTATTGGAATATTTGTAAATAATGACACAACATCCAAAGATATCAACATAAAATTTTCAGGTATAATCATTCCTTTAATAGTACTAACAAAAGTGAAAGTATCTTTAATATTATAAGAAGTATTTTCAGAGAAGGCCAAAGTAAGAATGTTTGATAAAAATTTTTGTTAAATTATATGTAACACAGTTAACCGAGCTAACAATGGGACGCATCGGTATATTCTGTTTATGTATTTTAGGTAAGCAATATAATTTAGATGGTACTGCTTTATATGTAGTTATATGTTTATATGTAAATTAAAAACAAAAAAAAGAAATGAGTGATAATGATGCTAAACATATAACATATAAATATTAACAGTAATCAAAATTCTATTCATTTCAAAACAGACACAAATCAACTCAACCATATTTACTGCAACATTTTAAAAAATACATAGTAACGTTACCTTGTTTACAAAAATGTTTTTTGACTTTTAAAAAATTCTAAATTTAAAATACGTTTAATTTGATTATTATATTTGAACTTTGTAAGTATTATTTTAAATATTTTATTACTATTGGTTGATATTCTTTGTAATATTGTAGATGTCCTCCTGAGGAAGTCAAATATATGACGAAATATTGAGGCTATTTAGCAGTTTTATTTTAAAGACCGTATTACCCATATAGCTTAGTTTATTCTTTAATATTTATATCCATTGAATAGAATAGATGGTCTGGTAAATCTGATTATTTTACTATTAATGAACAACACATTATCCTTTCGACAATAATTATTTTAGTAATTAATATAAAGAGATTTATAATTTCTACAACCTATTTTTCTCAGTGTGGCAACATAGAGGGCTATACAGAAATCTAGGTACAAATCTAGAAAATACTAAAATTTGTTGCCCTACACAAAATAAATGTATAAACACAAATAAAATTTGTGTATGTATGGCAACAGATTTCAATCACATTAAAAACATTTTACGAACTGCCATAGACCCATCTTATTTTTCCTCCCACTTCTTTCATGTTCTTGCAAGGATTATTTTAATAATACTAAAATCAATTGCAAGGAAGCCCAAAACTGTTTTCAATTTCCTGGCTTGCCCGTGCTTCCCTTTATTCCCTAAACTAAATAATAACAATACTGATGCGATCGTCGATACGATATCGTGGTAAACTTTTAGCGATATTATAATTCCTTTCCTGAATGGTTTTTCGACTCATCCATCATCATTGGTGATGAAGTGCAGAGGGCAGTAACGAGACTCTGGAGCTCTCGATCATTCTAATTGAAACAGGATCCGCGACCGGCTGTAATGAGTGGCTGGCGCTTCTGGAGCCTTGAAGCCGCGCTTCTTGTGATGGCTCCACAGAGAATATTACTCCCGGCCGAGGTCTTCGTAAATACGCAACCCATTTAAACCTATCGATTCTTAATTAATTGTATATCATTTCGCTAAGACTGAAAGTTGTTCTTCTTGACATTTTCTTTTAAAACAACATTGTCCCCGTTTAAAAAGAAATATTTTTTTTGTGTAGGAATTAGTCGAGGCAATTATTGCGCCGTATAAATTTTTTAACGTGCGCGGGATATATGTCACTTCCGCCGACAATTTGAAATTCGGGAAATGGGAAATCGGCCATTGTTTATGCGGTTTAGAGACTACAAACGATATATGTTCGTGGGTACACAGCAATTAATCACGGATGCGTTTTGTGACATTTTTATGATGGAACGGAGCAGTATATCTGGTACAACACTGTAAAGGGGTCAGTTTGTAGTTTATGGTCGGCCACAAAGGGCCCACCCATCACACTCAATTAATAGCAACGATAATCTTATTTAACGAGACCCAATTGCATCAATGCGCTGTCATTTGACTAATGACTGTTCAATAGCGACATATGCAAAGCTTTAGCGTAATTAACTGCACCGACGGACTAATAACGTTTGTGTGTATGCGAAAGCACTTGGTCACGTTCGCTTAAATTTAATATAGCGCCCCTACAAATTCATAACTGCAATAGTTCCTATACAGATCTGCTTAACGTGATAATTATT
Source organism: Protaetia brevitarsis (assembly GCA_004143645.1). Lineage (NCBI taxonomy): Eukaryota > Metazoa > Arthropoda > Insecta > Coleoptera > Scarabaeidae > Protaetia > Protaetia brevitarsis. The sequence goes on from RXPK01000136.1 coordinate 2,605,839, forward strand.
TATGAGAATAGGCATTCACCTACATTGTTAAATAAGTTATTTAAAATGTAGTACATGTGTATAATTAAATTATCATCACTATTTATTCACAATAGATTATGATGTGTATGTATGGTTAATTAAATAAAACAACTTTCAGAAACACGAAGCAAAACAGTTTAAAAAATAATAGAGCACAGGTTTAATACTTCCTAATTAAAAACAAAAATACTAGGAATGCTGATATTTTGCAACTAGTTCCGACATTTAATTGATGTACCACCAATAAAATAAAATTGAATTGAATTTTGCATCGCGCGATGCAAAAATATGCATGGTCTTTCATTTGAGAAAAATGATTTTTACTGTTATAATAATAATTCAAATCAACCCGTAAGTTTTAGATGCCCTTTAGAATTTTACCTTCTTTTATTCTTTGGTTAATTTAACAGGGTACTTTTATAGTTCATATAAAATTTCTTTCCCTTTTATCGTATAGCAGGTACATGCGTCCTATGTAGTGCTCAATACATCACATACTTTTCTTGTTTTCTTTTTTTTTTTCAGAAAAGTTACAGTAACTGTAAAACGAGGACTGATATCCAATATGTTTTATAAAAGTGGCCTTAAAATGGGGAATAGAATCTAAACATGAAAGAAATGATGTAGGCTTCTATTTACATCAAAGTTGGCCACACCGCCCCGTATTACCGGAAGTATGACATTAATGGTTTAATTTTTTTTTTCTAAATATAATAGTTGTCTAAGCTGATCATTTATTCATCTCTAATAATATAATACAGGTTTAGCAGCAAAACTGCTACAACTGATTAATGTGTTAGGAGCTTGTGTAGCAGTCAGATATAAACAATAATTAAACTAAACTTCTAGAAAAACATTTCAATAAATAATTTATTTCAAAACGAAGTGGATGTATGTACACTCTGATTATGTTTGAATGCACAACTCATAAAATGTAAAGTAGGGGATTATTCCGGCACGATAACATGCTATCACAGAACAGAGGCAGTTCAAAGCCGATATTTAAAGTTTCTGCATGAAAAAATGAAACCCGTAGGAAAAAAAACCTGAAATACACCAGATTAAATACAGACATGTCGATAGAAAGGTTTCTTTCATCGAAAGCAAATACTTTACATCAAAGGAATATAATGAAATAAATAGTTTTGCTTTTTAACAGAGAAATATAAATGTTCCTGTTTTAAGATTGCATTGTTTGGATGAAGTTTGTAATGCTTCTACAATACTATAGTATCATAGGTATACCTTTGCAGTTATATCGTTAGTTGCCCTCTAATTATTTTTTTTTACATTAATGTAAAATATAATTATATTGTGTATTGTTTTTTACTTCTGAAAGTTTGTGTCATACTTATGTTTAAATACTTAGATTATAATTATGATTCTTTCATATGAAGCTTTCTGAAGTTGATTTTTTACCAATACCAGATAATAACAGTGATATATTGGTTTTAACACATTGGTTTTTTTTCTGTTAGAGAATGTTCTGTTATATAAAGGTGAGTTTTTTTTTATCTTGAAGCAATGGAATATCTCTAAAACACTGCATCAAATCAAAAAAAGATCTTAATAAGATTTGTTGCAATAGAAAATTTGATTCAAAATTTGGATGAGAGTGATAATGATGAAGAAAAATCCAATGCGCAACTAACAAGGAAATTCGTAATGCGTGGGATGTTTTGCGTAAATGCGTGATTTATAAAGGCAATGAAGAGATTTTTAAACATTTACAAACTATGAAAATCAACAGATTTTTTACTTGTAACAAACAATCAACTTAGAGCCGTTTTACACGTACGAGAATTTTTCATAAATTATAATAAAAATTATCCCGAAAATTTTGGTGAGAATGTTTCTAAGATATTTTGTCATGAAACTTTCAGGTAATTTTACACAGGAATAAATTTTAACCGAAATTTTCACGATATTTGTTATTATAAACAGGCGCATTTGTTACATTAAAAATTGTTATTTGATTATGGTTATCATGGAAATCCTAAATAAATAGCAGTTAACCAATAAACTAGCAAAATATGGATCATAATTGTTTCGATTTAGGTTACAACTTAGAAGTGCAAATGGAAGTATCTTTATTCCTGTGTAAAACGACCTGAAAGTGTCGCGGTAAAATTTCTTACGAAAATTCTCACCAAAATTTTCGGAATCATTTTTGTTATAATTATAATAATAATAATCCATGCCTTAGCATCCCCCAACAGCTTTCGACAATTACAGGGGGCATTGGCATGATTTATGTAAAAGTTCTTGTACGTGTAAAACGGCTGTTAGACTATACAGGGTGTTCCTAAATATCATGTACATAAGGAAGGGGGTAATTATTTGGTGTATTTTGTACCTAAAATTTCATATAAACATAGATCTGCAATCGCTTCGTTACCAATCTGCAGGGTGTTGAAATTTCAAGATTTTTTTCACTTTTTACTGTATAGCTCCTACAGTTTTTGAGATATTTTGCTCAAATATGGTAGGATAAGCAGGGAAACACGTAGAATACGCCAAACAACTTGATGACTAAATATTTAAATGTTCACTGATTTTTCTGGTGCTGGAGGATGTCTGTCTATTTCATTCAGAACAGCCTCTTCAATCTGTGGTGTTCTAACAGTACGTGGTTTACCTGCATAATTAGTATTCTTTTTAAAAGTTCCAGTTTCTCCAAGACGCCTATGAATATTTGAAAATATTCGATGATCGGGTATCATTCTATTGGGATAGCGCTCCATGTACAGACGCCTGGCTTCTCTTGCATTTCCATTCGCAAGGCCGTAGGTAAAATGCATGTCAGCCATTTCAGAATTAGTGAAATTTGGCATATTTACAAAATCATAACGAGTATTTAAAACACTTTTACACCTTACGGTGTGCAATTTAAAACTTTACTTATACAGACACAAGTTACGATTTCTAATGTCAGTTGTCAAATTAATAAACTCAAGTGATTATCTGAATAAAGCCAGAGCCTGCTAGACCATTTTAAAAATTTAATTTTCTCTGGCGAATTACAGAAAATTGTTTTCTATTTTTTTTTCTCGATAATGGTCAGAGATAAGAAAAAAATACAAGAGATCAAAAAGTTTCTAAACAAGACAGAAAATTTATTGCGTATTTTAGAACCTAGCAGTGGCGCATCGCAAAAAAAGTTCAGGGTGAGAAAAGAGGGCATGACCCCGAAAAAAATTATTACCCTGTAGATTTACATCATCATTTGGCATGGCTAATGATGCAGGCCTTATAGCGTAACCTACCTTCCAAATTTGAGCAAAATATCTCAAAAACTGTAGGAGCTATACAGTAAAAAGTAAAAAAATCTTGAAATTTCAACATCCTGCAGATTGGTAACGAAGCGTTCGCAGACCTATGTTTATATGAAATTTTAGGCACAAAATACACCAAATAATTACCCCCTTCCTTATGTACATGATATTTAGGAACACCCTGTATATTTTCTTCTATGAATGTAAAGTAATGTAATGTGCCGATAATGTACAGTAAATTAAGATTCTTCAAAATTTTGACTTTGTTCTAAAATGCCCTTACTATTATCAGTCCCTTAATATTATCAAAATGTATCTGGCCCAAAATGACCACATTAAGCGGATTTCACTGTATATAAGTTCTAGTATAAGTTTTAAGATATACAATTTATAAACTCACTCAAGATACGATTAATAATATCTACTGAAAACAATAATTTATAGTAAGTCAATCATCGTAGCCTACCAGGTGAAAAATATCCGGTTTTTGAAACCGTTAATAAATAAAACAACTCATTCAAAAGAAAACTATTGAAGGTAGGTATTGGGAATGTTACTGCAAATCGTAGAATTTAATTCTACACCTAATAATATAAAATTATACAGAGCATTCTATTTCAGCTTCGCAACATTCAAAAACTTCTAACTAAACTCTTTTGTAGAAAACCTTGTATATATTGGGTATTAAAGTTAGTCGTTAGAATTTGTTATTATACAAAAAAAAACCGTTCTTAATAATGAATATATGTTTGCGACTGAGTCGTGGGTTGTATCCAAAATTAAAATTGTTTTTTTCCTCTGTCGCCAACTTGGATGAATATTTAAAAAAAAGTGAGTGAAGCCTACGCTTTGCATTTTAAGTGACACCCTATGTCGACGTCAGAACCCCTCATATACGCGGTCAATTCGAAGGGATGCCCCTTTTCGCACATTTCCATAAAACAAAGGAATACACTTAATGAACGTCGCATAATTGAGAGACCGACCGAATAAATACATTTATAAGGTTATTAATCGTCCCGGCTTACGATGGAGAACACGCGTGTGGACGGGATATGCATTATTCCCGATGACAAGCCGCTAATTCCGAGTTGACTGGTTTAATATTTCATAACTGAATTAAGGTTCCTCAGCCCTGTGAGCATATTAATTAGCAACAGCCAGCACTCCACCTGACATTGTGCTAAGATTTCCCATAATTCGCTTGATTAAGTTGTTCGCAAGACGTTAAGTCGTCTCGCGCTTGAGACGTGCATGCTAATCAGTTTATTAAGTTCACTATAATCACGTTCCGGATTTAAAGGATAAGACGGCCGGCTTTACGTAATGTAATTCGGTTAGGTTGGAATTTATATCCACCTGGTTGAAATGTCGCTCGGCTACCGTTTCGGATTTTGCGGAACAACGTGACAGTTCTTAGGCGTGGAGAACTTAATTAACCGTATGAGAGCCATCCATCAAAATGTGATCTAATCATAATTTCAAGACGGGGAGGGGCCTAATTTAATCTTAACGAAGCTCAATTTATTAAGGTATGTTGAAGCACATAGGGGAAGCTAATTCGTTAAAGATAGATAAGAAAAAAGCTGCACAATTTTTGTATTTCAGACAATTGATTCGTAAATTAATGTGTAATTACAGCTGCTATAGAATTATCATGGTAAGCTTTTTTAGTAGATATCGGCGTCATCTATCTTTTATTTCGTTCCTGATGTTTTAAAAAAGGGTTATCATTGCCACATATTAAACTGGTGATATCAGTAAATTCACTTTTTGATATTTATAACCGCTCTAAACTTTTCTTGATACCACTGTTGAAAATTTTGTATGAAATTCTATCAAAACCGTGTTTACTACACGAAATATAAATTAAAAAATATAATTTATAAAACCCAAATTTTCTTTATGTCTTTAATAAGATTTTCATTACAGCTTCGCCTAATTATGCCTCACAAAGAGCATAAACTATTTGTTAAACTTTAACAAATATCAAAGTCAAGAATATAAGTAAATTCATGTAAACCTTGTTCATTACAAACATAAACAAAAACACAAAGTACACTGAAAACACATGCATTGTAGAATTATATAAGTCAATATGCGTATTTTTATATACAATTTGGAAATATGAATGTTAATCCACATTGTAATACTTCGAAAGTAACTATCCCTTCACGTACTAAATGATCTAAAACATTGGAAAAAGAATAAGAAGTGGGAAAACGAAAAACAGAAATAGAGAAAGGGAATAGGGAAAATGGAAAATGGAAACTGGAAAAGGAAACAGAGAAAAGAAAACAAGGCAAAGGGAGTTGGAAAGACAACACATAAAGGCGAATAGAGAAAGAGAAACGGGAAAAGTAACAGGGAAGGGAGAATAATAAAGAGAGAGTTGGAAGAAGAGTATAGGGAAAAGGGAACTTGGAAAGGGATAGAGAATGGAGAAAATAGAAACTGGAAAAGAAAACAGGAAAAGAGAACAAGGAAGAAGAAGTTGGGATATGAGAATGGAATATCAAATATAAGGATCATTATAATAGACAATACGTATCGCAGTTATTTTAAGTTGCACAAAATACCAAATATTCCACATTTAGACATTTTCTGGTACACTTTTAGGAATGTAATTTTGCATTTGCTTCTCAAGAATGCTGAAATCAGGATACCTACATATGTAAGGAAAAAAGACGAAGTATATGACAACATTTCATTTTGTCGACAAAAAAAAAATGAAATAAAAGTATCAAACCTTAACAAGTAGATCTTAGATAAGAAAATTAGGCATAGTTAAATAATGTAATATAAATAACTTGAACTTTAATGGTATAAAAGAATCAACTTACACATTATTAAAATCTTTAAATTGGTCATAAAATCAAAAACTTTGCCTCTTATGAGATTCTTTTTCTTTTTCGATTTTGACACATTCTTGGAATGAATTTTAGCACAAATATTTGTATTAGTATAGATTTTTGCACTATATGTTTTGCAGTATTGCACAGTAAATATCAACTACAATGCAATAGGGCAAAGTATACCATAAATATTTCTTCAAAGCATTCGTAAGCATCTAGATTAATTAATTTTTGATTCAAATTGACAAAATAAGCTAGAGCTTTGGTCTGCAAAATATCATATCGGATAAAGTAAAAGAAATAAATAAAATAAATTAAATAAATAAAAAGATATTAAAGAAGCACAGATACAATACACAAACAATAAATTGGGTTCGCTTCGATTTTCAAAACGCCTAATATATTGCGTATTTTTTCGGAAAAGTTCAATGGACTTACAGTGCAAAACCTGATTCCATATATAGCAGGCGATATTTGCAGTGTAAAAACATCTCACACAATATATTGTATAATTGTTTCTAATAAGTTTAGCAACTATAAATAACATTGTTTAGATAATATTTTAGTGCATTATATAACACTCTTTATATTGTATAACATTTTGCTTTTCTATTTTTTTCCTATTTTAATTGAAACAACTTTTCATGTTGTATTTCGAAAATATGTTTATTCTCCTTTCACTCTCCTAGTCTTTGATTATGCCATGAAAATATTATTTATATCATAGTGTACCAATAGGTACGCCTCCAATAATGTTTGTCAGAATCTTGTATAACCCTATTCATTATATTCATTATTGATGGGCTGCTATGAAGCTGACTGCTATTTTGTAGCAGCTAACAACCGTTGGCAGTTTGTAGCAGCTATTCAATATCAAAAGAAGCTGCTTCCTTTTGTAGCAGTTTCCTGATATAGTAGACAAGTGCGAATGTTGTGAAACATACATATGTATTCGTAGCAGTATACACCAGTAAAGCAGTGTATAAAGTGTAGTGTGTATAACACTGCTTCTTTACGTTAGCAGCCACAACCTGCTTCGGTAAATGTTTCTAAATGTTTTCTAAATTCTAAATGTTGTATAAAGGAGTATCATATGTCGGTTTGGATTGGAGTCACGTGCTCTCAAGCGTGCAAATTTTGTCGTATAGGGATATTTAGGTCGTCTTGATGACTTTAGGAGGCGCATGGCGCAGAAGGGATTATTTTCTTTTCAATAATTCAATTAATTATTTTTTTACAGCACGGGTGAGAAATGGAGATAATAATAATATAAATGAGTAAATTGATTTTTAATTTTTTGATAATTTATTAATTTGTTGTATTTTGTAGTTGTAACTCCAGTGCTTATGTAATAAAAAAAAACATTATTCTTATGTGATTATTAAATTGAAGAAGTTAGTAAGTTTTTTTCCAATATATTAGAATTGCTTCTCTTAATATTAAAATCATATTGATATTGTTATAATAATTGGCACTAAACTATTGCAATATATGTTGGTTGTATTTCATTCTAGTAGTAAACTTTGCTGGTAACTTGTAACTGAAAGCCTAACAATAATTTCTGTATGGAGTTGTTATTTATATAAATTTGGGTATTGATAATAATACAAGGAACAAAGATAAAAAGGCTATATTTATTTGATATTATAAACACAGGAAATATTTTATTATAAGAAACAGTTCATGTTCATTTTGTTGCACTATCTATGTGTCGTAGAGGTATTTTACCGTAAAAAAATGTAAAAATAAACTAACAAACATGATGAAGAAGGTATTTCTAAAAATACTCATATTTTAGTGGTGTGTTAAGTAAATGACAAGCGAACGCGGTAAGAAAAAAAAACTGGAAATAACGAATATACGGACATCGCATCCGCTTAAGTAAATAAGAGAATAAAAAATAAACAGAATTCATTTGCTAACAACTACGTAGAAATATTGTTTTTGTCAAGCCCAGGTAGAGATAATTTTATACCAATTAAGTAATAATAGTTATTTTGTGTAACAACCACACACAATGTAAGTTTCGCTGATTAGTTTTCCTAGTTTTTATATCGATTTTGATTAAAAACTACCTATATACATAATGCATACCCTCGGAACCTATTACTTGTTATGATTGTAACTTGTTGCAATCATCTTTTATAACTGATTGAAAATTTATTCTTTTCCGTTCAATATTCTTTTCATTTATTAATCAATTGTTTAATTATTATAAAGAATTAGACGGAAATGCGGATTACTAACTAGTTAACCATGATGACAGTCCACTAAGATTGTGATCACTATACTAGACTGCACCAAGGTATTTTTGGGTTTAAATAAGAATAGTGTTAGTGTAATTATTTAGATCACTGCTTTGCTGTATTGCTTATTCAGACGCCAGAAATGATAAATAACTGTTTTGTAATGCTCAAAATCGTTGTTTAAACACTAAAAATCAATAATTAAATAAAGTTTATTATTGATGGTGAAGAACAATTGTGAATCTCTCAATGGTACAGATATGTTGACTTACATGTTTAGCCATCTTCTAAATAAGAAGCTATAATAAATATAAAGATATAGGTTAAAACTACCTAAACTAAAATTAGTTATAATATTGAACCTATCTTTTTTAATTAATAAACCTCTTTCAAACTAATTACTTTCCCTCTTAATAATTTTTTTTTCAATTAGAAAAATTATAAACAAACTCCTCTTGTTTATAATTTATATATAATTAAACAAGAAGAATATGTAAGTGGAAAAAGGAGAAAAGAAATTAACTAAAGGGAAAAATAACTAGTTTGAAAAACGGTTTATTAATAAACCAAAACGAAAGTACTGTATCATATATTGAGTTTTATTCGTATTGTTAGTCATACGTCAAAAAAAATTAATTAGTTCATAATACTTATCATTTAGTTAAAAGAGATTTAGTTAAACCAGAAAATAAAATTTATTGTGCAGCCATATTTGGCTTGTTTCACGTATTGAGTGCGAACGATCTTCTTTTTATTACACTTTCTTGGTATTGTATCAATGTCATTCCTATCCAACCTTTCTTAGCAGTACGTACTGGAGCAATTGAAAAGTATATCAAACTTTGAAATATGCAGTTATTAGAAGTATGCATGATCCTTTTAACTGTTGCATATAAAAGTTTAAAACGAAATGTGAGGCAACTGAGTTCCTTGCCATAATCTCACTATCTTACATAAACGAATTTATCCGAAAGGGGTTTACTTTGGCAGAACACCTATAACTACACAGAGGAAAACGAACTCTCGCAGCTATATTACTATATTCGGATGATAACGTTATATAACTTTTAATATTTAATGTCGAGTCGTCACGAAGGTTAAGGAGGACGCAGTAACTTCTTGTACGTCCTTTCCTATACGGCCAATTGGTAGTTAAGTTATGAGATATAGGGGCTGAATTATAGAAAGTGACCAGTATCCAATTTAAGTTTAGTGTGAAAGAGACGGGGCCTGAAACGGTAACGGCCCCATCGGGACACCGGCTCCGTCCAATGATTCAGACCACCGACCGGCAGCTATCATATCGCAGTTGGGGCGCGCTCTACTAACGAACGATGAATTGATAATGAATGTTAATTTCGAACATAACTGACATAAGTGCGATCAACTTCATTTGGGAACAGACCGTTCTCTCGCAACCGGGATAATTCATGTCCGAACGTTGAATTTGATTTTTCCGTTAATATTGCATCAGTATTCGAGTGGATTCTCCAATATTGCTATTGCCCTTGCGTACTTGTTTATCAGAGAGCACCTATAACAAAATGAAAGAAATCCATTTCTATGTAACAACATCCTTATAAACAATTATACACAACAATTTTATTGTAAAAATGAGTGATTGTTGTCATTTTAAGATGCACTTCAGTGGGCTATTATTAATTTCAAGATGCAAGTTTCGTATTGCAAAATCAATATCAGTCTTTTTACCAAAAACAATGACAGCAGTTTTTTTAGTATTGATGTGAAAAAGTGCTAGGTAGACATTTTGACAATGTTGGCAAGGTTAGAGTTTATGACGGTAATGGCAGCAGGAGGAGCTTAAGGATTTATAGTATGAGAAGTGAGCAGGACTACGCGTACCTTTGTACTTTATAAAAGCTTGATCCCTTAACTTCTACATGTCCTTGATCGTATTGGTAATCCACGGCTAGTAAACCGTTCCAATTCTACATGTTTTATATGGAGCCTCAGCATCCATTTATCATCGATAGCTACAGCATCAAAGACAAGGTAAAAAGGAGCATTGATCAGATCAGCGTAAAAAGAGTCATAATGAAAATATTTAAAGTCCCTAAATGTCTTTAATGCTCGATTAATACATATTGATGGTAAAGATATATTAATTTACGTTACCTATGATAACCAAAATAACCGCAATAAACTTAATATATTTATTTATACTATTACGTATGGATAAAATAATGCAACAGTTTAGTTTCCATATGCTAATTTTCATCTTATATCTCTAGAAACGGTAAACTGTTTTCACCAATAACAAATTAGCAATTGAATTAATATGCCAAGTTTTTTTTTTCATGTGGTTAATTATAATAATTCCATATCACATAAGCTTTTATTAGAACTTCCACCCACATATTTAATAGTCTTTAGAAATGCCAAGGTAAGGTTTTGAAACTATTATTGGCTATAGATTTTATTTCCATTCTACACACCACGATTTCGCATTCGAAAAATTGTTTATTGGCTCTTTATCCTAAGAATGTTTTTCCCAAGTTGGTTTCAGATATTACTGATTGCGAGATAATTTATCTGATGAAAATGGCAAACACTTGTAATAGTTTTATTTGAGTTCATAGTCGTATAGAATCGTATAGCAACGAAATTACAGTTCAATTGGCAAAAATAGGTGGAAATCCGATTAGTTCTAATTTCAAATTGTATTGTGACACAACTCAATACATTGATTAACAGACTGTGTAACCAGCAAACGCAAAAATTGTTAACTGTTGAGATAGTTGTGACGTGAGATCAACACTCTTAAACGAATTATTTTTTTGTGCTAAAAGCTGGTGTATATAAAAAATCTGTACTCTCGAAGTTACTTGAAACTGTTAATTTAATAAAAAAATTAAAAACAAGCAACTGAGTCTCGATTCCCTCATTTTTTCTTCGGCTTTTAATTATTTCATCACGTTTTCTCATTAATTTTAAACTAATGATTTAGTTCCGATTTATATGTCTACCTTTTAGTAAAGATGTATTAGCTAGTTCTTGGATTCTACAGAAGGTAGAGGTTGTGGGCCTAATTCATATTACCATGTTCAAATACGAAACCTAAAGCAAATAAATGTTGCAACCACTCCATCCATTTTGCTTTCTTCTGTCGCATGTTATCCTTTCTTTTGTTAATAATTAGTAGCTAATAATAGGTAATGAGCACTTTTTAATATTAGCATTAGTACTTTTTCCTGCAGTATCATCAATTTTCTGTTGATTATAATATTTCTTTATTCAGCACATTGTAGAAAATACAGACAAAAAAAAAATAAATAAAAAAGAAAGTTTTAATGATGCTTTTCTCTAAAACAGCATTTTTATTCTTGCCCCACTACAGACGAATATATAAAACTTCCTCCGCCGCAAAATGTTCTTTTAAAATAAGTCAACGTTTAATTTTTTAATTGGCACAACTGGGATCCCGTTACAAGCGAACTTTTCTCGTTTGGGACAGAACGCCTGTTTAACATTTAATTGCAAATTCGACACTTTAAATTTAGAACGGTATAACGGAGAGAATCCCGGCAAGATTGATATCCCCTCTCGAAAAAATACGGCAACTCCATACTGCCTCTTGAATGGAAAACTGCGTGGCGTTAAATTGAAACCATTGTGCTCTCTAACATACCTTAAATGATTAGAAAGTAAACAGAGCGGATTAAACCAAATAAAATATGTAGCAAATCAAGATGGGGTGGCAATGAAGCAGTCAGGGGTTGTTCGACAGGTTCTCTAGCCGGGGCATATGGTGTTGCAACATACATTAGCAGGTTGCGTATCGACTGTGCAGCCTGAGGGTGGTTCGTCGCATCAAACATGCAGACTGTTAGGGGTGCAGAACCACCCTATCGATATATAAATGTCTGATGTGCACTATGCGATGCAATACAGCTTCAGATGCTAGTAAAATTTCCATCGTTTAAACATTATGTTCACTACACGTAGGAATTGAACCGTCACCTATCCTGAGAATTGAATTCGGTACACTAATTATATGTGTATGTACAAATATACTATTGTACACGTGTACAGGTGATATTACAATATGTAAACCCTACATCACCTATATTTCACACATTTGTCTAGGAGCTATTTAGATCTCAGTAAATTACTTGAAATTTATATCAAAATAGAATATCGACTTATAAATAAATATGTACAGCCTGCGGAATTCGAAATGTCCAAGTAATAAAATACAAACCAAAATGCATTATTTCCGCACGGTAACCTTTTAATAGCAGGGACACATTGAAAGCAAACGTATATAGTTTTCATAACTTAGTTTATGAGGGCATGAACTGTGTTTCTGCATGGACAAATAAAATGTGAAAAAATCTTAAATATTCACACTTCGAACTACTACGGAGGCTCCTTTCATTGAAAGCAATATGTTTTACATCGAAGACATAGGGTCAAAATAAATTATTTTTTAGGCAAAACATGTAAATGTTGCTTCTCTTGAGATGGTACTGTACCAACAGTTTTCAATCCTTCAAGCCCTGTATTGGGACATTATAGTTGTATTGTTTGTTATGCTCCAATTATCGTAGGAGTTTTAAGTTTTAAATAACGGTTTGGGTTATACCTGAATTATGGGAAAAGTATTTTACATGTGATCTGAGGTTTCGCTTTTTTTTAGATTCAGCAAAGATACATGAGTTATGGAGACAAACAATTATATATCGACGACAACATCAATAAGATAATGCTAAATTACAATTGTAAATTAAACGAAGTAACAGAAATGAAAAGTATTAAAAAATATGGATGGATTTGAAGCAACAAATAAATAAAAACATTAGACAATACACAGAACTCGTTTGGATTTTGATGAACGGAGTTTTGCCAGGAAATAGTTTAAATTTAATGAAAGCACCAATGCATAAACAATAATTTCGTGTGCCCATTTGCGATTTAATTTATCATTATTGTAACATTTTTTATCTGCCTATCTTTTGTAAGCAAAATACGACTTTGTTGCATTATGTACTGTCTTGTTAATTTGAAGGTTTCTGTTATCATTTGTAAAGTATTTATTTCTTTTTTTTTTAGTACAAAAAATAACGAATAAAGAAAACTTTTAGAATATAATATCATTAGTCTAACAAAAATATAATATGATACTTAACAGAATTTTAGGGAAGCGGTACAGAATATTTTATTTTTTATCTATTTCACTTCTAATTTCTCCATACAGAACATGTGGTTTATGTTAACAGTAGTATTAGAATGTTACTGTACGGAAATAATAAACTCTTAATTTGTATTTTGGGACTTATGCCTTTTTGCGCAGATTGTACCTAAATATATAATATTTTTTACTGTGAGGGTAGTCGTAAATAAGTTAATATAAAAAGATTTCTCTCAAGAATTTTTTTTATCAAATTAGCAAAACAACAAAAGACCAAATAAATATTATAACTATTTGATTAATTAGATTCGATGTTGATTCTGTTTAGGTATGGCATATTTTTAAGCACAACAATTTAATGTCAAGCGCCTGATACTTTAGATAGAAAACTCAACCAAGTATAATAGTAACAGAAAAGCTAATCTCTCTGTTGGGATTTTGATTTGAGAGATATAAAAACGCTATTTCAACATTTTTTTATAGTGTTAAATGTTAGTCATTGATCTAATTATTAAGTGGTCAAATAAATGCAAAAACAATGTTAAATTAAATGCTTATAAGGTTAAAATAACGTTTTAAATGTCAAGTGTCATTGTTCGTATTTACACTGTACTATGGCACAAAGGTAAACCTGGACGATATGTAGGTAGTCTATAGGACAATTGTCCAGGTTTACCTTTCATAAATTTCTTTCTATTGCTGTGTTACTAATTGTTTGACCTTTAATTAGTGAATAAAAGAAAATGGCGAGAACTGACTGAAAATTAAGCACTTTATGCAAATAACTGCTCTCATTTTCTTTGTTAATTGGCGAGATAAAAGAATACCAATTTTTGGCAAGTTGTAAACTCTTAAACCAAAATTAATACTCCAACTCTAAAAAAAAATGTAACAGTCATTACGTAGGTAAAAGAATCGAGGGATAGAATTACAGAGTCTCTGTTTTAAATACGTATTGATCCATAAAAGAAATAGTAATTAGTTCCTAAATTTCATAAGAAAATTTAACAGACACAGAAAGATTGAATTTTCTCTATTTTTTGCCACAATATTAAGGAAGAAATTGTCTCCATTTTCTTCTTTTGATACCACACATAACTTATAAATGGAAGCGAATGTATTCATTATTTATCATATTCTATTCCCTCCATCATAAAGGTATTTTCTTGCATGAGTATTTCTGCTGTGTAAGATTAAAGAAAATATCTTCAATTAAAAACGTTTATCCTTTAAATCGTTGCCGTTTTCTCATACCCAAATACTAAATTTATCCACACAAAAGAGAAGAATTCTTCTTTAACGTTTACTTCGTTAAAGGCATACCATCTTTCCTGAGAGAACAAAATTACTTCCAAATTCCATTCGTGCAATCGTGAAATATTTAATTCTACCATGGAGGCTAAAATATTGGAGAACAGTTAAAACTATAGTAGATTCAACTATGTTTTCAGCTGTGTATCATTTATTACATATAAAAGCTCAAAGTACTTTTTCTGGTTTCGGTTGTTTCACTCGAAGTCCAAATACAAACTCTTAAACTCTGTTTCCTGCGATAGCAGCAGCGAGGAACATGTCAGCATTATCAGCAAATTTTGAATGCTCCGCGTGGTCCCTCTCTTTTCCGACTTCGCTCTAGGTAATAAAAAGCCAATAAGCACGCTAAAGGTGACGAACTCTAAACTCCCGAGGTTAAAGGTACCGACACCGCTTGCCAGGTTTTGTATATATGTTCCTAAGTAATAGTAATATTCCTTTTACAAGTAAAAATATATTGTCCAAAGGACTATACTATCCATGAGTATTATTTTTATAGTCTGAGTTTTTAGGTGGTTATTAATGTTATCTGATCAGACTGTGGTGTTAAAGTTTAAGTTACTACCTTTGTCTTTAAAAAATTTAGATTTTGGGCAAATTTTTTTACTAATAACTTTGTGTTGCTTGTGGGGTGCAACAATTGCAATATTTAACTACCCCTTACTATTATTCATATCCTATGTCACATGCTTCTCTTTCTGCTAATTATATTGATGGTTGTTCTGTTCATTTTACACAAGATATTTAAAAAAAAAAAAAACTCTAATTTGTTAGAGCATAGTTCATTTTGAACAAATTATAGATAGATAGATAGATAGATTCTTTATTGTCTCAAGCTTAAAAGTAGCTGGACATTGTCATAAAGTATAATAAATATCTATATATATATATATATATATACAAAAAAATACACACATTATACAAACACATAAATAAATACATATGTAAAGAGGACAATTTCTTACATGCACTAATGAGACCGCGCAAGATGTGCCACAAATTCATCCACGGAATAAAATGCATTGGATGCAAGTATATGTTTTATTAACCGTTTGAATGTATTTCTATTAGAGTTTTTCATATGCTGGGGTAACATATTAAAAAGTTTAATACCTGCAGACGATGGAGATCGCTTAGAAATATTCAACTTGTTTAAATTTAATCTAAAATCACCTTTACCTCTTGTATCGTATGAATGTAGATCCCCATTTCTAGCAAAATTGTTTTTATTATCGAATATATAAAGAAGAAGGTCTAGGATATAAATGCAAGGGACCGGAATTATTTTATATTTAATAAAATAAGGACGGCATGACTCAAAGTACCGATCCTAGATATACATCTAATAATCCGCTTCTGCGCTAGAAACACCTCTGAAGAATGTTTAGATAAACCCACAAAGTTATACCATACCTAATTCTAGAATGGACCTCACTATAATAAAATGATAAAAGAGTATCAATGGCTACTGTTCCTCTCAGTGACCGAATTTGAAAACAAGCCCTATTAATCCTGGAGACGACTCCGGCACAGTGCGCACCCCAGTCCAAAGTTTCGTCTAATTCGACACCGAGAAATTTTACACTTTTCACAGACTGAAGAGAGGCACCATGCAAGGAAACGTCAACGTCAAAGTTGTGATTCGATTGCTTGGAGTGGAAAAACATATAGTTAGTTTAGATAGGTTCATATGCAACTCATTCGCAGAGAACCATCCCTCCAGCTGAACCAATAGCGCAGCCGCTCGGTCACCAACATGCAATGGATCAGTACCCGTAACAAGTGCAGTTGTATCGTCAGCATATAAAAATAATGAAAACCTGATAAAATCAATAATGTCATTAATAAAAATAATAAATAAAATTGGGCCCAAAACAGATCCCTGGGGAATACCAACAGTGACAGGTAAATGTAAAGATGAAAATTGTTTAACATGATTATTAGACGATGTAAATGAAATTTTAACAAATTGATGTCTACCAGAAAGATAGGAGACAAACCATCTCGCCACAACGCCACGAATACCATAATACTCGAGTTTTTCAAGTAAAACAACATGGTTCACACAGTCGAAAGCTCGACTCAAATCGCAAAAAACTCCCGCAGAACACCGGCCGCCGTCCAATGCACGAATAACATCTTCAACAAAAGAATGCACTGCGGAAATGGTGGAGTAACCCTGACGAAAACCATGCTGTCGATTCGATATAATATTATTTTTGTCCAGATATTCAAGTAGTCGCGATAACATTGCGTATTCGAACAATTTTGAAAAGCTAGATCCCACAGAGATTGGTCGATAATTTTTAATATTAGTTTCCTCCCCCTTCTTAAACACAGGGTGCACAGCAGAAATTTTTAATGAACTAGGGAAGGTACCTTCCCGAAATGACAAATTAACAAGCTGTACTATTGGTTTAACTAAACACGGCGCTACCTCCTTTAACAACTTGCACGGCACATCATCATAACCCGAACTGCTTTTGTTTTTTAACTTGGAAAATATCCGAAACATTTCATCATGAGAGAAAGGAAGTGCGCACATACTAAGGCAGCCACCACAACGACCAGGAGCCTGCGTAATATTAAATTTCATTTTATCACTATTAGATATTGTTGAACCACTAGCAATATTGTGCGGCTCACAAACAAAAAACTCATTAAACTTAGCGGCAACCGACAGAGGGTCCTTCACAGAAACATCGTCAATAATCAATTCAATATTTGAATATTGCTTTTTTCTACCAATTAAGTCAGATATTATGGACCATGCCTCCCGAGTACGATTAGTTGAAGTAGATAATCTTTTCGAATAGAATAATGATTTAGTTTGCTTGATAGAGAAAGGTGTGCATTTTTAGCTTCTTGATAAAATTTCTCCAATTGTGGATATTTTAACTTTAAAGTATAAAGATTATGAAGGTTACTACTAGAGCTTTTAACTTCATTAGACACCCACTGATTCTTGCTATTATTATTATTAGGTATATTAACATTTCTTTTTGGAAAATGCATATTAAAATAAAACATAAATAAAGAATGGAAATGATTAAATGCATCGTCGACAGATAAATAACTTTCATAATCAGGCCAATCCACATCCACAAGGGCATTAACAAAATCCCGCACAATGTCATCGTGAAAACTTCGTATACTTTTCTTAATTACACGGTTTTGTTGAATTCTTGTTGGTAAATTGCAAGTAATAGTTACATAATTGTGATCGGAAACAATGCATGGCAAAACTCTACAATCCGTGACGTCAAAATTTACAAAAAGGTTGTCAAGTATAGCGTCGTTGCGCGTAGGATTTCTAACAAGGCTTTCCAAATTAAATGTGGACAATAAGTTACTAAGGGTTGTGGATCTCTGACTATCATTTTCGAAATGTACATTAAAGTCACCCCCAACGACAATATAGCAGTATTCATCGTAGATGAACTGCAGCACATCATGCAATACATCAAGAAATGCATTGAAATCACCGCTCGGCGATCTGTAACATGTGAGTATAATAATTTTTATCCCGCCAAAACGCCAGGTAAGACCACATACCTCAATATCAATCTCACGGCAAAACTCACTCAAATTAATTGGTGACACGTTTAGATGTTCCATAGCCCACATAGCCACACCACCATGTATGTGAGAACTTCTACAGAAGTATGAGATCAAATTAAAACCGTCAATACAAAATAAATCTACATTAGTTGACCAAACTTCAGTGAAACACAAAAACCGAATAGCGGTTGAACAAAAGTCAGCTTTTATTTGTGACAACTTATCAATAGTTAAACCTTGGATATTTATTAATAAAATATCTATTTGTTCACTCGCTTCGACGGTTTTCAGTTTAAAGAGTAATTACAAGAGCTTTGCACCTGCACATCAGTAATATTGTTCTCTATGGAGCCCGTTTCCACTTCGTCATTACACATGTTACCATTTATAAAGTTGACTGTATTATTATCACTTAAATGAAGAGCAAGAACTTGCTCAACCATAACCTCCGCCGTACGCATAGAAGGAACTTCGCCATTCCCGCAGTTAAATGAAACTATGGGATTGTTTTGGTCAATAGCACTGGTTTCAACACACGGAAGCACCTCAATGAGGTTTCCTCTTCGCACATAATTAGAAGACCTCGCAGTGGATGCGCCGTGTTGAAGTTGAAGATATGAAATACCTTGCCAAACAGAGCACAAAAGTTTCTTTTTACCTTTTTCGTTAATATGTAAACCATGCTTTGTGTAGTCGTCATTCACAAGGGTACGGTTACAATCAATGTAGTAAAAGTTTTTGAGAGTGGAGAAAATCTTGAACATTTGAACATTGAGGTTGTACACAAATCTATTGAAAATAGGACGGTGGTGCCAGTACGGTGTAGAAATCAGAATAACATTAGTATTTCGTACAGCGTTCCTTATAATTGCCATTTTACTGTCGTCCATTGGTCTACCCGTAAGTGCATTATTTGATCCGCCCATTATTACAAGAAAATCTCGCATGTCAAATTTTTCAGTCAAAGAGGCAACATCCTCAAGAACATTCTCCATACAGGCACTCGGTTTAAAAATACTGTAGCATATGAAATTTGCAGGTAAAAGTCTCCTAAGGTGAAAAGCAGCTCCGCGTGCATGACTATCTCCCAATATAAGGACCCTCGAACGATTATCACCCTCATCCGAAATTGAAATTCCCCGAAACGGTTGTGTATTTAATATCACAGATTTTGCTTTTGGAAATAAATTATTCTGACTTTTATTGTTCGATTTCTTTTCTTCACATCGTAACTGCTTGCTTTGGCTTACCGTATTTTTTTGTAAATTGTCGTTGATTGTAGATTTTCGAAAAACTTCCTCATCGGAATGCGAAGAAGTATCGATGTTCTTTTCGTTGTTTACATCATACTGCATAAGCACATTGTTACTATTCTAATACTTCTGACAATGAAGATTTGTAACGAAGAAACAACTAATAGTAGAAAAGTACTTTAAAAATTCCACGGTCACAATTTGTTATTCATCTGAAGATGTTGCTACTATTTTTCATTTGCACAGTATTGATCGTAAGGCGAGCAAGTTTTTATGGTGATGGTATGTTATACTTTTTCTCCATAACATAAGTTTTTATAGATTCCTATAGTAAACGACCCATGAGTTGTCCAATTAGTACAATCCTTACAAATTATTGACATGTCAATTTTTCTTGGACCAACGGTAATCATTGATAGTATTATTAAAGCAACTAGAAGTAAAGTTGTTGAAATTGTAGCTTCGTTTCAATATTTTATACCCTTTAGACGTAAAATAGATATGTAATTGGTATGGTTTTACATGATTGGTACTTTAGGTATGTAAAATTAATTGCTGCTAGATGAACTACTCTACGTGCCAAAAAAATTCCAACAGCTCGAAGGAGGTCAGTCACAAAGCTGAAATCTTAACACAAGCAGTAAACACCTTGCAGGAACTTTGTCGTCATCTGCAACAAGCCTGGGGTGAGATTCCACAAGCTGCCATTGATCATCCAATCAGAGCATGCCCCACAGAATTAGACAGTGCATAAACGTGGGGATGTGATATTTTATTGATAATTTTTTTCAGATTGTTGGTATTTCTTTTTCCAATTGTTATGATTTACTACTGAAATTTAGTGGTTATGATTTACTACTTGCAATTTGTCAAAATTTCAATACCTTGAAGCAGTTGAGTCACAGCTCCTTCGAGGTGTTGCATTTTTTTTGGCATGTAGTTTATATTCCGCTTATCAAATAGTTTCAGCTGTTACACTCATACAATTATTAGTGCAATAGAATATGTGGTAATATCTCTGTCCACCTTCGTTTTCCTTGTCTTATGCCGCAAGGAAATACCTAACAATATATTTTTTGCTAAATATTCTTTTGATGCTTATGCAATCTTAGAAGTTTGTATATATTGCATATTTTTAAATAAGTTACTTTATTTCACAATAAATTCTGAGTCTAGAGATCTCCATTTTTCCATTAGCATCTATTTGAGTAAATATTACC
Organism: Protaetia brevitarsis; assembly: GCA_004143645.1. NCBI lineage: Eukaryota > Metazoa > Arthropoda > Insecta > Coleoptera > Scarabaeidae > Protaetia > Protaetia brevitarsis. The sequence goes on from RXPK01000136.1 coordinate 2,626,736, forward strand.
CATGTATAAGCTTCTTGCGGGGAAAGAATTTCCGTTAAACGACGAAAATTTGAATATGGGTCGAGATGGTCAATTTAAACATGTAAATACAGACGTATGTTGACATTAGGATATAACTCACGGAGCGCGAAAAACTCAAGGGATCAGCGCGACGTTAAAGTAAAACACCATTTACTATTTTAAGTGATCTGGGATTGTGGGAGCTGCGCTCTGGTCTCCGGCGTGTACTGAAATAATTAGTTATTTAGCATAAAATACAATACAATTAATATTAACGCATCACTCCCGTATACGCGGTGGAGTCACGCGCGTATTGTTATATTATTTCGCGACGATACCGAAGGGTGCCATTTACTATTTGGGGGCGCAGTGACAAATAAATAAGAACATTATTCACTCGGCGGGATACCCGACTGATCTTTGACAAATAATTATACTCATTCCGAGTCGGATTATTATCGAACAAGTGTTTGTTTAGGTTTGTTTGTGCACCGATGGAAAGATTAAAATGAAACCAAGCAGAAGACTTTATAAATAAACACTGAGCAAACATTAGTCAGCCACTGGCCGAGCACAATACAATTATTTCGACGGAAGAGTGATCGCGAACGATTCGTGGCCATTATAAATTTAACAAGGAGAGGCGTTTGTTTGAAGTGCTATTGCACACAACCTATTGAGTGCAGTACGGGTACGCATAATTGAAGGCCTAAAATATTACGGTTTATCACTGTGCAACCACTTTTTCGGCAATGATTTCCTCAGAAAAAAGAGTTACTGACTCTCGAAAATGATCGCCTCCCAATTTTTATTTTTTGGCAAACAATAATTTTAACATTTTGACCAGCGGTTGATTGGTACATAGATATAAAAGTTTTAAATAAAATTCTTGAGAATAGTGGCCATATTTTAATTCCTCTTAATTCATTGCATTGTTATCCTGACGTTTCAACGGAATTCCGTCTTTTTCAAAGGTATATTTTACAATTTTAGTTAGCATTCCATAGTCTTATCTCCCAGCCTTATACAATTAAAAATAAAAAATTGAGCTGCACTTTGACGACGATTTTAAAAAGTTTGTGTTGTCCATAATTGTTATTTAAAAAAAAAGTGTATAAAAGATTGTGACTCAATTACAAATAGTTTTTAATTGTATACGGTTGGGAGATAAGAAGGCTATGGAATACTAAATAAATTGCAACCTTTTTCTATATAATTTTATTTGTTAATTTACTAAATAAATTGTAAAATATACCGTTGAAACGTAAGAATAACAATATAATTTGAATTAAGAGTATTAAAAATATGGCCACTAATCTCAAGAATTTTATTTAAAACTATAAACCATGTTTGGCCAAATGTTATAAGATTATTAACATAAATATAATGAATTAAAGTTAAACTTTTACTGAAACTTAAGCTTCTACTAAACCGAAGGCACAAGGAATGCTGCTTTCTATTTTTTCAAACCAAATGCTTTTTGAAATTTTAAGATTATCTTAAACTCCGAACAGATCTCATCGCTACTTTGCATCTCCTTTCTTGTTTATCATATTAAGTGTTCTTGCATCGTTTCTGTGGCCTTTTAAACGACTGGGAACGTTGATTCTGTGTAATGGATTTTCAGGATAAAGAATAAACTAAATCATTAATGGTTTTTTTCAATTTGGTATTGTTGGTAAAAAAAAGTGGATATAATGGTAATTGTTATTGCATATAAAATATACCGGTCAATTTAAATTTACTACGAAATTTCAAAACAAATTACAGTAATTGTAAAAGACATGAATGAACTTACAATGCTGTCATTTGTTTAATTTACAATTAATCTTAATTCATGTGTAAATGTCCTAGTAAAATTATTATATTTCATATGTAAAACCAATTAGCATCTTTTTATTCATTTCCCATGTTTAGTTACTTTGTGAACTAAATATGAAGAATAGAAATCAGATTGAAAAAGACATTAACGAATTTTCGAAACAAACCTAAAAAAAGCCATTACAAACAATAATAAGTAATTAATATACTATAGATCTTTAACGTAGGTAAATTGTATTTTGTTACATCATTTATTCCACAGCATTACTTATACTTACCTATTTTTGAGCTGCTTAAAATAGAGCAATGAAAAGACATGAAAACACTCTGTTGAGGGTGTATATGAAGCAAGAAAGTTGATGTCAACATTGTGTATAACCGAGAGTGCTAGAGACTTATGTATATTTTGTTCGAGTAGGCCAAATTGCTGTTAGTATGATACTAAATTCTTAGATTCGGTGAATAATTTTACATCTGTCGATAACTGCAATTTGTCGTAGATACCTTATACATACTGTGGAGGTGATAGGTTTCCTTCATATTTAAGGGAATGTACTTTATTTCAGGAAAATTGCAGTTTTCAGTAAATTCAAACAAATATTTCTTTAGAAATTGTTTAAATGAGCGGAGATTTGGACTGTTTTCATCGCTTCATGAATTGTGTAAATCCGACGTTTCGGCAGTGTTTCTACTGCTATCTTCAAGGTCAGGGCTACCTTGAAGATAGCAGTAGAAAGTCAAAGTCCTTATCAGGGATACAACAATGTTAGAACAGCCCAAACAGTAACTCATGTGCTACTAACCCATCGTTAAAAATTTTATATCATGAATCAATTCTGTTGTGAAAAAACACTTTGCAATCGAACTGCAATTTGATTGGCTTATTTTTTTTTTAATTGTTCGGGGTAGATAATGTCTAAGCAATTAGTTGCTTATCACACATTATTGCAGAGCCAAATCTCCCTCCTAATGATCATTACGAGTCCGGAAAAAACCGGTTACCATAACTGACCAAAGTGAGATTGGAACCCACTGCTTCTCGCAGTAGGTGGCACCCCTTAAGGCATTCGGCTAATACAGGCGCTAATACAGTTTAAAAGAATGTATAATTCTTTTCTAGATTACAATAGTATTTATTTTTTAAAACTTACTATGATAAAACTAGTTAATAGTATAAATATCTGGAGCTGCCACCTATATGTTTGATCATTAATGCTTAAGCATTAACGCAGCATAAACTTAGCATCCTCAGACCGGAGCACGGACAATAAACTGCTAAACAAAAATAGAAGCTGATTTATATACAGGTGTCCCACCAAATCGGCTCATTACGTTTTTGAACTTTCCAATATGAGTGTGTTTGTAATTTGCAGAATAATAATAGTCAACTACGAAATCATCTACGTAACGAAAAGGTTTTCAGTTTTATAGTTTATGTTTATAATCTGGTACTTATACAGGGTGTTGATGTCAACTTTTTTTACATTAAATGTTTAAACCGAATGGTATAATTTTTATCGATCCAGTAAATTCATCGTATCATTTGCGGCTCGTTTGTATTAGGATTCCTTATCCTTAAACTCAACCGTTTTTATGATATTTGCAATTATATATGCTTTTTTCATTCAGACAATATTTCATAGAGAACACTCTATATATATGACTTGCTAGACCTATCTAGGTATACATACAGCAAGATATTTTTCCTATTCATTAGTAAATGTTTAGTTATTGAACATGTACATTTAGATGCTGTTCGATATTAACAAGCCATGGTACACAACAACAAACAAGAGTGATGTCTTTTATATTTGGTGTTAATACTACCGGCTCTTTTCCCAAATGAACAAATGAATTTGTGTGATGCTGGACCTGGTAGAAATACCGTATCCATTAATAATAATAATAATAGTAATAATAATAATAATACCGGCTCTTTTACACATTAATCCTAACTAAAACATCATGACCCGAAAAAAGAGCAGAGAAGGTTACAGGTACAAATAATATATTACATTTATTTTACATTGAATTTAATAATAGTTGAAATTTGATAGCATGTACTTAGATTTACTTACAATGAACAGAAACTGAAAAAAAGCAAATAAGATAAAAACGGAAGTCAACGGAAATATTCTAAATACAAACATTAATATTTCAAACAATGATCACTTACTAAATTAGTGCTAATCGTTAGACAACATAGAAGGGAGATATAAATTAGGAACAAGCCGTTCCGAAAATGTTCAATATGTCAATTATGTTTTCAAGACGCATTATTCGTTGTCATATGTATGTTGTCAATAATTATGACTTTCTCTGAAACAAAATACAATTTATTAATAATTGTAAATCTACTAATAATAAGGAGTTCAAATATACAATTTAAACAAGGTAAAAAAGTAAAAATAGTTTACTTGTTTGAAAAGAGGAATTTAAACTATTTTTTGGCAATTTTATCCAAGCGGTAATACTTTAAGAACTACCAAGAAGGACTCCTTTGCTAGCCAACTGCCTTAAGGGTCATGAATACTACTAGGGGTTATAGTTCGAATCTTGCACTGATCAATTACGGTAAACCATTTTTTTTCAGAAAGATTTGATTCTGCGAGGGTAGCTGATTGGCATCAAATTTCTTAATTCTTTAGAAAAGTAGGTACTTATACGAATAAGTGCAAAATTTTACGCTGTACTCAATGTTTTAATAGAAAATACAATGTTTTCATTGAAAAGAAATTTATTATTACTTTTTAGACCTCAAACTCATCAACAATGATAACAAAATTCTAATTAAATGGTATACTAAACCACCATGGTTTGGACGTTATCTTAATTTTAAGTCTTCACAACTTTTATCTCAAGAAGTTAGTGTTACCATTAGTTTAGCTGACAGAGCAATAAAATTAACAAGTCCAGTTTTTCGATCAGATACTATTAACAAAGCAAAAAATATTCTAGAACAAAATAATTATCCAAATTCTCTTATAAACAAAATATTCAAACAAAGAATTTTTCTTTTTTATAATAAATCAACAAAAAATATAAATAATAGTCAAATAATTACAGAATTCATAAAAATTCCTTATGTTAAACATTTATCCGAAAAAATAAATCAAATTTTCAAACCATATAATTACAAAATTGCCTATCAAAACACAAACAAACTACAAAACCAAATCTATTCAAAATTAAAATCAAAAATTGAAAAAAGTAAAACATCACACATAGTTTATAAAATAGACTGTCAAAATTGTAATGGTGTATATATAGGTAAAACCATGCAATATTTGGAAAATAAAATAAAAGGACACAAATATAATAAAAATCTTACAGCTTTAAAAAAACATGAAATAACTCAAAATCATACCTTTGATTTCAACAACGTAACAATTTTAAATAAAGAACAAAATTTAAAAACACGTAATATACTTGAAATAATTCAAATTTATAAACATAAAAATGCAGTCAATGATAAAACCGATGTGCAATATTTCACAAAATTATATAATTTAATTTTATAACTAAATACAATATTTTTAAACAACTATTTAATTACAAAATTCAAAAAGAAATAATCAAAACATCCTATTTTAAAACGCAATTTTTAAATAAAACAATAATATATTCAAAATCATAGTAAACAAAACAATTTGTCATTTATTAAACAAAAACATTTTATTTATAATTTACACTTTTTACATTTATCTATATACTTGAAAATGCTTTTCAATAAAGCGAAACGTCGTACTCATTCATGTTTTTAATATTGACGACCTAAAAACCAAGAAAAAAAGAAATTACATATTATATACATGGTCAAGATTTGAAGCTTTAAAATGAAAAGAAATTGTTGCTAGTTTAAAAATATCTACTTTGTTAAATACTCTTTTGAGCACCCTGTACGTGATTCAGTGAATATCGCTATAACAGTAAACATCTATGTCCTTGTACTCACACCGATACAAATAGAACTACATATAGCATGTTCTACGAAGTATTTGATTTTATTCGAAAAAGCACAAACTTCAAAAAACTAACAAAATTGCAAAAATCTCAAAAAAGAACGTTAAGTTTTGGAATAGCGAATCCTAAATTTGCAAATTTACAGTAGAGTGTCACAAGTCTTCCTAAAACCCTAAGTAAAAATATTGCATTGAAAAACTACAACATGAGAATCACTCAATTTTTGAAAGAATTTCACATCCCTCAAGAAGTTCAAAAATTGAATGAGATCTATAATGATAAATCTATATAGAATAAATCTTCTACGAAGTATCTGATTTTATTCGAAATAGCACAAACTTCAAAAAACTAACAAAATTGCAAAAATCTCAAAAAAGACCGTTAAGTTTTGAAATAGCGAATCCTAAATTTGCAAATTTACAGTAGAGTGTCACAAGTCTTCCTGAAACTCTAAGTAAAAATATTGTATTGAAAAATTACAACATGAGAATCACTCAATTTTTGAACTAATTTCACATCCCTCAAGAAGTTCAGGAATTGAATGAGATCTATAATGATAAATCCATACAGAATAAATTTGATTTACTTTACACATTTACATACATAGTAAAGGCTTTTTACTATATTAAATTTTGAAAAAAAAGTACAGATCGAGGTTAGAGAGGTTAATTTACCCAATTAAGAAACATTTTTCGCTTCCAATGCAGCGATTTCTGAAATGAAATTACAGTGATAGACCGTTGAATGTCGCGTGATCCAATTTTCGTAAAAATTGCCGCCTCCCCTATATCGCTTAAATTTACCGTACTAATAAAATCTACCTAACGAACTAGGAGCTAACCAAAATTTCGCCCCGTCGGCGGATAGACATGTCACTCACCCATCAGCGCACGGAAGGACGTCGAAAGTTCTCAACAACCTCCTTAAATATTACAAGCAACGCGATACGCTGGGTGAACTTTTCAGGCGCAATAGGATCACTCACTTTTCCCACTCGGCAGCGCTACTCCTTATTCTTCGAAGTGTAAGCTAATTAGGAACTTAATTGCTAAATTTGTTTAACTACATTAGCGGAGCCAATATTAACGTTGCTGCCTTCGTTACACTTTACATTCTTTATCCCTACATTTGCATAGCTAATGTCTATTGGATTAACGGGATACCTTTAAGTGTTACTGCCGAACACTTTCTTATGGTACATACTAATTAATATAAGAAATTTAATTATTTGGTGAGTAGAGTAGTATCATTTACCAGTTAAATTCAGTTGAAAGCATTAAACATATTCTGCAAGCTTCTTTACTCGAATAAATACATTTTATACATGAATTTACGCTCATAGAGTATTAATAAATCCATGAGCAGTTTAAAAATAGTGTTGTAAACCATAAAAACTGAAACAAAGACTTTTAATCAATATAATAATCGAAAGCAACTAACTCGTATAATGATCTCTTTATCAGCTGCTAGTTAAGAGCGATATTCACACAGCGTGTTTCCTATGGAGATGCAGATACTTTAAGGACATGTCAAGGAAGTTAAAATAAGCAAAAGAACATCATTGGCACTAGAAGTTCTTCTGGACTTACCACCCTTGCACATTGTTGTGGAAAGGGAGGCCAGATTAACCGCATTTCGCCTATGATGGTGATAATGATGTACCCATTACTCTTCTGAAACAAATTGCCTCGTTCATTGTTAAACCCTTGACTAGTCTGGCGAATTCATTATTGATGATTTACTGATGTATTTCCTGGCCTTTTAAAAATATCTAATGTTACTCCAATTTATATTACTCCTTTAGAAGTGGCCAATTGCCGTCCAAATTCTCTAAATGAAAAAGAGGATTCAAAAATATTTGAATATGTCATGTTAAGTCGCCTGCAAAACCACCTATTTAAAAACAATGTAGTAACAGATCGCCAATACGGTTTCAGGAAAAGTCTCTCCACAATGTCTGCTGTTCATTCCTTCATTAACGACATTGTTTGCGCTTTGGACAGCGGAGAACATCCTTCTTCGACTTGACCCGCGCGTTCGATTTCGTGGACCACAATATATTAACAGATAAATTAGAAATTTATGGTATTCGTGGAATTGCAGCCAGTTGGTTCAAATCGTACCTTTCTAATCGCGTACAATATGTGAATGTCAGACATATGTCCGCTGACAACGAAACTTTTCGTCCCCATTGTTGCCTGTAGACATCGGAGTTTCTCGGGGGTCTACATTAGGCCCAATTCTTTTTATCATATTTATAAGGGATATTGTGGATTTTATTCATTGTTCACTACACATCTATGCGAATGATACGTCTATACGATAATATCAGGAACCAGTTATCAAACAATACAAGATGTTCTATTGAAAAAACTAAATCAATAGTTCTCATATAATAAATTACACATGAATATAAATAAAACAAATTACATGGTTTTTAGTTTATCTAGTAGTAACATTACAAATATACAGGTGACTTGAACTATGTAGTATTAGAATGTAAAACCTCGATAAGATTCTTGGGTATTACCATGGATGCCAAATTCAGCTAGAATGAGCATTGTACGGAGCTTGTCAAAGGTATCAATGTTCTATGCTTCTAAATTAGGAAATTAAAATTCATCTTACCCCATGGCTTTCTAATGCAATTTTATTATGCCCAGGTTTATTCGAGGTTATCCTACGGTATTGTTTTTGGGGTGGTTGTGTTAGTGCGCGAATTGTATTTCTTGTCCACAAAGGCATTATACGATCTAGCGGGAAACAAGACTCCTGATTTGTGCAGACCTTTCTTCAAATGTAACGTTTTACCTCTTGCAAGTATGCATAATAAGTATATATAATGGAACTTTTGATATATAAGTATATATTCAAGAATCAACATCTATGTACGAAAAATGGTGATGTTCATCAATATAACCCGTGAATTAACTTTGTAGTCCCTCTAAACAGATTCAACGATTATTTAATCGTCTGCTGGCTCATTTCAGAAGTTGCCCTAGTTTAAACAATTTCAAAAAAATCATGCATTTTTTAATTGGCCATTGTACATATAGTGTTCAGGAGTTTGAGGATGTGATTATGCATGTAGCGTTCCTTTATGTAACTATGGCACACTTGTATGTTATTTGTTGTTTGTTAATAGCCTGTCTGTGTTCTTGTTATTTACTATTCTCTTTTATATATACATATCTTGACACATAATATGTTCTATATATTGACATATTATGTTCTATATTTTTTTCTTGATTTTGAAAAAGAATAATTAATTCTTTTCTTCAATTAATTTTACCGTCTGTGTTATATCTCAAAGAAAAACTTCATTTATTCGGGAATACGGTATATATTGTATTTTTTTTTTACATTAGCTACTGCTGTGTACACCTTTGTTTTCGCGATTTTTTTTTTTTTAAGTTGCACAGATGTTCTTGTTTACTCCGATTTGCCTTTATCAATGTTTCGTGGGAGTTTCCTCAAATTCATTTGTTTATTTTTAAATAAGATTTTGTTAATGAATTGATTGTTTGATTTATTTATTTAAATGTTCAGTTGTTTTAAATTAATTTCGTTTATTAATATGGTTTACATTCACTAGTTTTGTTTATGTTATTATGTTTTGAGATTTCGTCCGTTGGCGGACTGTTCTACGTGCGATTTCGCTGTACGCAGCGGTCGTGTTTGTAAGGATCAGTTTCTCGATAGACGTTAAAGCGTGAGTAGATATTTGTAATTGTTTGCTGCCATTTTGTTATTTCATTTGATTTAGAGATTTGTTTCGTTTAATTTGATTATATTTCGTCCATCAAGGAACTCGCTTGATAATAATTGTTATTATATTGATGTGTACACAATTTAGATATAAGATCATTTATTATTTTTGGTTCTGAAGGATATTTTTACTTTTAGCAGTTAATTTTTTCGTTTTTCAATTTTGCTGATTTGGAATTATTTATTAATCACCTCGGGTTGGGTGAATAGAAGCATTGTGCTTGTATGTAAGTTTTTCTTTTGTTAATTTACTTGTATTGTCCACGTTTAATTTAGGTTGTTTTAATTTTGAAACACGGAAATTACGTGGATTGATTGATATAAAAAGGATTATCTTCCTGAACTAAATTGTTTTTTTGCTTTGTTAGAGGATTTAGCATTGTCCTTTTGTAATTTAGAATCTCGAGCAGTTTTTTGATTTAAGGCAGGGCTCTCTGTCCAGGGTTATTGCTTTCTGCATAAATGTAATTAACAATTTTTTTTTCTTTTTTTTTATATAATAAATTCTTAATTGTTATTAACGTCATTATAACTTCTGTTCTTTTATGTTTGATTTTAACCTTTTCAATTTTTGGGGTAGTAAAGAAAGTCAGATTTCTTTCACCCACAATTTACTTTTCGTTCAAGTTTTAATTTGCGAGGGTAACCCTGAATTTAATTGTTCTTTTGCGCCCTTTTAATTTTTTAGCCGTTGGGCTAGCTAATTTAATTTTTTCATTTTTAATTTTCATTTTGCATTTTTCAAAATTCTTTTGTTACCTTCAGTACACAGCACTACGTTTCGATTTTTTTCTTTTAATCCATTTTGGATTTTATAACTTTTAAATTTAATTTCTTCCTTCTTAGTTATTTACATTTTCTTATAGTCCTGGGTTTTATTATTTTTAATTAAAAATGTAATTAATTAAACTAGTGAAACTAGTACGTCATATAAAACATTTTAAAAACTTTTCTTTTTTAATTAACAAATTACAACACGTATTGACACTAACATCTTGACGTGAACAAACACAAACACAAAGTACGTATTTTTTTATCACATTTGCACTGACCAAACTTACACACTGCTTGTAGTAATTAGTTAATAAATTTCTATTCTATTCTATGGCAAATAGCGAATCAATACATACTTATACATACTTATGTTTGTGGAACCAGCAAACTGCTGAAATTGGTTACTTCCGCCGGCATGCTAGAAATGCCCTCGGACATGATGTGTATGCGACCAATGATTGATGCATATTTTACTACCCCTTTTCGAACAGAAAGGAATGGAGATGCAATTAAAAAAACTGACGCAGGCAGACACCTGCTGATTTACGGACTGTTCAAAAACCGAGCTGTATGTGGGCGCAGGAATATCTTGTCGCAATCCAAGAATCAGAAGATATTACAACCTTGAACAGCACATAACGATCTTTCGAGCTGAAATCTATGTCACTGAAATGTGTGCGAGAGAGACTTTGGATAAATACTACAAGCACTAGAAGCGCATAAACGCAACTCGAAACTGATCTGAGCTGTAAACACAGGCTAAACACATTGGGGATGGTTAATGATCTATCTCTAATCTGGGTACTTGGTCCCTCACTCATTTCTCATCGGACGAGAATTGGTCTTTTCAATGTGGTATGGTGGTTACCTAAGTTAGAGTAGGAACATTTCATTTGGTATAGAATCCACATAGTACTTAGAATAGGTAGCCCCGTTTTATACCTTTGGGTGGAGCACGGGATTAGGACGATTTGTAATTATGTAACTTTTCATAAATAAAGTGTGTTAGCAATGTATTCAGTATGCGAACAGTGCAAACTGTCACAAAGAAAAAGCGGTCAGAGCAGATTCACATTAACAGATCACATTTAAAGACCGTTTTACACCTAGCTATTTATTGCGCAATTTATTGGCCAATTTAAAATTTTACGTGTATAACACGCATTAATTAATTAATTGCCCAATAAATAACTAGGTGTAAAACGGCCTTAAAACGCGTTTATAAATCAAGAGGAATTAAACAGTATAAAATTATATTTCTTTACACATTAAAAGAAGGGAATGAAGCACGAAGTTTGGAATTTTGTCATATTTTGGAAGAGAAAATTCTGAAGAAACGATATTTCCATAAAATTTGTATAAATTTATATTTAAACTTAAAAGTTTTCAGACTTTTACCTATTCATGAGGCGATCCGGGGACACACTGTACATAAAAAGCTATGTAATTTTTAATATAAGTGACACAAAATAAACCTAATACATGAAAGCAGGGATCTCCTGAAATCTTTTCACTTCTGGATCACTGGGCAAGGATAAAGAAAAAGAGCTTTGGATGATTAGAAACAGTAATGTAAAGATTGTTCAAGTGGGCAGAAAAGCCTGCCGGTATGGGATATGGATAAGGTTATTTTTTTAACATTACCCGAAGCAATAATTCCCGCAAACTATAAAAGTAATAAAATACGACTTCTAATTGACGCTACCATTCATAAATCCGTTGCTTCAAGGGCAAGAGGAATTGGAGCGCGATGTTTAATTTTCGGTAGGTGTGCGTTCTTCCCGATTGAATACAGAAATCCACCGCGTTACGACCGCCATAGCTGTAACGGAACAAAGAAAACTAACATTACGGCGCGTAAAAATTTATTTTAAAGCCGTCGGGCGGCGTGTTTTAAGTGTTGCACGCCCCGAAGGCGTAAAACCGGCACCGGCAGCACACATTTCAATTATGTATACGACATGGTCGGCCAACGAGCCGGAGATTTGAGCTATTGCTGGCCGTAATATAGTTATGACGCGTTATTTTTTAATTCCCGAACACTTCGACGGACGGGGGAGATGGAGGGAAGTTAACGGAACGCCCGGGCGCAAAGAAGAATGCCATGAAAATTAAATGATATGACCGTCTCTCGGAGGAGGTAATTTTAAACACTTCTCCTGTCATAAAAGATGCGAGAAAGAACCGTTCCGCGAGTTTGAGAAAGAGGAGACAGGGGACCCCGTTTCACGGAGTTAAATAAAATAACATTTCTATGAGACGAGAGGCGAGGCGTTATGAGGCTAAGGGGACATTACAGCGTTCATGCGGGACACACAAATAATAAATATTATAATATACCGGATGGCGAACGGCGAGAGCCGTACGGCTCGGGCACGACAATGCAACACATTGTTATACACGTCGTACTGATGACAGTTTTGCTTCTTAGAAAAAGTTTTATTACCGTTTTGGGAACGGAACTGCGACGGTATGGCCGTGCATGTTTGGACTTAATGTACGCAGCGCACAACAGATATCAAGTTGGAAGTGTTTGCTGAAAGCAGTCGGAGAATAACTGGAGAAGAGAGGCCGCTGTCGGTGAAGAGATACGAGAGCAATCCCGACGATACCGGCTACCGGGGGACGCACTCACTCCCCTCGTTAGCGCTGGACTTGTTCTTGATAATTAACGATATCCCTCGGCGAAGAGACAATCTCATATTTTATAAAGTAAAATCAAGCGTTGGTTACTTTTCCCTCTTTGCATAGGTCATTATTATATTACTCTTTTTTTTCGTTTTCTACCGCACATAAGCAACCCCAGCATTATATAAATAAGAGAACACAAAGGGGGATTCACGTAACGATCAATCGATCCGACTTTTATGGTGTAGACTCCAGTAATCAAATGGACAATGGCTAATAGGTAGAAGTACTGTAACTAACGGGTGCATCTTCAGTTGAAGAGAACACTTTTTTGTCGATAAAAATCACACATGTCCAATCACGGTTTGAATTTTGCTGGCAGAATCTAACTGGCCCTTCAGCATGCTTAGGTGTGATTTCAAATTTTCTAGCGGGTTTGCTTGCTACCAAAACGGCACCTTTGAGCCGGCGACAAATCGTTCTCGTACTGCTGTTAAGACGAATCGTATCTAATATATGCCGGAATGAAGTGAACGGAGTTTTTCGGGCACACTGGACTATATTTTCATTTTCTTCTCTAGTTGTTACACGTTGGGTATTTTTTGGTCTTGTGTTCAATAACCGTCTTAGCCATCTTCGAACTTGGCCCATCTATTTTCCCATAATTTCATCAGTATTAATATCAGCAAGTAACTGTTTAAATAATACCTACAGTTTTATTTATTGCAAGATTTAATAAGCTTGGTAAGAATAAAACAATAATCAACCAAAATAAAAAGACAACGATAAATTTACTTCATTTGCAAATTTGCATCTGCGACATATCAGCATTCGCCAAGCTGATAATCAGTCTTCGTGTTTCAACACGCGAATCTCTTTGGCATAGACTTCCACCCATTGTCCTATATTAAAATTGTAAAAAAGAACCACCACCCACTACTTATATAACAACTATTACTAAACAATTAAAAGTATTTCTAAATCAACAACGACACATTACTTCAAAAGCTGAATTGCAACGAAGTGTGTGCGTGGTGCAAATGTTGTTTGCACAATACCAGTGTTCAGTTTAAGGGAAAGACATCCCTCTTGAGGCACTTATCCACATGTGTTCCTGTGTCCGCGTCTGCATGTGTGTGCGAATAACTGTATGTGGCCTCCTGATCTATACACACAGTGATGATATAATAATTCCATTTTAAACAACATACTGCTGTGAACTGATTGTCCAAGCATATAAGTTTAAAGAAATTAAAAATGACAAAATTAATTTAGCTAGCTCAGCAAATATGAATTTAAAAGGGCGCCAGAGATTCTTATATCTCAGAGTAACTTTCATTAAAAGTAATAGTGGGCGATTGTAAAATTTGACTTTCTTTAAAATCCCCAAAAATTGAAATGGCTGATTCAAAAATAAAAGAACTGTAATTTTAAAATGATATTCACAATCATTAAATTTATTGTGTAAAAAGAAAAAAAAACATTTAATACAAATTACAGGAAAAATTAAAACCATGAATATAAGATTCTGGCAAAAAACAAACCTGCATAAGATTCTACAATTAAAAAGGACAATGCAAATCCTTTAGCAAACAAAATGGTGAATTCGTTCTAGAAGGAATTTCAAATACCACAAAAAATCCACGTGGTTTCAAAAATCCAAAGCAAACTAAAATTCAATTAAATAAACGTGGAGAACCAAGTAAAATCAAAATGAAATCAAAATACAAGCCCAAAGCTTCTCTTCACCTATCCCGAGGTGATTAAAATAAAATTAATTTGGAAACTACAAAAAAACGGAAAATTTAAACTCTAAACGCGATCACTTCTAAAACGAAAATTATTAAAGAGCCTTACATGTAAATTGTGCACAACAATATAACACCTATTAATAACAAGTGAGTTGCTAGATGGACGATTTAAATATTTCAAAAGAACGAAGTACATCTTAAACTAAAAAGAATTACCAGAAACGGTAACCAAGAGACCTAAACAAGACAATACTCGCGCTCGTCTATCTGGTAACTGCCGGGCCTCAAGGTAACACAATCATATATATGAAATTTACATCTGCGTGCGATGAAGCCGCAAAAATCATAGAATACGCCTTATAAGAAGGACCAAAACAAGATAAACAAATGCTAAACATATAAGGGAAAGAAAAATAAACTAAGTAACTGAACAAATAAATACATCCAACAAAACTACTAAATTCTAAGCAAAATACACAAATATAAACATAAGTGAGAATTTGCGCGCGCCAATGCCAAAACTTGATCTTGGAAAATTAACAGCATAAAGTTCAAACAACCGGAGAGCCATACCATAGCAATACGTAAACATTACAAAATTAAAAACAAAAAATCAAAAATTAAGTAAACAAGGGAGTTGTAATACAATAAAATCGACAAAAGTAAAAATCGCTATAGCTATTGAGTTACTAGTATATATTTATTAACAAAGGTTGCCTTACTTTTTATCAAACACTTGATAATATTATAGCTAAGGGGGCTACATGAGGAGAAAAATTAATATAATGACTGACAGCCAGTCTCGAACCCCGTAAATAGGTTAAAACTAGTTAGAGACTGCAAATAATCCCTCAATACATTGGCATGAGACTACCCGGTGTCTCTGATTTGGGTGCCGAGACATGAAGATATAAAGGGCAATGTAATAGCCGACGAACCAGCTAAGGAGGGCTCTAAAAGACACTTCATGGGTTCAGAGCCCGCATGTGGGATTACTAAAGATTCCCAAGAAGGGAGATCTGAACCTGGTTAGATAAACAAAGTACAGAGAAATGGAGGCCGGCTGAAGGTCAACTCCATACCAAAGCGCTAATAGGGGATGCGGAAGCTAGATTCTCTGATAACCTACCCAGCCGTAGCAAGAAAGAAGCTGAAACCATTACTGGGCTGGTAACTGGACACTGCCCCTGAAAAAACATCTATACAACACAGGCCGAGTAAGCGAACCACCGTGATGCAGAAGATGCGAACTACAGGAGGAAACGAGTTTACATGTAATCTGCACATGTGAGGAATTGAAGGTACTCAAGCAGAAATATTTCGGGAGAGATCTATTGGAACTCTCGAAGGTTCTCAAGTTCCCACTGGGCAAGATACTAGGCTTTATAGAGAGTTCTGCAATGAACCTGATTAAAGGACTATGCTTAGCTTAACTAAAAATTTTAACATTTTCGGATTTACTCTAAGTGGTACCCACCTCAGCATAACTTTAATTTAAGCAAAAAGAGGAAGAAGATTTGCGTTTAAACACATGGATTATTTTAATTAGTATAATAATTAGTTTAGTAACAGATAGCATCCACATGGTTCAACTAATCGTCCCTTCTACTGTGACTACTAGGGTCTATTGTAGAGCGCATGTTATCTTAGAGTTCATCCAACAAATTTAGGCCCTTAAAGTGCCTAGCTCACTGTCTTGCTAAATGATATTGTTTTCAGGTCGCCTAGGGAAGGGTCAGCCTTTTCGAAGATTACATACCTGATTCTTGTAGCAGCAGGGTAGTGGTAGAAAATATTCACAAGTGTATCCTCATCTTCCAAACGCAGTCGGCATTAAGTCTCATCAGAGAGCCCAATTCTGCGTAAGTGCTCTCTGAGTTTACAGGAACCTGTAAAAGCAGAGATAGTTGCCTTGACATTTTTACGGTCAAGCAGTTTCTTAGTTCTGGCGCGTCTTGGTGAAATACACTCCTTCGCATGCACCAAACCAGGACAATAGCTTCAGCATTGCAGCACTTTCTGATTTGCCCAGAATTTAGTTTGCTATTTAACTTACAATAACTTAACAGCACCCTTTTTGGCAAGAATATCTGTTTCCTCTTTTTCAAGAATGAATGAGAGCTCAGATACCCAAATAGGGATAGATTATTAGCCATCCCTAATGTACTTAGAGTGTGTTTACAGCTCCAGATCAGTTTTGAGTTGCGTTAGTGTGTCTCTCATTTTATTGATTTATGCTTATAGTTTTTACTCAAAATTACTACACGGATTTTTGGTAACGAATGTAAACGTGCTTTAAGAACAATCGAGAAAATAAATTAATGTATTCCTGCAATCGAGAAAATTTTACAAATATTTTCAGTATGAAACAATGCATTCTGTTCATCGCATATTTTGATAATCTCACAATACTTCTGACAAAGTTGTATTAGCACAAAAAAGAATTATCTTGAAAATCATAATCTTTCAAAGATTTTTTTCCCTAAATTCGTTTAGAATGGATAGGTAATACTTGAGAGAGTGAATATGAGTTTTTTCTAAGTGAAGTAAAGTTTTTTTTAAAGTAGAGAAGATTTCAAAAATATTTTCTTCAAAGCCAAACAAATTATTTAAAATTTGGATTGAAGAGCATTTAAAAAAAAAAAAAGACTGCGTATCTTTGATTTAATTGATTAACAAAGCCATAGTAATGGAAAATGATTCGTTGTTTTGAGGAAAAAAAGATTATTTGACTTTATTGACAGCTAAAATTGCTACTATTTGATCTTTAACCAATATTTTAGGGCTAAAATACGTTAATTGCACGAAAATCAATTTTCCCTGCTTTTGTTTGGCATTCAACGTCAATATAAAACTATAGGAGGTATACTTATGTGGGCAATTATTAACATCAAGCAACCACAAATGATTGCAAACTGTAATGATATGCATATTCCTCATGGAAATGGTAAATTCTGACTAGCTATTGCGTATGCATGGTAACGTGTGCATATATATATGTGATATTTATAATTAAAATTGTTTGAAAACGAAGCATTGTGGAAAGGTGTACGCGGACGTAGGCATCTGGGGCAAAAGGCAACATCAACGAACACTTTGGGACTGCCCCGTCGAAACTGGTCTTGTTTCTCATAATTAACTCTATCCCTCGGCGAAAAGACATTCTACGTTTTAACAAACAAAACTCATCCCGAGCTAACTGAAATACATGGCTTTATTTAATTCTCATTTTAATTCGTTTCCGCGGACGTCTATACCTATATAAATACGTTTTTCGGGACTTCCCGGACGGGTATTAGGATATACGGGTAGTCCATGTAAATAAATCAGCGGTAATTCTTTTTTACGGTATCCCCATATCCCAGTGTGCGACAAGGTCGCGGGATAATTTTAATTACGTTCGCAGAAGACACACGGCAAGTAATAAATATACATATAAATTAGGAGGAGGACATACACCTATATGAATGTTAAAATAAGTTTCAAATTGTCAACGACGCAACTTGGTTCCCCGGAGACGGTCTTGGTAGGGGCGGGCGCGCTTGGACTAATTCCGTTGCAGCGAGAGGCAATCTAGTCGGTTGCGGATGGGAGAGCCTAAATTCATTAGTAAACCCAGAAAAATTGTCTACTCGCTCGATATCAAGTTCACGGAGGGGTCTCACTCACGCACATTCGCGACTAACTTTTTCCTATGCTCCAATTTAGATGCTTTATTATCCCCTACTTGCATTTCACCGCACCAACTTTCTTGCATTGTTTTAATTAAATATGCAAGTGTAATTTTAAATGTGGCCGTAAAATGTTTCATCCCTTCTCCACGATGTTCAAACTTTTATTACTTCTTAGGGATGATAAGCTAATGCAAGCAGCGCGAAAATCTATACGACACTCCACCGCACTATAGTTTGGGATTTGATGGGTATAAGAAAACGTCTAAATTATTTACCGGCGATTCTAGAAATCTACGCGCGGAAGAAATTGGAAGTTGGTGGCTATAACAAACTAGGAGATGGGATAAATTAACCTTGCATACGGTTACAGTCTCTTAAGGGCAAAGCGACCGTTACATTTGAATTTGTTATAATCTCGTGAGTAATGCAGAAGGACCTACATCCGGTTGTTGGCGACATTGCTTTCTATTTAGACCAATCTGAATGCTAGGCCTCGCAGTATCCAGCCTCAGAACGACTGTCGTAAACCTAATTTCGCGTATACTTCGAGGGTTACTGCTTATGGGATCGCGAGTTGGTTAATTAACAAGCGAAATTTAATTTTTTTTTCCCGAGGATCGTTTTAATAATTTGTTGAGATGTTATATGCATTATGTCGTTACGTGGTTTCGCTAATTTTGTTTGCAAACATACATATACACCAAATTACACATTAGATAGAAAGACATCACACCTCCTGTGGACCATTTTAATATTTCAGAGTCAACATGACAAACCAGACTAGAGTAGTTTATTTATAGATGTTTGTTTGTATATTTACTTATTTTTTTTGCAGACAACACCACAAACATGCCTTTAAGCTAGTCGTTTTTGACATATGTATAACCGTCATGTATGTGGTTGCAAGAACCCTAAACAATGGAGACACCAAAGAAGAATAGCATTGATCTGGATACTCACCTATATGAGCGGTGATGGAAACAAAATGAACCAGGTCGAAAAAGATCGTCAACGCTGTTCATTGGTTCTCTTCCTGTGGCATTAAGAAGTCACAAGTAATGTTTGTCAGCGGAGGATAATAATAATAATAGTAATAATAATAATAATAATAATCTTTATTTGAGATATGGCACAAAAACACATAAGAAAATAACGCCAAAGGGAAAAAATAATAAAGAGTATAACAGACAATAAACAAAGCAGTGTGCATACTAAGAGCTATTTGTATTATAGAAATCATCTACAGAATAACAACTTAAGTTTCATAAATATTTTTTTACATTACAAAAAATAATTTATAACTAACTATTGACCTTAAGTTGTTAGGTAAAGTTTGCATGCCAAGAAGCTTATTTTTTTTTGAAAACGAGCAGTTTTGTGTCGTGGTGGTAACAGATAATCCATATTTCTCAAATTGTAATCACAAGCCTGTGGACTATCAGCACAAAATTCCTGCTAATACTTATGTACGAAACAGACTACATCGACAATGTAAGCATCATAAAAGGTTACCATCTTATGAGACTGAAATATCTCTTTGCAAGATTGATACCATGGGAGACTAAAAATAATTCTTAAAGCCCTTTTCTTTAATAAAAATATTCGATAGTTGCTGACGCCACAACCCCAGTGAATAATCCCAAAGGTCATCTTGGAGTAAAAGTTAGAGTAATAATAAATTTTGAGTACTTCTAAGCTACATGATCTTTTAAGATTAATAAGAGCGAAACACACTCCAGCCAATTCTCCACAGAGATTATCAATATGAGACCCCCAATGGTCACTCTCAGTAGTTTACAGTTCTGAACAAACGGAACTACTTTATTGTGTAAGTTGAAACTTTGAAACTGATGTTTGTGTTTATTCTTGGACAAAATGCATCTTGTCTTATCAGTGTTTATAATTAAACCATTTTGGGATAGCCATTGAGACAAACGGTTGTAGACTATGTTGCAATCGCTGAAAAGGTCGTACAATACATAACATATTTTGTAGAATATGTACAATTAATTGAGTAAAATACACATTTTTCCTATTCTTTTAAATTGTTCGATAAACTGAACTTTCTTGAACGCACATATTTAGCTGAGTAATCCTAAATGTTAAAAATTTGTTCATAGACCGACAAGGCAGCATCATGTGCTGATATACGTAGCAATTCCAAAAGTCTCGTCTTTTTTCTAAAATAGCTGTATTATTTTACAGTAATTTTACAAAAATATCGTTTTTAATGTAGCCTTGAAGTATTTGTTCGGTGCGAGTTGTGTGTTTGCAAATCAATGTAATCCTATGAGACTCACCCTTTTTTAACTAGGCTACCCAAAATTAGCCCAAATGTAGTAATCGCGCTAGGCACCGCCTTTTTCGCTAATTGAT
Source organism: Protaetia brevitarsis (assembly GCA_004143645.1). NCBI lineage: Eukaryota > Metazoa > Arthropoda > Insecta > Coleoptera > Scarabaeidae > Protaetia > Protaetia brevitarsis. Next base: position 2,647,491 of record RXPK01000136.1, read on the forward strand.
CCACTTTCTCATTACCGATTGTACCTACGTGAGCCCTAGTCCAAAAAAGTTTTATATGCTCCTCACGCAATATATCCCAAGAATCTAAATAACAAATCAGCTATTTTTTTTTAAATTCCTTGCTTTTAATACAGATAAGTTATCGGTTATAGTACTAACGTACCGTATAAATTCCCATTAACGCCTAATATAAACTACTGCCGATTTATTGCAACTAATTCTGCCTGAAAAATATTGCAATAATCCCCTAGTTTAAACTTTTGATTATGTATTTCAATACGCCTATTGTAAACAATAAAAGCCGCTCTTGTACCACCCTCACCCTTCGACCCATCCGTAAAAATTTCTAAAGCCTCTCCAAAAGTGCATGTGAATTTATTATAAGCAATACTTTTTAATTCCACTCGTCTTTCTAAATCGCCCGGTTCTAATCTAATTCCCGTTGTCGTAATCAAACCCTCAAACCCTATTTTATTCGCGTCCGTACGAAATTTGAGTGCCCTCAAATTTACTGGTAAAATACCCGAAATAACGCACGCCGCGTCTGCCGAAATAGATGAATACGCGTTCGCGGCCCTAACTGTTAACAATCTTCGCGCCCCGATTATCTTTTTTTGTTTCATTAATTTTACACGCGCCTGCCCATATCGCTCCCGCGTACAATATTGCCGGTTCTATGGCGCAGTTGTAAATAGTACCCGCCACGTGACCGTTTAAACCCTACGTAACACTAGCCGATGCTCTAATTTTATTACTCATTTCCCCACCTTCCGCGGTAGTATACCGAATACGCGCTTTAAAATTTAATTTATCATCTAAAATAACCCCAAGATATTTAACAAATTATTTGCAATAAATTCTACTCTCCCTTAATTTAAATGTATGCTTTCTTTACCTCGCTTTGCCAAAAAATACCGCCTCAGATTTGTTCACATTAAAATTTAATCGCTAAAGCCTGAATATCCCTATTTTTTAACGTATTATATTGCCCTGCCTTAACTATTAAGGTAGTATCGTCCACGTACGCGACTATCTCATAACCCTCTGGTAATATAATTTCAACTACTTACGACTATCGTATAAAATATTCCAGTACTCCGGTTCCGAACGCGAACCCTGTGGACAAACCTTAGTAATTTCCCTTGCAATACTAATACCCGGTTCCTCAACCATCGCGACTCTGTCAGAGAAATATCCGTTAGCGATTTTAACTAAATTACCTGGGCAACTTTTACGCTTTAATTGTACTATAATTTTTGGCCATCAAGCATTATTAAAAGCACCTTTAATATCTAACAATATTATCGCACTATATACTATACCATGCCATGTAAACTAGCCCGATTTTGCATTGAAAAGTAAAGCACCTAGTCGAGTTGCAAACCCTCAGTTCTTCCTCCAAACAAGAGGAGCGCTACAATCGGAAAGTTAGTATTTTTATTTTTTTAAACGTTTACGTAGCGTAATAAGTTGGCAGTCCCTACAACAGCTGTACTCCTTCTCCTTATCTATTAAGCCGACTAAAATGGCTGCCCAACTACATGTGAACTCGGTTACACCGCATTAATTTTCTGGAATTTACTGAAATACGTCGACAACGCTAAAAAGAACTTTGATTTTGGTTGTGATAGTAAAGTTACATCGACGGATCGACGTGGATAGCATTTAAAACAAAAATCTTTGTGACTGTCTTCTTTTAAGTTTAAGGTGTATTCTTTTATTCATCGATAGGCATATTGATTGTAGTGTTTTCCTGTTTATATATTAATTAGATATCGATGAATAAGAGAATGAGCCTTATGTAGCATGTTTTTGTTTGGTCATAAATTATCTCCTATCAATAATAAATAATTTGAAGACCAATAATTACATTTTCAAATTAACGCGGGAGAAAAACGCCGTTGGTGTCTGAATACCGAACTAATTCCTAGATGCACAGGATTTCGGTTGAGTTCAGTATCTAATCTTAAGTAATCTGTACTATATACTTTTTCTAACCTGGCGGCTTTAACAAAATTTAAAACCCTATCTATCGCATCTACAGTTGATTTACCCTTACTAAATAAAAAAACCATATTGCCCTACATTCATAGCATTTTGTGATCGCATAACAAATTCGATTCTTTTTATAATTAAGCTACCTATCTAATGCCTTTCCGACAACCGGTAATAGACTAAACTCATCAACACTGTAACAGTTTTTAGTTTCCATCCCATAAATGTTTGTGTATTAAAAATATTCCTTTTGCTTCGCATGATATTCCCCAGTAGATAATTTCATAACACATACGTCGAACAAAATTAGAATAATAAAAAGTTTTTAAAGTTTCAATGCTACACAAGTATGGGTATTGATTTTTTTTCAATAAACGATTACCATGAAACTGTTAATAGGCGTTTCCTTGTACAAAATGATATTTTGTTGTTAGTTCAGAAATCACAGAAATATGTAATGACATGACATCGAAAGTAGGGGTAATTCCTTCTATATCATACACAGCGCTCGCTATTCTACTGGTATTATTACGAACCCAACATCATTGTGATCTCATGTCACGGTGGTGAGTGACAGAGAATTTCAAATGCCTCATATTTCTCGCCCGACTGAGAATTGCTTGTGTGTCGCGAATACATAATTGGCACTTGAAATTGCAAAGCCTGAAACCGGAATCGCGGAAATCCGGTAAACTTGCGACCGCCAAGCTGGTCGGTCTCTTTTCCTTGACAAGTGTCAGGGGTTTCGCGTGATATATGAGAAAAATAAGAAATTACGCTTGAACACGGTGTCCTTCGGGGCCCCCGAACTAACTGGATACATGATTAATGAATGTTGTATTACGGGGCGCGCCGTTACTTATGCATGCATGTTCTGGAATCAATTCAACCGATGGAACAACAACAAACTTAGAAACGCTCTCGGAGTGGAGGATGGAATCTATTAAAGTTTCACGTCGTGGAGGCGAGACGTGGTGCCACTTTTTAAAATGGAAGCGAGACTCCCGCTACAATTAATTGCACTCTGTATAGTGAAATATTTAAGTTCAGGAGTAAAGAAAGAAATAGGATATAACGTAGCATGCTGCAGGGTTGCTAGTGCATCCAATACCTATAAATTTAAACCACAAATAAAAAAAAATACATTTTCTATCTTTACCTCCTTCAGTGAAAGAGCCTATTCTACACTTTCCTTTTTTGGTAGAGACAACCACAGCAATACATATTGCTGTTTACTGAAGGTACCAAAGAAAATGCAAAATGAAAATTAAAAATGAAGATTCAATTAACTAACTCAGCGGATAAAAAAACTTAAAGGGCGCAAAAAACAATTAAACTTAGGGTTACCCTCGCAATTAAAACTTGAATTTAATCATAAAAAGTAAATTGTGGGTGAAAGAAATCTGACTTTCTTTAATAACTCCAAAAACTGAAAGGTTTATTCAAAAATAAAAGAACAAAATTTAGAATGACGTTAATAACAATTAAATATTTATTATAATAAAAAAAAGGAAAAAAAAAACATTTGTTAACAAATTGCAGAAAAAAAAACCGTGAGCTTAGGGCTCTGGCCGAAATCAAAAACTGCATTAGATTCTAATTACAAAAGGACAATGCAAATCCTTTAACAAACAAAAGACAAAACAGTTCAGGAAGATAATCCTTTTTTACACAAAAATCCACGTGATTTCAAAATTTAACACTAACTAAATTAAACGTGGACAAAACAAGTAAATTAATAATAGAAAAACTAAAAGCAAGCACAAAGCTTGTATTCACCCAACCCGAGGTGATTAAAAATAATGACAAAACAGCAAAATACAAAAAAAAAAACGAAAAATTAACTCTTTAAACTTACTATATCTTCCTGCACGAAATAATAAAAGATCTTATAACTAAATTGTGCACACAATAATATAATGCCAATTATTATAGAGTGAGTTCCTTGATGGATGATATAACTCAGAATTAACGAAACAAATCTTTAAATATAAATGAAATACCAAAATGGCAGCTAACAAAATAAATTTACATGTTCTTACACCCGGCATCTTGTCAAAGAACTCACCCCTCAGGGTAAAACAATCGCATACATATAAAATTCTTAAAGCTGCGCGCGCTGCAACGCACAAAGATCTGTCCGCCAACGAACGAAATCGCAAAACATAACAACATATACAATACAAGTGAAAGCAGTATGTACAACTGAATGAAATTAATATAAAGTAAACAAATCAATTCAATTAACAAAATCTGATATAAAATAAACATTAATTTTTGAGAAAATTTGCCCGAAACATTCACAAAGACAGATCGTAGTAAAATATGATCACTGAATTTACAACAACTGGGGTGCCAGACCACAGCAATATGTTCTCTCGATAAACAGACAGCGATTGTTTAATAATATTTAATTAATAATCGAGAATCAACCATATTTTCCAAAAACGACATTTAATGTTTGTTGGAAAATTTAAATTTGAAAAAATAAAGAAGCGGGAACTATAGGTACTATTTCAAAAAATACCTTTGCCATTAGATCAAGAATAAAAAAAATACTTTGAAAATTAATTCAGATGAACATATTTCATTACAAATCATAATCATAATCATAATCATATCAATTTATTGGCATCACTCCAGTACATTCACATTGTGAACATATATGCCAAAAAGACATACTGCGTGGAAACTATTATAACAGTCCTACTGACCTCTAGTTAGACGATTCAGAATGTGATGCAATTCAATGCGATGAAGACAATTAAATTCAATTAAAAAGAAATCTTGTAATCAAAAGCTTTAGAATATTTAGAATTAATAACAAGATGAGTAAATGTATATGACAATAACCTGTTCATTGGGTGAATAAACTTTTGTAAGTTTTTAAATTAATAGTTCTGACATTTCCTAGCTTACTGGAAAAATATCTTCTAAAATTTTCCAAATGCTTTTTTATTGACAGATATATCTACCAGTTCTCCCTAGCATCGTTTAACCTGAGGAAGTTATAGTATTATTTCTATTTTGAAAGAAGGAAGTCTGTAAGCCCAAGCAAAAATTTACTTTTTAAACATACTTATTTATTTCAAAGTTACATTCACAAACAATGATTTCAAGATATTCTTTCATTTTAAAAAAATATTTGTGTTTAGTAATACCATAATACCATTCTTTAATTGAAATTATGTTGCTCTGATTGGAAGAAGTATGGTAAAACTAAGGAGAGGTAAGATATGTCTTAAGAATATTTTTGTATGAATGTCCAGAAGTAGAAGGTGACCCTAACTACCTTGCAGTTACAAAGACTATTAGTATTATTTCGCGCTTTCTCAGAATTTGAGATTAAAGAGTTTTGATTAAACAAAAAAAAAACAAGTTGAGTTTCAAGTACTAAAATATATATAATATTACCCGATATTAGGTAAATATTTCATGCTCAAATCACAAAACATACCTACAACTAATAAGCTCTGTTATTTAGGGTACTATTAGTGCAAATAATAACATTCATAACATTAACTTAATAACTAATTAATAAAAGCTAACTAAAGAATATTAATGAATGAGTTAGGGTAACTACTAAAATTTTGAACCGCTGGTTCTTGGGATCGACTTGCTTTAGAAAGGTGATGCTACTATGTATTTACCTCATTCATCGAAATGACAAGATGAAGCAATTAACCTGTAGTGACATTGTATGATTGTAGCTTTTTTTGTGCTACGTTATTGTAAGTTATATTTTTATAAAGATATTTATTTATTTCCAGACCATTTCATATTTTTCTAACATTTGTAGAATATAGCAACATGTTGCATATTTATGAGTGTATATACCTACAAACAATAAAATATTTTATTGTTTAATGTAGCAGTTTTATATTCATTTTACAGGCCTCAATAATTAATACCTAAATTTTATAACAAGGTTAATTTCTTGAATCTTATTAGTTAGGGAATATATTCCCCAGTGAGAACAAGTTGGTTACATTTACGTGAATTTAACGTTGTATTGGTTGAAACAACGTTAATGGTTATAAATAACACGTTTATTATATAACCAATTTTTAACTATACATTGAAGAAACGTTATATTAACTAAAAAATGTAACGGATAGTTTAAATTTAACTAAAATAACACGTTGTAGTTGCATCGCTTATTTTAGGTTATAAAACAACGTTACAATATGAGAAATTATTAACTGAAATGTAATGCATAGTTTAAATATAACTAAAATAAAACGTTATAGTTTCACTGCTTATTTTACGTTAAAAAACAACGTGGAAATATGAAAAATTATTAACTGAAATGTAATGCATAGTTTAAATATAACTAAAATAAAACGTTTTAGTTACACCGTTTACTCTACGTGAAAGACAACGTTGAAAAATGAAAAATTAGTGGCTGAAATGTAACGCATAGTTTAGATATAACTAGAATATGAAGTTGTAGTTTCACCGTTTACTCGTTGAAAAACGTTTGAAAGACAACGTTGAAAAATGAAAAATTATTAACTGAAACGTAACGCATATTTCAAGTACAACTAAAATAAAACGTAGTTTCACCATTAACTCTACGTTAAAAAGCAACGTTGAAATATGAAAAACTATTAACTGCAATCCAACGCATAAGTATAAGTATAGTTAAAATAAAATGGTGTTAAATTTGTTTGTTTTAAGATAAGATGTGCTTTTGCATGAATGAATGCAAAATGTATTTAACAATAGGTAACACAATTATTGTATTAAAACTGCACTACTGATGAATGTATCATCCCTCCCCCATTTCAAATAAACTCTTCCAGCTCTGTTGCGCATCTGCAACGTGCACGATGCACTTGCAGTTACATGTCTACTACGCTAGTCGAGTGTTAGAACTTTTCTTTATCTTTATAACAAAGTTTTATATTAATATGTGATACGCAACAATCAGTGTATTTAACTAAACGGTGAGTAGCTAGGTACCCCATCAATTAAGTCTATCCTGATTATATTTGCATATACGATGCACATTGCACGTATAATTATGTATATGCATAAGTATACACAATTGGCAAAACAGCATAGTAGCCATCTTAAAATAAGAACACTAATGTCAGAAAATTTAACTATATTCTAAAATTTGTTCTTGAGGAACCTGGTTTCTTAGTATACACCACCTTCTTACTTTATTTTCAAATATATAGGTTAGCAAATGCTGATGGTTCTAAAATCTGGATTCTTGTGTAAAAGAACTTATTGTAATTACTGTTACATGACGTCGTTGCAGTGAAGCATAACTGGAAGGGAAGGAACACTTAGTTTTCACAAAACGGGAACCAGAGATAATACGGGAACTATAGTAACAATATACAGTGAGTATTAAATACTTTCATTCGTTTGTAATACAAAAATCTAGGAAACCAATCAAAGTAAACATTAACTTATATATATATCCCTAAAATTTACAGCCTGTAGTCCTTGGGTGTTACTTATGATACCTGTTGTTTGAGTCTTCCATTTAAAGTTACAATTAAACAATACATACATACAGCAGAAAGTGCAGCGAAGGACTGGTTGAAATATACGCCCCAATAGACTGTTTGGGTAGAAGACCTGGATGTGCAGAAAAAGGGAAAATGTATATATCTATAAATGAAATGACCTCGTTGCTTTCTTAGTTTTGGTAAAGAATTCTATTATCTTTTTATTATTATTATTGTTATTATTGCATTGTATTATATTTATAGGTAATTACATTTTAGTTTTTCTGAAGAAGCATTATGTTTCATTGAAGAGCTTATCCTGAGTTCAATACTATGATGTGATCATTGAATGATTTAATTAAAATAAAATTTAATTTAGTATTGGACATTATGACTTTTAATCTATAACCAATTTTTCGTTATCACCACATACTGTTGATTTTCATACATTGGGCACCTCACTAAATTACGCAGATGTGGCGTTACTACTACGTAGTTATAAAGGTTTGATATAGAAATTTTATTAACCCTTCGTTAGTGTGGTGTAGTTGCCATACCCCAGTATGTAGGCAAACATACTGGGGTATGGCATACTCCCCCCACACTAACGAAGGGTTAACGTTGAGGTTACGTTACCTGTAAACCGATTTTTTACGTTTTACAGAGGTGGTTTATTAAACGTTAAAATACAGCTTGTGCTAAACGTTTCTATTTAACGATATTTTCTATTAAAAATTAAACGTTAAAATAACATTAGCATATGACGTGAAATAACGCTTAATAAGTAACTTTTTGTCAACGTATTTTGTCGGGACATAGATATGTCGCTTCGACGTTGTTTATAAACGTTACGAAACGTTCGGTTACTGTTAAGAACAACGTTTTCTTAACGTTTATGTTCTTATTGGGTCTATTCTGCGGCCAATGTTCGTAGATCTTTGGTTTAAATGAAAGACAATCTTCAACATTTCTTAATGTTTTTTTTCAATTTTTTTATATGAACTACAATATTAAAGAAGCTATTACCAACAAGCTTCTTTAATATTGTAGTTCATATAAAAAGTAACTTGTAAAAGACATTAAAAAGTGTTGAAACGTTGTTAAATTGAGAAAATTGCCTTTCATTTAAGCCAAAAATCCACTAACATTTTGTCGCAGAATAACAAGATTAAAATACATCAAATTTTGAGTTAAATAAAACACAACTATTAATTAACTTATTCTAAAATGCCTAAGGTGTATTCTGTCTAATAATTAATTAATATTATTCTTTCTCGTGTTTGTTATGAGGAAGACCGATATTTCATAAAGATGATGCGATAACAACTATACTAATGCCGTTCGTCCACCGAGGAAACCAATCGCTTACAATCAAGCAATCAATCTCACCAGCGAGCGTTACATCTAAACCTGTATTTGCTTGTCCACCGCGGCAACGACGACTTATTGCACGAAGGTGGACGAGCAAATACAGTTTTGAATGCAACGGTCGCTTGTAAGATTGGTTGCTTGGTCGTAAGTGATTGGTTTTCTCGGTGGACGAACAGCCTTATATTAAGTGTTACTACAGAGTTCACAGTTTCAATTAACTAATGGTAGTAAGAACAATCTGTAAATAATATGGATATTTACAGCAATTAATGCACAGTTAGTAACTAGTACCAGTAAAGCAAATATGAATAATGTTTTTTATTTATCAAGAAAACTAAACTTCTTTAGTATTAGCCATCATTGTTACGAATAGAATTTTATTTGCTATTTTCACTTACGGTTAGGAAAAAATTTTCCCAGTGCTCTTAAATTCCTACAATTTTTAGGGAAATCACCTTCACTGACACTTCAATACTGAAAAGAGTGATTTGTTACTTTGGCACAGCAGGTGTGTATGAGGCATGTCTATATAATCCGCAATCAATTCTTCTTCATTTTTTGATATTTACTTTATCAATGTAACTAATGATACGTACTTAAACTTTTAGGTGAAATTTTCTTACATGAATAACTTGACCTCATTAGCTTATTAGTGCGACGGTTTTAAGTTATTTTTTGTTATAAAACGTTACTACACTCACAGAGACTGCGAAACATTAATCTTTCAATAGAATAACAATGTGAAGCTAGAACATCTTTCAATTTTTTATAGAACAAGAAAATCGGTTCTTAATTTCTCAAGAATCCAACAACAAAAAGTTATAAGAATTAACTTGAAATGAATTCGGACTTCTGGATTCATTTCCTCACTATAAGCTCTATGTGAAGACAATAAGAAAGACAGTGTTTGTTCCTATAATACTACCAGATATATGGGGTGAACTGATACCAAACACATCACGAAGAAAAAACAGGTAACGCCTAAAATGGACGTATCATAAAATGTCATTAATTTATTGCTCTAAAATTTCTTTGCATGAACATATCTATTTTAATCTGAATAATATTTGAACACAAGAATTGCAATCTAGTATTGCCTATCTTATTTTACAATACAAGTCATCAAAGTGAAACGGATTTGCGTTACTTAAATACATTATACTAGTTTATCACCTCAGAAACACGACATACCCGGTTTATGTGTAATATGACGTGCAATTTGAAATCTTTGTGAATTAAAATTTTTGATCTACAAGCCTACTTATTATAATACTGTTATTATTAAAAGCAACGAACACATTATTGATGTTTTCTGATGATACAATCATGTCATTTTCTTACACAGGGTTATATTAACATCAGGACTCATACAATTAGGCAAATAGTGGATAGTTGAACAACAGTTGACCTGAAATTACTTTTATGACACGTTTATTTCCGCATCCCTGTTGCCTGAAATGATCTTGGCGCAGTACGTGTTCACTAACAGATATACATATACATAAGCACAATTATTATTGATTGATAATATATCTATTAACTTAGTATCAAATCAATAAGTCAGTTACCTGTCAAAAAAAGACTTATCTAATTTATAATCAGATAATTTCATATTCACCACCTTATAAAACTGAATATTAATCTTAGATATTCAATATTGATTTTGTATAAGTGTGTATAAAATACTATAAATATATCATAAATAATAAAATAGTTTTGCTTGAAACTCAAGGTTCTGAACAAAGATATTTTCTTGTACCAGTAGCAAGCAGGAGAAAATTGCTGTACAACTTTAATTAAACCACGCTAAATTAAGTACAATGAATGCTGAAATTCCACCATTTATAAGGGGAATTGTCGTCTGATTTAATTATTATCAGCCGACCGTAGCTAAATACAATTTCACTGTCCCTAATATCTCTGGAGGAAAAAGTTTTCTTTTGTATGAGAGTTAATACAAGTAAATTAACTTTTACTTAAATGGCAGAGGCACAGCTTCAAGTTGCTAGCGAAGGGTGCGGATGTTTGCTTTACGTAGAAAACCAAGGAAAACGCCGAAAAAAAATGCTTATGATGTAATTTTGTTATTCTTTATTCTGCCCTAATTACATTTACGTTGAAGTTGAACGGTTATAAAATATTCCATTGTTAGGCGACCGACCTGATCTCTGAAATGAAAATAGAGCTAATTAAAAAATAAATTGGAATTTGGCATTATATAAAATTGGGGAAATTCACTAATTAAAATTAATACTTTATACCAGCAGCGAATTGCGTCAGATAGAATGGGTAATGAATTCAATACTAAAAGTTTTGGCTGCCATTTTATCAGGCTGTTATAAAGTTAACAACCATATATAGATGTACCACGTATATTGATTTGAAAAGCTCTAATAATAGCTTGAGTTGTTATTTGGGCTATTTCCATCGTTTGTAGGATTTTGATGATCTGACGTTTCGGCAGTTCGTCTACTGCCGTCATCAGTGTAGCCCTGAAGAAGGCTGTTTCTTGCTAAATTCTCGGACATATTTGTCAAATTAATTGCAAATAATGCGTTTAGCAAGGAATAACCTTCTTCAAGGCTACCCTGATGACGGCAGTAGACAAACTGCCGAAACGTCGGATCATCAAAATCCTGTAAACGATGGAAATAGCCCAAACAATAACTCAAGTATTCATCCATCGTCAACAATCTCTCGTCGTGAGTCTAATAATAGCGCTAACTAAACTTCTAATCACATCAAAATTGGCTTATGAAGGAATTTGCCAAATCCCTTGAACTTTACTGCCTGTCTATTAAACAATACAAACCTTCCTTTTTCTTTTGGTCCCCAACAATAATAATTGAAAGAAAACGATACAAGACTGGGTGCAAGTTGGACGATGTCGGATTGAGCAAATAAATATATATAAGATTTCGGTTTCTTTACTAAACCTTCTTCTGTTATGTTTATATAATGTAGTAAAAATAGGGAAAATGACTTGAAAAATATGAGCGGAAGGTTCCTTGCTCTGGTTTTAACTTGATATTGTTTATAAATCCTCGATTTTTGTCTTCCATATGCGTCTAAATACGCTTCAGTTTTTCATACATCGTTTGAATTAATTTTTGACAGCATTTTCGATTTTCAATATTTCTTTAACTTTCTTGCAGTTTTGCCAGTATATTCATTGCAGTATAAATTTCTTCTATTAATCAAAAATTTGTTTAGGTTTTACTTTGTATAAACCTTCATTTTCAATCAAAGGAAGGAAAGCGTTTCTCATATTTGAAGTAATTTTTTATATTTTATTATGATTTTATTGTATAAATAGAGTAGCGTTAAGTACGTAGGTCTCATTTATTTCTTTTAATTATTATTGTTGGAGATAAAAAAAAAATATAAGAAGGTATCAAGAACTCAAATCAGACTTTTTGGTGAGGATAAGAAAAAATTTAAAACTACACTTATAGATATTTCTATACATTTTAAACAACTTACGTTCAGGTCCTTCCAATATCCCGTTTATGTTTAGAGAAGGTACGCCACGAACAACCTGCTTAAATTGAACGAAACTACAACATTGGACAAATCCATGTTTGACATCAGACCATTGCTCCGAATACCATCCATGCGTATTACAAACACTTGAGCAAAGATATTTTGCCGTAGCTTCGTATGGATTATTATATATCACTAATATCACTGCCTTCTTCGTTTTTTCTGAATATATTAACTTCCATATATACTTTGGTACAGGGAATTTCTTCCCGCGTTGAGATAAATACAATTGTTTCGGACTTCCTAATCGGTCTTTAAGTTCGAGTATTTCATGGGTTCCAGTTATAATCTGTAATTGCTCATTCATTGAATTCCTTAATTTTCTTACCATACTTTCTACAAGATGCCAATTTTCTTCATCGATGGTCGTCCATTGAGGGCAAGCGTTTAAGAAAAAGAACGTTGCATACTTCCAACTAATAAAGGCAAAATCTTCTTCGGGGACCAAATGGCCTCTAGTTAAGTGACTTTGATTCGTGATGTATTCTGATGCTAAAATTGAAGACTGCAACAAACTTGATAATCGAACTTTTTGAGCTTCAACGTGATACACTAAAGAAACGGATTTATTGTCTGGTGTTAATCCTTTCGTATTGAATGTGGGTTTTTGATATGAGGCATTAAATTCTGAAAAAAAAACAAAATTTAGTATCTTTTTGATTGATACTTGGATAAGCCATACTTTTCAACTCCGGTGTAAATAAGGTATGCTTTGTGTATACGACATTTCCCTGATCGCTATCGAAACAAACTTCTATTAAACTCAGAAATTGATTTTCTACAAAGTAACCTATATTAGATACAGCTCCATTAGCACATACGCTCTCAGTGTGCACAACACTTGCTCTGACTGCTCTCCGACATTCCAAGTCAGCAAAAGGGTATGGTTGGTTGGCTACTAGAAATCTCTCTCGATTAACGCAGGTAGCCACAGTTAAATTCGCATTTGCTAAAACGAATTAGTCAAAACTAAATGTTAGAACACTTGAACAAAATCTACTTACTTTGATTCAATCTATTCAAATGTCCAGCGCATAGTAATATAATCTGTTCGCCTTGTTGTAAATGTATACCGTTCGGTGTTGGGACAAGCAGCTCATATTTGCCTATATTATTTGTAAGGTACACAGGTTGCCGAGGGCTCTTTGCAGTTACTAGACACCCTGTTTAATTATCAATAACATCAAACCGTTTAAGCTAGACGAAACATGGGTATTTAGCTATATTAATTTACCTACCCGCTTGGCTGAAATCTATCGTTGTTAATACTATCAGCGTTACAAATAATACACTTCGCATCATGAGGGAACAATTAGTGAATATTTATAGATGAACGATCTGACCGATAGGTTATTTGATTGGAGCAAGGGAAGTATTTTTAGATGTAGCACATGTAAGGAATTAAGTAGGTAAGCAAACAGCTTTAAGAAACAATAACATTTAACAGTTTAACCTTCAACACAATTATTCGAGTTTTTAAGATATTTCAATGCGATTTAATCGCAAACATACTTTCATTTGTGAAATTAGCTATTTAATATAAATATATTGAAAAAAATCAGCAACCAATTTAATTTTCCATTTTCTAGTTTGTGTGAAAATCTTATTTGTGTTATACTGTATTAAACAAATTCCTTTATTGTGTGTGAGTGGTGGCAGATCGAAAAAAGCATTATGCAACAGTACAAAAGGATCCCTACGTATGAGAACTATATTGCATGTCAAGAAATAATGGCTTACTCTAAACGATTTTTAAAGAAAAAGAAAAGAAAAGGATGGGTTAGTTATTGTAACAGTTTGAATAAAGGTACATCATGTAAGCAAATATGGCGGGGACTTAAAAAATTTAACAATGCAAAAGTTGGCAATCAAAGTTTCTTAGAAGTTGAGGAAGCAGAAACCATATTAGATTCGATAGCACCAGCTTGTGCGAATAATAAAAGAAAAGAAATTATTAATGGCAACAATCATTGGTTAGCTAAACCTTTCTCAGAGGCCGAGTTAAATTCTGCGCTTAAAATTGTCAAGGATACTTCACCAGGACTTGATAATATAACATATAAATTATTAAGTATAATACCTTTTGAAGTCAAGAGTCTACTCCTGTCAATCTTTAATTCGATGTGGAAGGATGGTTTTATTCCTCCGGGTTTTAAAAGAAATTCTTGTGGTACCGATTCCGAAAGATAATAATAATAAGCTTACTGCCTTTCGACCCATTTCTCTGTTATCTTGTGTTCTAAAAACCTATGAACGTATAATTAAAAATCGTTTAGAATGGTGGATTGATAAGAACGCTATCCTTTCTTCGCAGCAATATGGATTTCGGAGACAAAGAAGTACCTTGGATGCCGTAGCAGATGTAGTGACGGAAATCCAGTTGGGACTCACTAAGAACATATATATTGGAGGCATTTTTTTAGATATTATACAAGCCTACGACAGCGTAAATTTGGATATCCTGGAAGAAATTTTGTGCAAATATGACATGCCAGCGAAAGTAGCCAGGAATATTGTGAATATTCTACGGGACAGATTGATATATCTCAGAGCAGGTGGTGACAGATTGGTGGGTCCTAGACTTGGCAGAATAGGGCTTGCACAGGGATCCATTTTAAGTCCCCTTCTTTTTAACTTATATACGGCTGATTTTCATAAGATATCTAATATCCATATTAAAACTGTCCAGTATGCCGATGATTTTGTATGATTGTTTTCGCAAAAAATCTAGACAGAAAGAATACCCCTTCTGAAAGCAATGGAATGCTGCAACCAGTGGGTTTTTTCTCACGGTCTTTCTATTTCTTTAACAAAATCGAATATCGTCTTTTTTTCTCGGCATAGGCAGCCTGAAACCAACTTTATGATTTTAGACAAGATTAAGCTTCCAGTAAAATCAGTTGTGAAGTATTTAGGTTTTCACATTGATCATAAACTTAGTTGGGCCAGTCACATTAATCAAATAGTACGTAAATGTGAACGCTATTTGAATATATTACGTATGATTGCGAAAGTCAAATGGGGAGCTGACAGATTCGTGACAACAAGCTTTTATAAAGCATGTATACGATCCCGCTTAGATTATGGAGCGATTTTCTTTGGAGCTGCCGCAGATAAGCACATAAATAGGTTACAAATAATTCAAAATAGGGCTTTGCGTATGTGTGTTGGTGCCATGAAGTCCACACCGGTGGAAGCGTTATATATAGAGGCACAGGAGCCACCATTAAAGTTGAGGTATCATTTCCTCGCAGCTAAATATGTCCTAAATTTGCAGTCTGATGCTTTCCGACACATTGTAAAGAACATACGAAGTTTGGCTTTATATTGCTCAGCATCCTCGTATTGGACCAGAAAGAAAACCCCTTTGCTGGTTACTGCACATAATTTTATAACGCCGTTTAAGGTTGCTACCGCCAGAATTCAAGTGTCAGTGAGTAACTTCTTCGACAGCCTTCAGCCCCTCCCAATTTACTTCCCAAAGTATGGCGAAGTGCCGACAGTGAACTGTCTTATTCACAAAACTCTAATTGAAAGTTTATCTCCGGCAGATTTTATTTATACAGACGCTTCGAAGTCAAATGATGGAAGTGGGTGTGCGTTTTGACGTAACTAACAACTTCAGCCAAACATTTAAACTAAATAGTGTTGTATCTATTTTCACGGCGGAGGCGTTGGCTATTTTGGAAGCGCTAAAGTATATAGAACGGCAAAAACTGAAGAGTACTGTAATTATGAGTGACTCTAAGAGTGTTTTAGAAGCTTTGAAAGGCAATCAGCCACATAGATGTCATCCTGTGATATGGAATATCATCACGCTGTTTAATAAGTTAGCTTCAAACGTTATCGCAGTCAAGTTTTTTTGGATAAAAGGTCACTCTGGAATACAGCCCAATGAACGGGTAGACCTTCTGGCAAAATCAGCTATCGATTTGCCAGTTGCTGCATCGAATAAAGTGTACGCGCAGGATGTTCTTTGTGTGGCGCGCAAGCATTTTCTTGTGGACAAATGGGAAGAACGATGGCAAACGTACTATCGTACAAGAATGACACAGTATGCCCTTATTCATCCTTCCATTTCCTTTCATCGATGGCATCACCAGAGAATGGTATCACGTTTTTGCTATACTGCCATTGCCCGGTTAAAGTTCGGCCATGGTATTTTTCCTGCTCACCTTAAGAAATTGGGTATTATTGACGAGGCCACTTGTAAGTGTGGATATGATACGGCTGACTTAGATCACATCATCCTTGCCTGCGTGGAACATCAGGAGCCCAGAAATAAATTCATGGAAGAGTTAACAAAAATGTCAATTCCACTTCCAACTAATGTAGTGACCTTACTTGGTTCCAACAACTTTAAAGTGTACGAAGGTATCATTAGATTTATAAAGGAGGCCGGTATCACTATTTAATAGCTTCTCGTCGTTTCCTATGTTTCTTTTTCCTGTGTGGGGTTACCTTTTATCCGTTGGCCGTTTCTTGTTTGTCTTTATGAAGTCGTTTCGATAGGCCCCGAAACGTGAAAAGTGTGTCCCTTGTCTATCCTCTTGTTTTTTCATTAGTTGTTAGGTTATTGTGGCCAATGGGCTTAGATCCCGAAAGGCATAAAAAAAAAAAAAATGTTTGCCTTTATTTTCTTCGAGAGTAAGCTGTGTAAAATTATAATATGCGAATCAGCTGCTATTGAAAAAATTACGCCTGAGCACAATCAGTGTCAATATTCTTACCTCAACACAAACCATTCTAGAGCGAGATATATTATATAATTTAGTATGATACTTTTTAATCCTATTTACTACATTTATTTATATCGTTCTATGAAAACAATTATCCGCGTAATAGAGGAATAATGTAGAACGTCTAATTAGGTGTTGGCAAGACAGACTAGTAATGTTAAAATAAAAATATGTTAAGGAACAAGTATTTATTATTTACAACTAAACGCTACTTGGATGTGCTGGCAGTGGCCAAATCCTAATTCGTTTATGAATGACTCCACACCTAGAGAAGCGAAACTAAATAGGTATAATTTTAAATTTATCTAATAATAATAATGTTTATAAATTACGTGGACACATTTGTGTTTGTAACATGTCAACTAAAAATAAATTTATATATTATGAGAGATCTTTTTGGGGTAAATAGAGCCTAAACAATTCACTGCTTATCAGACACCCCCATAGAGCCAAATCTCGCTCCCATTCATCATTACGGCCCCGAGAAAGAACCGGTTACCATAATTGATCAGAATGAGATTCGAATTCGCGGTCCCTCGCACTGGACAAAACTGCTCAAGGCATTCGGCTAATACAGGCACTAAAATTTGTTGCTAATTTTTCTAAAAATTATTGTTTTAAGATAGTATGCTATAATCGGTTAGCTGCGACATTAATGATCAAAATTAAAAAACAGACATTAAAAAAAAACAATAAAGAAACACGTAATTAGCTGGTGATTCAGTGTTTGTCAATTTTTAATCTTTGGTCACTTCTTTATTTTCACTTCTTCTTCAAAATAACTCCTGTGGGGATATGCTACGTGTCTAATTGAATGTCGCAGAAGTAATGTGGTGAGTGTTTGCTTCACTGCACTGTCTGTCCATAGACATAACGATTTGACAAATGAAGTATATTAGGTCCGCTTCTTTTCATAATATTTGTGAATGACATTGTTATTGACACAGCTAATTTTCATTTAAACATTTGTTGTTATGATGATGACACTAGTGGTAGGGGCGGGATCCATTCGGGAACTGCAGATTGGTTGTTCTAATGCTGTGGCAGCGACGCAGAGCTGGTTTCAGCGAAATAAACTGAAATTAAATGAAGAAAAAACGAATTGTGTATTATTTAGTACAAAACAACAAAAGATAGAGAAACTAGTTACTATAGAACTTGATAACAAAGAAATTGAAGTAAGCAACTATGTAAAATTCCTAGGAGCTTATATTGATGAATTGTTTGACTGGTCAAAGCATATTGACTCATTGTTAAAAAAATTAAACTCTATTTTCTATGGAATCAGAATCCTTAGCACTTACATGACTGAGAATTGTGCCAAAACGGTGTATGTTGCTAACTTCGAATCACTCTTGCGTTACGGCATTATATTCTGGGGGAGTCGCGGGCGCTTACAGAATGTTTTTGTTACACAGAAAAGGATTATCAGGACAATAAAAAAATGAAATTTAGACAAACTTGTCGTGGCATTTTTAAGGAAGCAGGGTTACTTACTGTGTATGCTTTATATATATACAGGGTGTTTCAGACCACTCGGTCACTATTTTTCTCTCGCGATCTATTGCAGCTAGACTAATGCGACAAAAGATTTAATAACAAAACCCCACCTAAAGAATTGCGTGGAAATATTTTTAACTTCCGGAAACGTTCCATTACACCGGAAGTAGACAACAATTTTCTTATTTTAAATGGAATCATATGTTTTTTCTTACCTCAATGAATTCTACAGATTATTTGAATACAATTTTCACTAAAGTTCTCTATCCCTAACTTCAACCGTTTTTAAGATATTTACGATTTTGTCATAATTTTGACGTTTTCATCTCTTTCGAAAACGTACCATATTTTGCAAACCATTAAAGATAACCCAATAAGAGCATAAACGTTAAGAAAACGTTGTTCTTAACGGTAACCGAACGTTATGTAACGTTCATACACAACGTCGAAGCGACATATCTATGTCCCGACAAAATACGTTAATAAAAAGTTACTTATTAAGCGTTATTTCACGTCATATGCTAATGTTATTTTAACGTTTAATTTTTAATAGAAAATATCGTTAAATAAAAACGTTTAGCACAAGGTGTATTTTAACGTTTAATAAACCACCTCTGTAAAACGTAAAAAGTACGTTTACATGTAACGTAACCTCAACGTTAATAAAATTTCTATATCAAACCTTTATAAGATCTGATAAAGTGACATATATATCTGATATATATGTCACTTCATACTTACAGTGTCGTTTTATGTGTTGATAACGAAAAAATGGCTATAAATTAAAAGTCATAATGTCCAATACTAAATTTAATTTTATTTTAAATAAATCATTCAATGATCATATCATAGTATTGAACTCAGGATAAGCTCTTCAATGAAACATAATGCTTCTTCGGAAAAACTACATGTAGTTACCTATAAATATAACACAATGCAATAATAATAATATAATAAAAAGATCATAGAACTCTTTACCAAAACTAAGAAAGTAACGAGGTTATTTCATTTATAGATATATACATTTTCCCTTTTTCTGCACATGGTCGTCTGCCCAAACAGTCCATTGGGGCTTTGGCATATTTCAACCAGTCCTTCACTGCACTTTCTGCTGTATGTATTGTATATGTAACTTTAAATGGAAGACTCAAACAATGGGTATCATAAGTAACACCAAGGACTACAGGCTGTAAATTTTAGGGATGTATATATAAGTTTATGTTTACTTTGATTGGATTCCTAGATTTTTGTATTACAAACGAATGAAAGTATTTAATACTCACTGTATATTGTTACCATAGTTTCCGTATTATCTCTGGTTCCCGTTTTGAGAAAACTAAGTATTCCTTCCCTTCCAGTTATACTTCACTACAACGGTGTCATGTAACAGTAATTAGAATCTCTTACACAAGAATCTAGATTAGAACCATCAGCATTTGCTAACCCATACATTTGAAAATAAAGTAAGAAGGTGGTGTATACTAAGAAACCAGGTTATTCAAAAACAAATTTTAGAATATAGTTATATATTCTGACATTAGTTTCCTTATTTTCAGATGGCTACTATGCTGTTTTGCCAATTGCGTATATGCATATATATAATTGTACGTACAATGTGCATCGTATATGCAAATAACTAAGAGGCTTAATTGATGGGGGTACCTACCTACTCACCGTTTAGTTAAATACACTGATTGCTACGTATCACATATTAATATAAAACTTTGTTATAAAGATAAAGAAAAGTTCTAACACTCGACTAGTATAGTAAACATGTGACTGCAAGTGCACCGTGCACGTTGCAGATGGGCAACAGGAGTGGAAGAGTTTATTTGAAATATGGGGGAGGAATGATACATTCATCAGTAGTGCAGTTTTAATACAATAATTCTGTTACCTATTGTTAAATACATTTTGCATTCATTTATGCAAAAACACATCTTATCAAAAAACAAACAAATTTAACACCATTTTATTTTAACTATACTTATACGTATGCGTTGGATTGCAGTTAATAATTTTTCATTTTTCAACCTTGTCTTTCAAACGTCTTTCAACGAGTAAACGGTGAAACTACAACGTCTTATTTTAGTCATCTCTAAACTATGCGTTACATTTTAGCCACTAATTTTTCATTTTTCAACGTTGTCTTTCACGTAGAATAAACGGTGTAACTAAGACGTTTTATTTTAGTTATATTTAAACTATGCGTTACATTTCAGTTAATAATTTTTTCATATTTCAACGTTTTTTAACGTAAAATAAGCAGTGAAACTATAACGTTTTATTTTAGTTATATTTAAACTATGCATTACATTTCAGTTAATAATTTCTCATATTGTAAGGTTGTTTTATAACCTAAAATATACGATGCAACTACAACGTGTTATTTTAGTTAAATTTAAACTATCCGTTACATTTGTTAGTTAATATAACGTTTCTTCAATGTATAGTTAAAAATTGGTTATATAATAAACGTGTTAATTATAACCATTAACGTTGTTTCAACCAATACAACGTTAAATTCACGTAAATGTAACCAACTTGTTCTCACTGGGAAGGATGTCATTTCACTAGTACCCAAGACAAATAGTTGTCCAGACCAAATTCTGCCAAAAAAAAACCACTAAATTGTATACAGAGTGTCCATAAATCAATTGTCAATTCGGATACATTTAACCTTAGAAAATTAATTTTTTTCAAATATAACATTATATTCCTGATTATACCATTCAATGCAAAAATAAATTCTCCGTCGATAGGTATAAAGGATGCATATACCTATTCCTAATCGTTTTCAAGATATCAACCATTACTTATTCGGCTTTGAAAATTTAGGCTGTGTTAGAGGAAATTGGACTTGTCTTAAGTAGAGAAAATTACATATACAAAATTTGAAAGTCGAAATATTTTATTATTCAACATACTTTCCTCTTAATTTATCACAACGAATCTGCAACGTCTCTAGCCCTTTCAAAAAGAAATTTTTATCTTGCTCTGCAAACCAGGCCTCCACAGCTTCTGTCACCTCTTCGTTGGAAGAAAATTCCGAACTCTCCGGGACTTCGTTAAGCAGATTCTCACCGCTGCTTGGGCTCGCGCTTAACTCAGCGAAAACCTCTTGGTTCCGGCGGTCGTGGCATCCCAGGATCGTCCACTTCCTCTCACTGGAGTCAGACGTCCAGCTGTTTTCTTAGACTAACATGTGAAAAACGTGATGACAGCCTTGAACACCTTCAAAGTAGTGTAAAACTTCAATATTACCAGCTTCGTGTTAGAATTTCAAATTACGATCATCAATTTCCCCTGAAGAGTAACTTACCTCAAGTTACGAGGATGCCTCTAGACCTTTCAAAAAGAAATTTTTATCTTGCTCTGCAAACCAGGTCTCCACACCTTCTATCACCTCTTCGTTGGAAGAAAATTTATGACCATTAAACTTTTTTTTCAGTCGAGGACATGATAATCGGACGGAGCCAGATCTGGTAAACAGGTGCCCAGTTTACATATACCCTTTGCAGGAACATTTTCAACTGGTGCCCAAATTACCAACGGGTTGTGTACTGGATGTGTTGATTCCATGCAAGTCTTTCATCAAACCATACCTCAAGGTATTTTGCATCTGTGACACATGGAATCCTTTCACCTCCTATCACTGATGATTGGCCTTCTAGCATCCTTTGACTTGAGAACGCAACAGCTTGTATTTTCTCAGCATTGACTCATAGTCTTGTTTACACCATTAATTAACCATATTTGGAGCGGCTTGCATACGCTTCATTGAAACTCTTGGAAATCACTCTCTGACGTTGTCAGCATTGCTGGCACTGAGGTAAGACATTATTACATCACACTCATTACCCCTTATTCCATAATACAGCAATTTATTCAATATCAATTCATGATCTACGGTGTCAAAAGCACGGCTCAAACCGCAGTACGTTAAAGCAACATATTCTTTCTGATCTAATGAAATTACTATTGTGTTGATGACCTCTGCCAGAGCCGTAGTAATAGATTTATTTTTACTACATCCATGCCGACATGTAGAAATTATGATAATTTTATTCATAAAGTTATTTATTTTGTTGACAATTATTAGGTCAAAGCTCTTAGAGAATGAGGGCTTACTTTCATTAATGTCTGATTGAAGTCGCACATTATGTGTAGTAGTTTTTGCATTTTAAAAGACGAAAAGAAAAGGATTATACTAATTGTAAGTAGAGTCGATAATGTAAATCATTGCAGCAGAATTATGAGTAAGACAAATTCACCTGATTCATTGGCACATCCGTATATATTCACTCACTGCGAAATGATTTATTTGTTATATAGCGTGTGTACTCAGCAGGAAGGCGGGCGTCCCGACGCGCCGGCGACAGCCTATACGTATCACTCTATACGACCGGAACTAATTTGAAGTTGGCGGAAGGATACATTTGTCATAGAGTCCCCAGCGGGCCATGATCGGGTCGGATGAAGTTATGAGAAGCAGAGTGCACTAGATCACCTCACGGTGCGCGAGATGACGGAGAGATCCGATGTACGCACCCCCTTGGTGTACCGGTGGTATGAGCGGGATACACCGTCGGTCCGCGCCTAACCACCGCACCGTCCAGAAGGGGTCGCGAACGTCGGCACACCCTCGAGACTTGACCCGGCAAAAATCATCTCCGTAGCCATTTCGGAGCAAAAATCATCTCGTCGACCGATAGAGACGGACCTACGCGACCACCGGGGCGGTCAGATAAGGACGCACGTGCGATCCGGAGTCGCGCACACGTGAAACAAGGAAAACGAGTACAGCGGACGGGTGAATTCATGTGAAGAAATTGCTCCATGAGAAAGAAAATCACGAAATGAACTCGCCAGAGAGCTTCACCGCCAGAGAAGTGATGATAAACTAATCCAACTTAGATAAACCAATCTGAAAATTGCCCCTCATATTTTTCTTTAGTGAATGTCTCGATGCCCGTGGGCTAAAATAAATGCAACAAAAAAAAGCGCGCAGCATCCATCATAAGAAAGAGCACTTAGGATGTGGTAACTTACGTAAATATAACAAATGGCTTGATATTTTCAATACGGACACATATTTTCTGTCAAACTTAAAATAAAATCTTATTACTAATTTTAAGATTAGGTTAGAGATGTTGAAAAATAAAACTACTAGCACACTTGGAGCAAATTATCTTACTTTATACTTTCTAATTTTTTTATTTTTTCAAGTAAGTTAATTTTCGAGGTTTGGGAGTGGTACAAAATAAGGAGAGGATGACATTACAAAAAAAATAATAGAAAATTACAACTGAAAAATACGATTTAGTTAGATGAACCAAAAAACAACAACCCATAAACTGTTCACAGAACACTTAATGACAGTTGATTTATATTGAAACTAGATAAATTCAACTATTTTTTTTCCTTGCAGAAAAGTAACCTGAGGATATGACCTGTGATTTTCTTCAATCCATCTTAAGATACTTGAAAATTGGGAAGATTCTTAAAACACTGAAAAAAAATATTTTTAACTTCTATAAGTCTCCCCTGTCCCTATTTTTTTTTTCTTCGGGGTTGGTAAATAACGTAAGAATTTTGCAAGATTTCTTCAACCCTAACAAGTGCCCTAAGAAAGGTAAAAATTAAATAAAATAATAATAATATAGAATCAATAATTTTTTTTTATAAAGTTTTTTTTTTAATTTATATCAATTGGATATAATTATTTAAGATTAACAACAACCAAAATAAGAGCTAAAATAGTTGAACATTTAAAACATTTTTTTTGTTGGCTTCAATTATTAGTTATATTATTAGTAGAATGTTTAATATATTTTGATGATGCTTGTTTTGAACAAGATGGAAAATAGGTACGATATTCATCTTGTGTTATGAAGTTATATTCTTCCACAAACTTAACAAACCTTCCTCTATATAGTATCATTAACAACGGCAAGGTTTTGGGTTACCGTAATACCATGCTGGTGATAATCGGGGGAATTCGCAAGTAATAAAATCAGATATTTTAAATCGCTTGAAAAAATTGGGGGTATTTTTATACCCCCATTATCATTTTTTGACACAAAGTGATGCAGTTCTTTATGGGTAAATTCAGCTATTTCGTCAAAAATTACTTAAGCATTTATAGAATCAAAATCATTTGACTCTTTTTCTTTAAATGCTTTGGCCATTTTTACTTTCTGCTCGAGAGAAATTGAATTATCAAAAATGCACCCCTTGCTTCTTCGGTAGGATACCATAAATGACCACAAAATTCTTTTGTTGTTGCTCTGGATATTTTTTCATATATTTTGTTATAAGAACAAAGGCTCTTTAAAAACATCAAGTCCTGGAACGGAACTTTGCAGGCTGAAGGATCATTATACCACGCTTTTATGTATCTTTACAAGTTTCCATCAATCTTTGCAATTCAGACTGAGTCAATTTAAATTCATTTCGGAACATAAACGCTCTAGAACCCTTTCTTTCTTTTCTGTAGTTTTTTTTTGTCATCCCCTAAAACACAACTCTTCCTTTCTGTCTTTGGAATATAAGATGTATGCGACATCAACAATGATGGCTTGAAATTTATTGTAAAGTGTGCTTACGCCTCTTTCAATCAGTTATAGTCTATTTTCTTTTTCCTTTTTTTTCTTCATTGTTTTCCTGACTATTTCATGATATATTTTGTTCTTTGAATTATGTAAGCAAATTCTTATAGTTTTCTTTACACTTAAATCTTAGTTGTAAGAATGAATGATTTCTACTTCGTAATGCTCCTTGCATGTACTTTTCTTTTCCCTCTGTATTTTCCTTGTAATTGGGTGTTAAAAACCTGTTGGAAATATATTATTATTATTATTATTAAAAAATGTCTTCATCTATTTTGATATTTTCCATGGTAATGGCATGAGCTATATCAAATAAGTCCTCCAGTTTTTCTTTAAAAGCGTACTGTGTTTCGTTTGTTTAGAATGTTTTTGGAGGCTTCTCCGTTCATTATATAACGCATCCAATTTAGTAATGCAATGTTGAGATTTTCTAAATGACATACGAACTTGTTCCAGAAAATCACTTAGATTCTGCGGAAACTTAGATCCACTCACCTCATATTATAAAACAATATTTGAAGCACTTGTATGTTAGTAGGCAATTTGCTGCCTCATGTTTGACTGGTTCATTCCCTATCAAATATATATTACGAGAAGGTTACTATTTAGTGACATTCTTAACACACACTCAAAATTAACCTAAAGTGGAATAGATGCGGTACAACTACAACTAAAATTATACTGTCTCAATTACGCCAAAGTAAGAATTAGTACCTTATTGAACATTGAAGGTTGCATTAAGCTAATGCACAAATCTTGGGTAGGCTATGCGTGAAAATCGATAAAAGACTATTTTCGAAAAATATACAAAAGTATTATATTTTTGTAGCATTATAATGGGAATCCAGAAAAAAAGACCTAAAAACGAGAACCCCTATTTCTTTTGCTTTGCCAGTAAATGTAAGGGCGATGACTAATTTTTCTCCTTGACCAAACTAACTAAAACTAACTAGTACGCAGATGAGTCAGAAAAACAAATTTCGGAGTATATATATGGAAAAATTAAACGGAAATACTAGCAATAGAGACTTGGAAAATCAAACCAAGAGCCAGCAATTTAATAACCCATAGGATAGTCCAGCGGTCCTAAAGACTTTAGCTTTCTGTCAGGTAACCAGCTTGGGATTATCTGGAAACCTAAAGACACAGTTTAGACCGTTGATGAGTCTGCTAACAGAACACGGCTGACTAAGCAAGTGGTAAGTTAGCCATAGCTGAAGTGACATAAAAATAATTGAAGTGGTAAGAAACAAGGAGTGCAAAAAAACTAAAATGTTGAAATGTATACCACCAAATAACCTGGACTTTAGACTACCCAAATCTTGATATAATCAAAAATGCTCTTGTTCCTTGGCTCATCAATTACAGTAGAACTGTCAATGATATGTAAGCAAATGCGTCAGCGCGTTTTAACTATATAAACGAAGTGTAATGTTTAACGTCAACGCTATATAGAGCAGTAGAAACCGTCGGCATATGTTGCAAAAAAATACGATAGTATCCAGGCGGTTCAATTGCAATAATAAAGTTTGTGTCAGCACTATGTATAACCGGAAGAGACTTACTAGACTACATATTTTCTCACACTATGCCATACCGCTGTTACTACACTCAGAAAAGTACATGCTTTGATTTAACTAAACTCAACAATGCTGTTTGGTTGTATATGGGGCACTAATTTTTTTTGTTGCAGGAACGAAAAAAAAATAGTGAGGTATCTGTTGTTAGTTCAACAAATTTTTATTGTTATAGTAATCCTAGCAAGAGGTTAATCCAACCCTACGAAACGTATCACGTGAAAAATAATTGTTGAAATAATTTAGTTATGATAACCAAAATTTAAGTCAAATTAACCAAATCCTCTTAAGTAGTTCATATGTACAGGGTGTATCAAATATAAAAGTAAATTTTGCTTGGGTGTTAACCACACGACATATAAAGCACAAACCCACCGAAATCGGATTTCATCATTAAAGAATAAAAAAAAGGAAATTTAGAGCCAAAGTTCTTTTAGTCCGCTCTGATGCAAGAAACGTCATGTTAAGCACCCGCTAAACGTGGTATTATGTATAAAATACATTGCGCTCATTTAGTATTTTCTTAATGTCTGCCGTAAGTTCATTTACGTCATTCTGAATAAATAAAGGCCCTTGTAAAAATAGCAAAACTAAGGCATTTTAAATTCCTTCTTTTTATAAAATAAACATTCCTTTTTTGTTAAGAGCATTCTACGTAAATCTATAAAGTATTATTTTTAATATCCTGATAAGACGTTCGAGTTTCACCGGATATGCGACTTCAGTAGTTTTAACGTAATAAACGTAAATATTTTTCTTTTGCTTTGTCGAATCGTGAGTTAGTTGTTAATAAACGGTACTACATGAATCTGAGTTATTTCTTTTGGATTTATTAATCATTTATACGCAAAATGAATTGAATCGAATTACATAGAATAAATGTGATACAGAAAATTTGCAAACACGCCTTTTTACTATGATATCGCGCGAAAATGAATCTATACATTCCGCGCTTTTGCTGATGCATCAAGCTTCGATTTTCTTTATATGAAATCATGATGGTCCTGAAAAGGATCGTTTTTTCGAGACGGGAAGAATTTAAATAAATGTTCGAGTGGCTTGCACTCCAAGCGGCGATCCCACATAAACTAACAGCGGTAATGGCTGATAAGTGTATGTGGGGTATATCGGGGACAGCATTAGTTGGGCACAGGTGCGGCTCTAGCCCACGGCATTTATAAAATATTTTTTTTCTCGTTAATGCTTACAGATAGGCCCCCTGCGCATTAAGACTTTTTGATTGTATATGATTACAGCTGCTACATATTATTATATTTACCTCTATATCTGATACACCCTGTATATATTGTGCTTCAAATTATCAAATTTCGAATATTCCATCTAAACGAATATTTAATTGGACAAACTATAATCCTTAATCTTGTTTTAGCAACGTACTTATTTGAGGGAGACATGCGGTCGATATCGTAAACACGTTAAGTGTTTGTTCCTCATATTGAGGGTTGATCGCGAGGACCATTCCGCCGCTGTAATATGTGGTTAAGAAAGTCTCCGTTTAACGATAAATTAAACGGTTAGATAAAACTCTGAACTAAGCACAGCACCTGGAAAACCATCTAGGATACATCAAATTTTAATATAGCTTGGATTGTATTTAGCGCTCTATATTCTACTTTTCATATAGCTAATTCTTCCATTTTTTCCGTTCTCAGATTCCTCTTTCCCAGCTATACATACTGCTTTTTCAGTACCTTCCTCATATCTGATACTTTTTGTGCACATTGGTGTGCATGACCGTCGATTTTGTGAAAAATAACTGCATTCCCTGTGTACATGAATAGTATAACACATGCACAAGATATCGATATACTTCCTTGGGGCATATGAAGCTTCTATTTGTCCAAATTATTTACATTTTGTAAGTTATATGACAAGAACACACCTACGTTTCAAATCAATATTACATTTTGGGAAAATAGTGTATAATACTGTGTGAAATCTATTATCATTCATTAATAATTTATGAAATTTTTGCCTTTTGAATAAGAAATAGATTTTGTACTTTCGATTATTGTATTAATCCATTAAAACTTCAGAACCAGTGAATAAATAAAACACGATTTCTTTGTAGCAATATATTCCGTTTATTACAACTTAATGGAACAATTCTTATATATACACAGGCACACTTTATGTTTAAGTTGCCTTTCAAAATTCAGAGTACAGACCAAAGCTATTTATATTACAATGAAACCAGGTTGCACATCTGATTTGACAAGAATACCTTAACTAAGCGGACGAGGGTTCACTTGACTCAATCTAGTTCACGCGCCAGAGACTATAAAACCATAAAACGCGATTTATGGGTTTATTGCTGCTGCTTCTCATTTGCAGGGTTGCAAAATGTAAGCTTTTACACCTCTCCTTACTGAAGACAGAGGGTTGTTTTATAAACCTTTATTCCCACACGTCTCGGATATTATATGATAATTTTATAAGATCCGTATTTTTTTTCTACTGTCGTCGTATAAATATTCTACACAAACAATAAATTCAACGTTACACAAATTTTATTGAAATTATTTTTGACTGGGTAATTTTTCACTGCCTGTGTATTATGAATTACATTATCATTTCATCGATGTGCTATTTTGAGGTGGTAAAAATAAAGAAAGAAACTGTATAGAAATACCCATTAAAAGAAGCTTTTAGCATGGCGATCTACTAAAACTATCTTAAACCGCTGAATGAAGGAATAATAAAGAGACGCAACTAAATAGGATAAATCATATTCTATATTCATTCTTTTCTGTTTTCTCTCATTGATGAGAATATGTATTTTGTATGTATGTTTTGGCATTCCGCGTCATAACGCAAAAATGTAGCGTAAAATTTTTCTACGGAAGCTGTTGCGGTTTGCCATTATGCGAAAATAATTCATTAATTTTAGCTTCTCTACTTTGATTTGTGAAGTACCATACCTGCGTTCTTTTAAGTTGTCATTTTTATGATTTTTGAAGAAAGTTTTCAGGGTACAAATTTCAATTATTCTTTAGTGGATAATAGAACAAGCAATAAAATATGGTGAGATGGATAAACAGAGATATAACAAACATGTAACAAGAATAGAAGAAGAAGAGGAAATTGTGTCATTAGAGGAAGTGGTTAATGCTGTCAATAGATTGAAGATAAAGAAATCGGCGGGTTATGATGGTATTAAACCTGAAATGATCAAAATGATTGGGGAAGAAGGTATTAAAATGTTAGCAATATTGTATAATAAAGCGTGGAAAACAGGAATAGTACCAAAGGACTGGGAAGTAGGAGTAATAGTTCCCATATTTAAAAAGGGTGATAATAGGGAATGTTGCAACTACCGAGGACCAACTAAATGCCGTATCTAAGGTGTATGAACGTATTTTAGAAAACAACTAAAAATAAAAATAGAGCACCAACTAACTGACTCACAGAGCGATTTTAGAAAAGGGTATAGCATACAGGACCATATATTTACATTTAGTCAGTTGATAGAGAAAATTCTAGAACAAAATACAGAAGCCTACATAGCATTTATAGACCTTGAAGAAGCATTTGCAGAATACCAAGACAGAAAGTGTGGGATTTAGTAGAAGAGGGACAGGTTGGCCACAAATTAATAGATGCCGTTAAAAGCGTATGCAAAAAGTTGTGTACTATCATTTTATATCTAATAGAACCTCAATTATTGTAACAAGTAGCTTAGTTAACGATTAAATTGAGTGTGCATGATAAATTTTAAGATAGTTTGTAGTGTAGGTTGTTAGCGGTGTAGATAATTTGAATGCTTATGTATGTAAAATACAAAAACCGTTAAACTTCTTACAGACTACTTGTGTTATTTGATAGCAACAATCTTTCTATTTTCTCTGTGACTCTCTTATATCCTAGAACTATATTTCATTAACCTTTTTTGAAGGCAACCCTTTTCATTGTTTTTCACTTGTGTTTCACTTATATACTACAGGGTGACTTGAAACCAACGAACTATATATGTAGCATTGGAAAACGCGTTGTGTGCTTAGAAAAACCATCCGCTAGGCAGCCGATCGCCATCTTTAAATGTGTCAGAATCGAAATGACGTCATTACATCTATGCGCAGTTTCGCCTTTCATATCTGTTTGCTGTTTTTAAGAAGAGATAGTTTATAATACGTTCTTATATTTTCCATACTTAATAATACCTCCAATTTGTTTTAATTATTTACCGGTTTAAGCTTTAGCAATTCTCTATTTCATTTTATTTGAGAACAACGGTAGTTTAATGTTTAAACTTTTTAAACAAAATTTTTTACGTTTCGGAATTAATTAATTCCATTTTGAAAAATACCTACAATTTTGTTTTTAATACATTGTTTGAGCTCCAATACTCTACTACTCAATTATCTAGAACTTACCAATAGATACAGCGAGTGGACATCTTTATTGTGTGTACAATAAGTACTTGTCAAAATATAGAAAAATGGAAGTCGATCTGTTCACATAATTTTTTAATTTTTCTATATTTTGACAAGTACTTATTTGTACACATAATAAAGATGTCCACTCGCCTGTCTGCCATGGTAAGTTCTAGATAATTGAATAGTAGCTTATTGTAACTTAGTAATAATAATAATAATAATAATAATAATAATAGTATCTTTATTATCCAACAGTGTCTACACACCACTTACAGGATACATCTATATAAACATTTAATATTATACAGTGCCATAAAAAAGAAAAAGAAAATTAATAAATGAATTAAAAGATCGCATTCGGATAAATAATATTTATATTTTGAGCCATATGTGTTAATGGGGCCTTCCTCAGGGTGTTGGTATTATATCTCTGGACACGCAGAATTTCAGTGTGCGAGTGTTGTAGTTGGTACTACAAAATGTATCTGCATAGCAAGCCGGGTGCATCAATTTTGTGTCGCAGTAATCTTAATAAAAACAAAGCACTATATCTTTCTCTCCTTTGTTGTAAGGATACGAAACCATGTTGTTGAAGAAGGTCGTTGTAATTTGTGCCTCTATCCGGGTAAGTACCATCTATTTTGTATGAAAGATATTTCAAGAAGCGCTTTTGCACGCGTTCCAGTGTTAAGTTAAGGTAAGTGTATATCGGATACCAGATAGTTGAACAGTATTCCAATTTGGTTCTTACAAGCGAGCAGTATAACGTTTTTAACGTTTGAAGATTTTGAAATTGCGGGAAGATCTAATTAAGAATCCCAAGCTCCTTAATGCCGAACTGCAAACTGAGTTAATGTGTTCAGAAAGTGATAAATTACTATCAAAGAGAACCCCCAGGTCTCTGAATTTTGACTGTCTTGTGATAGAAACGTGATTTATATTGTATTGTAAATGATGGGGTTAAACAATTTTGTATACGATACAACTGCGCATTTATCTACATTAATCCCCAAACCATTGCTCAGACACCAGCGATGAATCTTAGTAATATCTGATTGTAGGGCGATGGAGTCGGCATTAGTAACAACTTCTCTATATATTTTAAGTCGTCGGCATACGCCAACACTTCGCAGTCTAGTGACTTATTAAGTCATTTATAAAATATATTAAAAAGAAGTGGTCAAAGATTAGAGCCCTGTCCTACACCGGAGCAAACTCTGAAGCTGTCGATGTAAATCCATTATATGCGACGTAGTTGAGTCTGTTCGTCAAATACGATGTTAATAGTTTTACAAGATTATGAGACAAACCAAAGAGTCAAGTTTCTGAATTAAGAGTGAGTGATCTATTACGTCAAATGCCTTTGACAGGTCTGTATAATCACATCACTTGGCTTCTATTATCTAATTTTTCGCTATTATACTGCGTGATGTGTACTAAATTGGTCTCCGTCGATCTGCCCACCAAAAACCATGTTGGTTATCAGAAATAAGGAATTTAACATTTCTAAAGATATGTGTATATAAAAGATGTTCATATATTTTTGCAAAGTTACACAGTATGCATATTGGTCGGTAATTAACAATATTCGAGGTATCACCCTTCTTAAATACGGGAATAATCCTTCCAAGCTTCCAAATATCCGGAAAAGTAGCCGTTTTTAAAGATAAATTGAATAATTGAGTAAGTGGTTGAACAAAGTGCGAAGAGCATTTCCGTATAATATAGCTTGGAATATTGTCATGGCCTGACGTTGTTTTAGCTTTTAAATGTCTAATACTATTTAAAACTTCTGATTCTGTAAAATAGTTTATATCAAAGACATTAACATTGGCACATGTAGCTGTTGATTTTATACTAGGTGAATTTGCTTGTAGTGGTTTAGAGAAATGGGAACTAAATAGATAGCACTTAGATAATATATAACTTAGATAATATATTAAAAACAAAATTGTGTAAACAAAATGGAATAAATTGATTCCGAAACGTATACAAAATTAGTTTAAAAAAATTAAACATTAAACTACCGTTATACCCAAATAAAGTGAATTAAATAGTGAATTCCTAATAATAATACTTCCAATACGCAATATATCAATAATTTCTTCTAGTTAGTAAAAAGATAACAAAAAAAAGGAAAAATTGAATTTGTTACGATGATTAAGATTTATAAATAAAACAAACAAATAAACGTTTATTCCCCAAAAAGGTAAATGCAAAAACACTTATCGTCTTATCGTCGACTTAACGTCAAAAACCAAAAGGAAAATGCAAAAATAGAAACAAAGGCGCGTATAATAGCAATAATAATAAATCAAGATCCAAGATTTATAGAAAAAAGGAGAAATAAATAAAAATAATGTAAATTCTATTCCCAAAAAATTTCCCTTACTTTAAATATACTTTAAAGACAACTCTTACTCATATGAGAGCGTAACTAAAGTATTCTTCTAAACTATAATAAGATCGGTCGATCAAGTGTTCTTTTAAGTTAATTTTAAATTAGCCCCATATCAACAATCCATATCGTAAACCTGACTCAATATCAGCGCTATAAACCTGCCTTAGAATTTTCAGATGTACCATGTTTCTTAAATGTCCTAGTTTAAATACTGAAGATGATATTCGTAAATTCAAATCATTTATGTGAGTGTGCCATTTTAGGTCATTTGAAAAATGTATACCTTAGGTTTTTATAGAAGTTGTTTGATTTAGTATTTTATTGCCAATAACAAGATCGAAAGGAGGCAAAGAACGTGCTGGATTTGAATTGAAAAGAATACACTTCGTTTTAGATATATTCAAAGATAATTTGTTAGAAGCAAACCAGATATTTAAATTATTTAAAGCTAAAGCTTGTTTCATCTTATATGTTAACCAGATTGTCATTAACTAATACTGCAGTATCATCTGCATATATTGCTAGTTTGTATTGTTGTAGGAAAACGGTGATGTCATTAATAAAGATTGAAAACAGGATTGGGGATAGGACCGCTCCTTGCGGTACTCCTATCGCTATTGGAAGTATATCTGAGATAAATGTATGTTTTACATTATTATTTACTACGGAAATTTGAACTAGTTGTGTTCTTTCTGATAAATATGAAAGGAACCATTACAATGCTACCCTCCTAACACCAACAAAATCTAACTTCTGCGTGAGGGTATCGTGCTGCACACAGTCTAAAGCACGACTTAAGTCACAAAAAATACCCAGTGGAAGTTGCTTGCTTTCTATCTGCGAGATCACGTGTGCGTACAAACTTATCAAAGCCGTAAGTGTGGATTTACCCTCCCTAAAACCATGTTGGCTATCGGAGAAATACTGTGTTTTTCCAAAAAAGAGTTTAAATATGTTAACATATAATATTCGAGGATCTTACCAATGGAGGAGGCAGAATTGGCAGAAATTGGCCTATAGCTTTCCACCTGATCAGGTGCACCTTTTTTATGTATCGGGATGTCTAATGATTTTTTAAAGCAAGACGGGAAAATACCTTCTTCGAAAGAGTTATTAATTAGGCTAGTAATAGGTGTCATAAGCAAATATTTAGCATCCTTAAGTATATGTGCAGGTATTTGATCTGAACCTGCAGCGCTTTTTCCATTTAGTTTGTTAAACAAAGACAAGGTTTCTGTTTCTGTGAATGGAAATAGAAACATTCTATGCGGGTTGTATTTAATTTGCATAATTTTTAGTCTCATATTTGGGAAAAAAGAATAGATTTGAGTTCACTTATTTTAAAAATATTAATTTTGTAAAAAAGTTTATTTCAAAATGTTAGTTTTATTATTCAGTGATATTGCGAATATTGCAAAACAGTGCCAGAGATAGAAATGTCAAACGGGATATGCGCCAAAATTACAGTGCAGAAAAAATTAAGAAACCGGCGATTCCAATTCAAAACTTCAATATATTAAGAAATGACATTTCCTTTTTTTAACATCAGTGCACAACAAGGAAATCGTTTACGTAAAAGTTAGAAGCGGAGAAACAGCCTTCAACCAAATTTTTCTGCAACAACTTATGCGCAAAATAATATTATAATTATACAGCGATAAAGCTGAGGTGCAAATAATACTCACATAATAATATAACAAAAGCCAACATGCAGGCATTATCTAAAGAAAATACACAACAATTTTAAAAATTAAATTGACAAAGCACAGTCCTCTTCAGGGCTACACCCTGATGGCGCCAATGGAAAGCACGCAAAGTACTTATTATTTAACGAACGATGCCCAATTATTTACTTAAAAAATATTAAAATACATGAATCGTTTTTATTTTTAAATATAAATAGGTATGTCTTTCCTTCATTGCATATGCTGATTAACATCATCGGTTATCTAGTGATCCTTTTAATAGGTACCAAGGAAATGAAACAACGCATTGAAGCCATGTTCTATTTTAATACAGTTTTACAAATCTCGCAAATTCTAATTATCGTTTATATAACTATTTCTAATTTGCTTATCTAATCTAACAATAAGTCGAAACAGTTAGGTACATAGATTAATTATTACTGGTTTCGCTTGGTAAATTTATTTAAAATATAAATTATATAATTGCAGTATCTAATTGCTTAATTTCCTCAGCATAAAATCTTATTCATAACGGTTCACAATATTACAACACCATTTGATTATTTCATTTAGTATAATAGGCGGATATTACACTACAAAACACTTTCATACTTACTATAAAGATGAAAATATATAATAAGATTAATTTTTATTTTTTAATTAAAGGACATCTTTTTGTAATCGATATTTACGCTCATATAGTTATTTTCCGGACTTTTTCTATACGATATAAACTCAAATTTATAAACCAGCTAAACAAAATGAAAATTATAAACCTTATGATCACAATATTTTGCAACATATTGTTTACAAAATATTTAGTTCCAATAATTGTGAAAATGACTATAATCTAGTGTTCCATTTTGCAATTTTCTAAGAATCGTTTAAACGTAATAATAAAAGGGATTATAGACATTCCGGTATGCAACAAGAACGTTTATAAATTAATTAACCGAATTCATTAACTGCAAAATCCGCTGATTATCGGACAGCAATTTTACAATTTTAAAAATCAATTTTAACGGCCGACAAATAACACTGAGGTTTCACAAAACTTTTATACAATATTCTATATAGTACAATATAAAATCCTTTGAATGTCAATTATCTTCTATAAAAGAAGTTTTAGTAGTAAAAGTTTGAGGAAAGATCTTTGTCAAAGAACTTTCACAGTGTAATTCCACCTAACACCATTTATATCTAACTCGCTGCTTTTTACACATTTACAAAAAATCGGTTTCCAATATCTACTAACAATAAACATTCTCAATTGTTGAAGTATAAAATAATGGAAACTCCTATAACAATTATCACAACAAATTCAATGAAATATTAAAGTTTTTCTTTTTTTTTTTGTTACTAATGTCTAATAATTTTCTAACGGCTGTGAATAGTATTACATGCTATTACTCTCTATAAACACTAGTAAAAACATTTATTATAAGTAGAAGCAATGCTCATTCGTGAAACTGTAACATGGTTACATAATTTATTTATTGCGCATCCCTTATTTTGATTATATCTCTGAAAGCGTTTTAGTGCGAAGTTTTACGTTTAAGTATATTATTACGTAGTACCAACAGAAGCACACATACCTTGCTATTTTCGTACGGGCATTCAAGTTCGTGATTTTGTTACATATAAAATGCGAACTAATTCCGCGCCATCTATGAGACACTGTATGCTACGACGAGGTGAAAGTATATGCGCTATGGTTACAGATTTCACCAACGGAGGTAACTCATTCCAGATTTCTTTAATTTATAAAAGGTATCTATATTCTAGAAGATTATAAATAAACTAAATGTAGCTATTTTAAATTTAGTTTATTGACATAAGTAGTTATATATTATTAACTTTGTTTCTTATTTACATGTGCTTATTTTATAATTAGCTTAAATCATAGGTAAAAAAGTCCTTCATTTACCGCTTTTTAGTAGGTAACTACTCACGAAAAACAACAAATCATAACTAATAGAGTTTCTATTTTATGTTATCACAAGCAAACGGCAAATTCAATAATTTATCGAAAATTATTTGTGTAGGTAACGTCTAAATATTAGACTAGGAGGTACGTTTGAAATGCACATCCAACTGAAGTGAATAGATTTACTTCAGAAAAGTTATACTTGTCTGATTTAATGTTTGTATCACATGGACGCGTGTATCACTTAATTAAAAGTCAGGTACTACCTGCCGCACTTAGAGGAGCTAAAATATGCCATTATTTAATTCAACTAAGCGCCAGCAGTGGTTCATATAAATCCTTTGGTGTGCTTTTCGATATACTAGCCGTTTTCTTTTCTGGCGATATCAATGCGAGTTTCCTCTTCGTTTTAGATATTTTTTTCATCGGTATTGCTTTTGTCGGGTCCGATGATTCAGTCGAAATATCTTGCTCCAGATCTAGCATAGCCAAACCTTCTATGATATTCTTTGGTTGCTTTGGACGTACTTCTTCCTTGTGGGTTTCATTTTTATTGGCATATACTACAACAATTTCCGAATAAGATGGGGTGTTGATATCTGCAAAGTCTCTGAAATTTTCGAATTGCTGCGGTCTGCGATTAGAACTGCTGTAGTGCAACGATGGCCTACCATGACCATTGCGATAATAGTTGTTGTAATTATCTCCATATCTGCCATACTGATCGTCATCATTGTCGCTATAAAATGTGCCTCCCTTAATTACACCGAAATTACCCGAACCTAGTATACTGTTTGCGTCTGCTCTTTCTTCGTATTGATCACCTTTATAGCCGCTGAATCTCGTGTTGGAATCGTATCCGACATGTTGTTGATATGCTGTTGGCCTATGGCTATACGCAGCATCGGGTTGGTAGTACAAAGGTCTTGAATGTCCTAGTGGTTGGATATTAAATGAAGAGAATGACGGGAAGAAAGTCTGGCTGTCCTGATGTGGCTCTTCTACGTTGGGTTCTGATAATTTGGTTGTCACCTCCGTCTCTTCCATAAGCATATCGCTGTCATCATAATTAATTTGTTCGTTATGTCGATCAGGTGCAGCTTTCAGACTATCCACGGATGCTCCTACAAACAAACAAAAATTTTATTAAGAAAGCAGTATTTTATACGATATTCATAGGTTAATCATCATTATTCGCCGTATCTACTATAATTTATCTACTGAATATTTATATCGCTTGCTCTTGCGTAAATTGTAAAGAAAATGTGAAAGAACTATCGAGAATATGTAATTACAACTTTCTATACGAAGTAATTGTAAAAATCACAGTAAAAATTTCAAATCGATACTTTGCTGAAATAGAAAGCAAGTCTCGTGTTCTCTCACTCCCGTTGTCTAGTAGTTTGCATATTTATATAGTAAAAAAGTATACGCAGAACTCTCTATAACATTGTTTTAGCTTGCGACAGTTTTAACGTTTAACTTCATTCGTAGTTTCGCAATCATAAATATCAAGGTAAAGTTGCAGCGTATAACCAACTGGTTGTATGTTGTAAGAAAAAGGATGAAGATAGATTATGTGTGCGTCAATTGCATTAAGCGCAAATATTCCGGTAAAAAAAAGTAAAATTAAAAGTAAAAGTCCTTCTCAGGGTTGCTGACAAATCTAGCTCAATAGTAATATAAAATTGGCTGTAATATAACTATGTGTAGTTTTATCACCATTCCATAATTAGGATGGCCTATGAATGGAGTAGTAAAACTTAATAATCACATTAAAGAAGAACATCTTTATAACACCAAACTTGAATGAAATGCATGTTAAAGATGATGGGGTATTAAAACATTATAAAATTGAGTAACATATTTTGTTTCGTCTTCAGCAAAACAATTAAAGGGGTTATAATGAGAAGGATACAAGTGCATTTCTTGTAATAAGTGCTTGTTTTTTTACAAGAATAAAAATCTTATACTAAACACAACTTCAGAACTAGAATTTTATGATTTTTTAATTAATGAATGTATCTTGAATTAAAAAATCAAAGAATTCTAGTTCTAAAGTTGTGTTTATTCTAAAGTTAGTGTAAGATGGTTATTTTTGTTGAAAAATAAGCACTTACTACAAAAAAGTGCACTTGTACTGTTCTTATTCTAACGCCTTCAATTATGCATAAAATCCACACTCAGAAGAATATATTTAGCCAATGCAAAATGCTTTGTTTCACCATACTTTTTGGGTTGTATACAAATAGCACAACATTTGTGTTTACTCAATCCATAAAATAGTGTCACCATAAAATGTTCGTTGAACATTTTACGCTACAAAAATACGAAAACATGAGTACACCCAGCAAACGACAATCGACAAAAAAATGCCAATTAAAATACGAGATCAATAAACCCGTACTATTGAAAATATAAAATAAGAAAACTTCATCATGAGGTGCTGCCTCTGATGGTAACATTCGACATTATCAAGGAATAAAATTCCGTAGGTAACTCAATTGGCAACCTTATAAAAGCAATTATACGTGATAGAGGGACGGAACGCAGAGTGACGGAATGCAGAGAAACCTAAGCAGAGCCACCTAATCTAGGCCTAACCAAGTATGAGAAGAAGTACCGTAGCAATAAACGAAAGTTGGTTTAGCATTCGACTGCTTTTACTTATTGTTAGTGAAGCGATACGAGTTTATTTCTTGGGGTTATCTAGCAATCTTGCAAATTGTAAGTAATGTGATATCAAAAATTTAAACAAGCGGAAAATTGTTACATTTTGTTGTCATGTTTGTGCTATTTTCAAAATGTATAACAAATTGATTTACACATATGTGAGTACAGAAGTGTGCTGTAATGTACTGCTTTTTTGGATTTTGTCACAAACTACAGCGAATAGTAATCACCCAAAGTTAAAGTTTTCCATATCAGAAAGTCTGCTTGGGCTGCCTGATAACCCCTTCATTCATTCATTCATTCAAGTTAGGGTGGGCACTTGATGTCCGGGCACTTGAGCTAGGTGGTTATCGTACCATCCTTATTGATTCTCTTATTTCCACTCTAGCAGCTTGGTGTTCTCTATAAAGTCCAGTATCTTGCACAGTGGAAACTTGAGAACCTTCGAGGGCTCCAATAGATCTCTCCCAAAGTACTTCTGTCTAAGTACCCTCAGTTCCTCACATGTGCAAATTACATGTAAACTCGTTTCCTCTTGTAGTTCGCATCTTCTACACCACGGTTCGCTTACACGGCCTATGTTATATAAATGCTTTTTCAGAGGACAGTGTCCAGTTAACAACCCAGTAATGGTTTTAACTTCTTTCTTACTGCGCCTGAGTAGGTTATCAGAGCAGCTACCATTCCCATCCCCTATCAGCGTTTTAGTATGGAGTTGACCTTCAGTCGACCTCCGTTTCTTTGTACTTTCTTTATCTAACCAGGTCTAGATCTCCCTTCTTGCGGAATCCTTAGTAATCACATACGGGCTCTGGACCCATGAAGTATCTCTTGGAGCCCTCCTTGGCTAGTTCATGATAACCCCTTATTGGAAGCTGCATTCTGGTTTGATTGTTTATTATGTGGAACATATTGTGTGCAAGGTATAGGACAAGAACCGAACCTAAATTATGACGTTTTCATATAATATTGCACATTATCCCAATGAATTAGCTGAGCGGTTTAAAAGTTTGGGTCCAGTTTCGGAAGAAGATTATGTCGTTTTTTCATTCACATCATTCAACTGGCTGAACAGGAATAAATATGCATGCATAATCAAATAATTATTGTCCTACGCTATTGCCAAATGTTTAAATGTGTTTTGACGTTAAATGCATCAGATTGCTAGGATATTTAAGAAACAACAAAATAATTAACACTAATATTACGACAACTATTTAGATCAATTGGAACGAAACATTGAGAAAAAGTCAGGTGTCACTAAGAAGAGATTCTTCTTTTTGAAAAAAAAAACCCATTCACAAATCTGTAACAGTGATGGCCAAAATTCTTGTTCGTCATTCAGTCTGTTTACCCAATATTCACTTGGACTATACATTCTCCCAAGATAAATTTCATGCTAGGAGGAAGAATTATTTTAACCACTAACTTATCACCAACGAACGCTTGTTTTGATAACTGGACGAAGTTATCTACAAGGCATTTAAGATCTGCAGGGCAGTTGACACTAATGTACAATTTTAGAAGCAAGGTATGTAGAAAAGTAAAGTACCTAAATCTATTACATATTCTTCTTATTGTCTTGCTTAGGGCGAACATTTTTCACTCTACTTTGGAAGTTCATCATCCTAATTTCATGTTCCACCTAAAGGTACTACACGAAGCTACCTATTCTAGGTACTATATGGGCTCCATAACAATTGAAATGTTCCCACTGTAACTAAATAATTTCGCTATGATTGTTAATAACAAAAATATAATACAGTAGCCTCGCAATTATGTGAATACTGCTCTATGTTAAGCATGGAAATATGTGAACAACCAAAAATGTGATTAGTTCACGTAAACGCGAATCTACAGCATGTCGGTCAGCTATCAGTTGTTATTATATTTACGCCCATCTTTACGACTT
Source organism: Protaetia brevitarsis (assembly GCA_004143645.1). Classification (NCBI taxonomy): domain Eukaryota; kingdom Metazoa; phylum Arthropoda; class Insecta; order Coleoptera; family Scarabaeidae; genus Protaetia; species Protaetia brevitarsis. The sequence continues at coordinate 2,689,287 of RXPK01000136.1, forward strand.
TAGTTATCTCCCAGCATTCGCCAAGGGGTAAGGGAAAATCTTGGAAAAACCTTACAAGCAACATGTTGGTTTCATTTCTACTAGACGGAAAATGCTTGGCATGGTTTTTTCTAGACACCAATGTAGAAGGTATTCTTAATTTTATAAATATAAAAATAAAATTCATACTACTGTATTTAACATATTCGTTGTTAAACATAGTAAGCTTACCATAAATACACGTTTACCGGATTTGTTTGTCTTTCGGTGTGTTAAGTTTGGTAAATCTAAAATAAAGATTTAAATTAGATTGACGATTAATTCGCGCACCAGGCAAACTATTTTAATGCCAAATCATTTAATCAATTATAGAATTTAGGTTTTCAGGTTTAGAAATTAACTTCAATCTACTTTTCTTTTGCATTTCTGATATTAAATATTCGGCAATTTTAGCACATCTGAGTTATTCAGTATGTGGACGGAATTGTTGCTTACTTTTGCAGTACAAAAAGCGTATCCGTTTACCTATACGATAAATTGCGATGTTTGGCAATGGTTCTTTAAAACAATCACTCCGTTGCGCATAATAACGTGTTAGCAGCTATCATAGTAGGTATCTCCTTTTCCTTTGTGCGAGAGAAAGTGCTTTGAAACACGCAAACGGGGAGCGCTAAAGATGGTACATACGTCGTTGCTCTGTTTTCGTAATATGTGCTGATAAATTATTATTAATTTATTGCTGTCAAATATTCGCCTACATTAAATGACACTTATCGCAAAAAGCACTATTAAAACGTTTCCGTATTATGAAACAGACGCAAAATAAGTAGACGAAATTAATTCAGAACATGTTTTTAAAAGAATGATAAAGCAAAAAAAAATGTAAAAGTGCGATTTACATTTCATTGTCTGGGGATAACGATGCATATACTATATACAGGATGACTGGTACCTAAACTTATATATTGAACTACTTCGCAATATAGCTCATTTACAATAGATTTAGCCATTATTAGCCTTATTCGAAAGTCAATACTTTTCGAGATATTTTTTTTGTAGTTTCTTCAAAATTCATCACTTGCTCGTACTCATATCTCAAATTAAAGAAAACAATAAACCTTAATGTTTCAGTTTTACTAACTAAAAGATGCATTAACAAACTAGAGAAGGTAAAACTTCCACTTGTGAAGAAAAATTTGGAATAATTAGTATGGCGCCATAGAAGATGGACATTACTTGTTGAGGATTTTGTGGACCGATGAGATTTATTAGGACAAAGCTTCAGTGAATGTTACATAGTCAATGATTTACTTCTTATATTACCACTATCTATTATAACATCATCAACTTTACCAATGCTAAACAAAATCTGAATATAATCATCAGTCTAATTTATGTATTTGAGCAAAAGTATCGTAATGGATGGAGAATAAGATGATAACATGAGGTGAGCCACTGGTAACAGGCAATAGATGAAGAGCATACCCTGAAGTACGTATGTACATACTGGCTTTCATCATTAGTGAACAAAGTTACTTATTTTAAATAGCGGTCAATCAAGCAATAAACTTCTATTTTAACCTCTATGTTTCACTGACTTGAGTTACATTGGTGTTGAATTTGTTTAAAGCAATATAACGTAGGGAGTAAAGAATTAATAAAGAAGAATACGCGATCAAAAATATAGCTTATTAAAACGCAATTTGGTTTCCAAAATAATATTTGTAATATCCCTAGAACTATTCAAGGCAATCAACAAAGTTACATAATGTTTCGTTAATATTAACTGATTCGTTATTACATAATTTGCCCTAACGACTGATATTACAAAAAAGTGGCACTATTTCTACTTAATTTAAGCTAAATTTTATGCCTTCCTTAATTTAAGCTGCTACTATAAAGGAATCCATTTTTCATTATATCCCACGACAAAGGTTGATGGTTAAGCATTTAATAGGCACTTAATACTTCCACACAATGAATAGATATATAATTTTGTATATAATATAATGATAGCCTTAAAAGGCAATATTATACTCTTAGATACCTCCTTTTCATTACATAGAGTAACGTATTACGAAATCTTTTTGTAAATTACTATTCTGAGTCTTGTGTCATTGTCAAATGGGAAACAACCTTAACATTCATAAGTACACTATGTCACAATTCTCGTACATTTGTTAGATGTGCAAATCATTGAGTAATTAGTTAATTGGTTTTTGTTTATACTAGAAATAAATGGCTGAGGTGTATTTTTTTCAGGCGGTAATAATATTTTGAATGAACGCATTGTGTGTTGCTACCTTGTGATAGAAAACCGTCTACAAGGTTCCTATGAACTGATTGTAAAGCATTAAAAGCGCGTTGCATTAAATGAAATAAAGAAGACATTGTAAGGGAAGGGAACAATGCAGTAACTACATAAATCTGAATTAAAAGCAATTGTATTGAAGCAAATATTTTAAAGATAAATGGAAGGTAAGTAGAGTTCATTTAATTAATACAATTTCTTTGAAACCGAGAGTATGAATTTGTTGCGTTTCTTAGCTGCATCACTTATCGGCTTACGTTTTACCGAAGTTGTAAGAAACCGGCCTCAAAATGCGAGTGAGATCCTAGATACCTGTGCTTTTAGTTTGTTTGTGACTTTTATCTCACCCCGAAGTGTCAACTTTAGAAGAAAACACCCAAATAAGTCCCACCAATAAAAATCTGAAGGGTAGAACTATCAAAAAGCTCTTCGATGTAAGTTATCATAAAAAATAACTAAACAAATTTTATGTACCATATAGATAAATAGATAGGTATTATTTTCACTGTAGTGCCAAATCGGATACAATATGTCAAATTTGTAGACGTACACCTAGATACAAGAGAGATATGGATTTAAAAATAAATGCATGTACACATGTAAAGTTTAAATAGTATAAAATAATGATGTAAACGGCAATAAAAATTGAAATATGCCTCACCCAACACATGCTAAAACTCTTCAATTAGAGTAAGGTAAGTAGCGTCAGTAGCTGGTACCGGGCAGTGTGTAGATTGGCTATATTTATTTGTTAAAATTAAAATAAGGATTGTCCTCTTTATACAAATGTACTAAACTTCATACTAGTTTTACAAATAAAATTCACATCTGCTAATGTGTAATACTTAGATATCTTGAAATTTATCATACCTTATAAAAAGGCATTATACACACTTGGCCGAACTTAAAGAATGAATGCTATTAATATATATAATGCAGAAGGATTACAACCTTACCAGTCATTTTGGCTGGGAAGTGTTAGTATTGATACTGTTTAAATATCTTTTTTTTTTCTAGTAAACCGTTGATAATTATAAAAGCCTATCTATTAAGCTTACAACTGGGCATACATTACGTACTTCTAGTGTAAAATTTATTAAAATGTCTTATTATGTGAACAGTGTTACATTTTCTTCACACTATGCAATTTTTACTACACACTTACCTGACTTTACCTTACACATTGTTGTCCATAAGAATCTTCTAGATTGCACTTCTAAATTTATTAAAATTGACCCGCTCAAGCTGAGCCGGCACACGTTAAATGGTCAGATTCCCCTTGAAACGCGCTCTTATGGTTAATAATAATGTATTCAAAGGTGCAACATAATTATTTTTACTTCTAGTATCATGGTTGCGAACCTTACTGTTCCTCAACTATTCGTTTCGATGGTTGTAGATAAAACAAAGGGTGTCTAATAATATGTAGATACTAAGAAGTTAGAATTTTAAATTGCTTGACAAATGAACGACACAACTCTCTGCTGTCGACACCAGCCTAGCAGCGCAGCACTCGCTTCGAGCTTTTTGACTCGGCGGATAGACCCCAAAACGCTATGTCGTATAATAATCAAGACTGCACCTTGCCGTGATAGAACGATAATAGAAATACCCCACTCAACAATGTTTTTAGGATCTGTACTAAATAATAAAAAAAAATATTAAGGTTTTTTAGTTAAGAAGTTACAATGATTCACCCAGCTCAGATTTTCATCAATCGTGAAGCCCAAGAACTTTGACGTATTGACGTTGTTAACTTTAGATACATACGAAATAGAGTTTATGATGTTTAATTTAGAATGACGTTTACGAAATAAAATGACATTAGTTTTTGAGGTGTTTAAATATAATTTATTCATAGAGAACTAGTTAATATTCTTAGAGTCTGCACCAATGTTTTCATTAGATGAATTACCGGGGATGATCTCTTTATTGCCGCAGATGTGTCGCCAGCATACAAATACAGCGACCCATTTACAAATGTAATAATATCGACAATGAATAGAATATATAGAACAGATCCAAGAATGGAACCTTGCCGTACTCCTAATTCTACATTTACTAGTGAAGGTTTATAATTAATAATAGAAGCTCTACTTTTATATAAAATTTTGATACATTGCAAGCGTTCCGACAAATAATCCATAAACCGGCAACAACACCATGAACTCCAGGGTATACCCTGGAGTATATGCTAGTGTAAAGTTTTCCTTCAACAATTATGACTTGGTCAATATAACAAATATTTTAATTCAATGAACGAAATATTTGTGCTCTCCGTGTTACAAATGTATGTTGTTGGCTAACAAAAATATTATCAATCATTTTTTCAGTTGTTTGTACCTTTTATTTTGCTCGAATTGATTTAAAAAGTTGTGATATAACATATTTTTTCAACAAAATGGTTTTTGTTAATTTAATGCATTTTGTTCTCTCAGTGTATTGAAACTTCTCCATTAACAGTTCGTGACTGAGGCAATCAAAAGCCCGTTATAAATCGCAGAAACCACCGACAACACAATTGTTGTTGTCTAGATCTTGAACAACTTCATTTATAAAAGAGCGAATCGCTTAAATCGTGGAGTGATTGCGTCTGAATGCATGCTGCCTATCAGAAAGAATGTTATTAATCGATAGATGCTCTTCAAGTCGTCTAAGCATGGCATATTCAAAAATTTTTGAAATTTTTACAATATAGTGGTGACTCCTTTTTTGTAAACAGGGACCACAGAGGATACTTTCAGTGCGTTTGGAAATAATCCCGTTTACAAGTGATATATTAATGAGTTGAGTTAAAGGACCAATTACGGTGGTTAAGGCAGAATGTGCACTAAACGTGTCGGCTCGGAAAATAGTAATTGGCAGTTATTGCTACACGTGAAATTAAATGAAGGACCGTGCTTAATTTTATTTTTTCAACTTATGATGATGATGTTCTAATAGTAAAAGAAAAAAAGGAATAAGGTTTCCACCAAATAACTAACTGTATACATTCTCTAATATAATTTAAAAAATTAAATTTCACTTAAAAAGTTTGAGTTTGCTGATTTAAAAGATATCTATATAATTTACACGTTTTTTTTTCTCTTTGACTATAATCAACCAATTTGCTCATGAACGATATCCATTATTTTATATACTTTGATAGATCACACGTAGCAACATGATCGCACGTTGAATAATTTAGTATGTATCTCATGATTTTCTCTTTCGTTCTATCTCATACATTTGATACAAGCTGTTTTATTATTTCGCGCATTCCATTTTAGAAAACGTCGTTCATCAAAACTTTCTTTTCAAGAACGCGCCGTCCGCGTTTATGCATGTTCTACTAAACGAATGAAGATCTGAGTCAGCGTTAAAGAAATTCTTACGCAACGGTTTTGTTAAACCAGATAGTTGTATATACATGCATAAACTGCTGCATCGTTTTCGTGAGACGTCAAAATAGATACATGACAGTTACATGATCATAAATAAAACATAACAGGCGATGCAGCTGTTTGTATGCTGCATTACTTATGCAACCTTTAGTGGTGATATTTAATGCACGTGGCATGTGAAGAAAAAATCAAACTTCTAATTTGCACAGTAAATATGTTGAATATACAATCCTAGTGATTTGTAAGATATTGTGCAAAACAGAATTGTTGGCATTGCCCTAATTGATGATAATCGTTTATTAATTCTAGTACGCTGCTTTTTACTCTATACAAAGCATTCGTTTTCGGTTCTTGGCTTGCGGTTCACGAGTGCTTCACGATATTTCCTCACGAAATATAATTTTCTGCATTCTTGCACTTTCTAATGTATCGCAGTACATCAAGCATGAATGATTTTGGTTCATAAATACGATGCAAGGAACATTGCATTTTAAACGTGTGCTGAGCGTAGGAATGCAAAAAAAAAAACAAAATATCCTTAAGCCAAGAATTCTTATACCTTTTCTAATTGACTCTACCACTTACTGCTATCCATTTCGAAGTCGTATAAATCAGTCTGAGATTCAAACTTGAACATAGTTTTACTCTCAATTTTTTTTTTTTATGTGCCCCTTCAAAACTGAGAAGATTAAACTACTGCACGGCACCGTGATTCTTGCTGGAGTAAATACAACAAAGCTGGATCAACATTTTTCTTTTAAAATTCCTATAAATATTAGGTTGTCTAGGTTTTCTGTTTAGCATAAACCTTGTTTTAGGCATTTTCATAAGAAAAAAAATATCAAGTGAAGTGAGATGAGGAAGTCATCCCGGCTACGTCATTGAATCACTCCATCAATCTGGAAAATATTTTGTTCAAATATTAACGGCTGTTCTTAGAGAATGTGAGAGAATTCCATTTTACTGAAATCATATTTCTCTAACAAATTCGGAACTAGTTCTTGACAAACAAACTCAATTTACCTTTTTTGTTCAAGTTTTTACCGATCAAGTTATTCCCCGATCAAAACATTAATGTTTCCTCATTTCACCATATGATAATCACTAACCCGAAGGGTCATGGCAATCCATCGAAGGCGATTGTTTACAAGAAAGTCTTTCGTCTTTCTGAGTGCTTTGGGAAGATCTAATCTTATGTTAGGTATGTATTCTTGACTTTAGCTCTTTTCTTTTATTTTTCTTCAAAATTCAACGCTTTTTTAAAATTCTTTTGGTAGTTGTAACGTTGTTTTGGGGCCCACTAAGTTCTTTCAGACACCAAATACTTGTGACTATCGAGAACCATTTGTTGAGACCAAAAACTTCTCATCAGGCTCATAGGTTACTGTCAATGCTATCCGCGCAAACATTTGAATCTTCACACCAAAGGTTTTAAATCTAATATAGTAAGTTACAAAGCATTTATCATGAAAACCAAGATCTTTCCGAGAATTCTTTCTCGGTCTCGACCGCACATTGATTATATTTGGCTTTCCGCAAACGATTTATTTACTATCGTTGGAATCTTCGTTTTCTTGTGTCCAACCTCGATTACGAGATATTGCCTACACCACGTGCACCACAATTCTTCTTTGGAACCTTCATGGTTGCCATGTTATGGGTTTAGATTAGTTTATTACTGTTTTTTGTAACTCACTTGTTTTACAGAAATTTTACTTACACATTTGCGTTTGATAAATTAAAGAATTATTCAATCTTTAATTTCGATATTAGATCGTAATCAATAGCGAGTTGTTAAAATGTTGAGTAAATGGTTGAATTACTTTGGAAATTTGGAAAAAGCCAAGCTGCGCTAGTTCTCAAAAACCAAAAGGATTATGGACGGAAAGATCCTATGTATCAAATATTCGAATTTTGACACAGTTTCTCTCCTCATTCTGCGTGCAGAGAGATCACAGCTGCTAAAACTGTGGAATCAACATTAAAATATAAAAGAAATAACACTTTCCAAATTAGAAATGAACGTCAAAAGGCAACTCCATGGTGCAAGCATCTCAGATTAAAGGTTTTTATTACTTAAAGCTTTAAAGGCGGTTTTCTCACATTTTCACACTTTTTAAGTTAGGCGAACACCTAACTTAGATAATTCTCAATCGGCACACTTAAAAATGTTACTATATATTCAGGACTTTATTCTGTATAAAATTTCCTAGGATTTATAAGTTATACTAAATGATTCTTTTGTTATGAATAGTTTTAAGGGCGTTTTTCATGGTCTTTCTTTTATTTTGGCATGATGATAAATGTATTAAAACTAATTTCGCTATAGGATCCAGGTAGGTGCAGCTACATAATAGTATAAGCTTTAAAATTGTAGTAGAAGTTTCTTCGAATTGTTCATAACTTTCATTGACCATGATCTGATCGGCAGATGACAAGTTCTGGTCAGTAACCATTTCAAATTCAAACGTAAGTGCTCTGTATAAAATGGAATATAAATCTTACAGGCAATAATAGTGTCTTTAAATCTACTTCGGTATTTCTACGCTCATTCAGTGAGTATGTGGGTAATAGCACGGCTACTATTAGAAGATTGTAGACATTTTTAACAAAAAAATTTAATTCACATTTCAAAACAAATACAAAGATATGTAGATGATCCCACTTATATTACCCAAGATAAAATAATTACACATTAACACAATTTAACACCATTCATCAACAAAATTAATTCACTTTAGAAACAAAAAAAAACCATAAACTTTAATTACTTAGATTTACTATTTTCTTTTAAGAATATTATTTGTATCACTAGGCCAGAAACTACAGTTTGCGAGTATGGGTACGGTTTGTACAAGTACGAATACTCACAAAAGAGTTTGTGCCGTGTGATACACAATGTTTTTGGGTCGACAAATCTTAATTTTAATTGAAAATAGGAAAAGAAATTTTGACACTAGGGAGTTGACAGTACATACATGAACATGTTACACTACCTTTAGTGGCATTTTCGCCTGCCTATTATGCAGGAACAAGGTAGTTTTCCTTTCGCTTTGTAGTAGGTACTGCGAAATGAGTGTTTCTGGACGGAGGCGCAAAAAGACAATTTATATATAACTTGGTGTAATAAAACAATACCCTCAAATAGATTACGGTCCCATTTTACCAAATAATTATAAAAAAAATAAAAACCTTGCTATTTTCCAAAATAATAAATAACTTCAAATATTCATAAATAAAACAAAGTTAAAATAATAATTCTATATTAAACCCATTTAAAATAACTATAGCACATAAAATAGTAATAATTTAAAAGGTTGTTTCACCAAATTGAAATTCTGACTTAATTTATGTCATTTCTTGTTGTGGTTGTGATTGGGTGAGCATGGGACAAACGAAACAATATGTAAAACATAGAATAAGTCATCCACTAATATGACAGCTTTAAAAAGAACATGAAATTGATAATAATGATTAATTTAACTTTAACAATACAAAAATTTTAATTAAAGAAAAAAAAGCTATTATCCACGAAATATTTTACAAATGATTTATGTTAAAAATAAAAAAAAACAGTGTAAATTTGGAACAGATAATGTATGGAAAATTTACTGACATTTATCTTAAAATTACACAACTTTTATTTAAGGTCTTCCCTACACTTTAAGTTACCAAAAATATACATTTTAACAAAAATGGTTGTCTTGTTTTACGCGTTATCGTTGATACGAAATGACATACTCTTAATAGTTTTATTGTATTTGTGTAGTATGTTGTTTGTCTTTACATGTATAATAATGTCTTCTGTCGCTTACAAAATTTTAATTTTTTACTGACTAACAATATCATGTTGTTTTTTAAAATATGTAAAATTATAATATCATTGAAAGTATTAACTTGGAATTGTCACGTAAGTTTTCTATGCATTCGTATCAAATTAATTACCAATTGCTTCATGTTCTTCAATATTGTAGATCTTAACATCTCGAAAAAGACTGTTAATATGTCGATGACTTAAATGTTTCAATAAGAAAAAAAGGCAAAAATTCACCATTCTTGATTTTTAATTGATATCTATAAAAACACTATTTATACTTGCATGATACATAACGTATCATACAGTCAAATACAACTACAATATTAAATAATCATACTACTTGAATGTCACTTAAGCACTAACGTGATCAAAGTACCAAGAAATCTTATCGGATATTATGAATTTCAGGTTCTCCAGCATTAAAGCCAAAAACTGGACACATCCATTGATAGCGCAGACAGGAAAGCAGACTATTGCGCTCTTGTAATACAAATTTGTTTCCATTTGTCTTTTTAATTCTCCCTTAATATACGAAAAGTTCAGTTTACTCACCAGATTTATCCATGTAGCTCTTCTAAGAATAAATAATTCTCGCTAAAGCTTTTAGACTTTCTTAGTAAAAGTATTTCCGGCAGAACCATATAAATATTACGTTTAAATAACTATTACAACCAAATGCTCTGCCTGGGTTGAAAAGAAAGGAAAATACTGAACTAGTAGTGCAAAAAATGTTGAAAGAAGCAATACATTCTCTTTACCACCTCGTCGATTGCAAAACTTGGGTGCAATCACTCGGCGAAGAATATGATACACTTTTCAACGCGTTCTAATAAGGTTACATCTTCCAATCGAACCCAAAAGTGTTCCGTATATGGTAGCAAAGTAATCTAACGATTAAATATCAGCTTTAGAAATTCGCCAAACAAAAAAAAAAAACGATTTTACATAAAATACGGTGACTGAATGTAACGGTTATGTTAATATAATTTAAACGCAAAATCGACAAATCGACAACTACAAGGCCGGGAATTTAATTATTAAACACATTTTTTTTTGACCACATTAAAGGTAATTAAATACTATTGCGAAATTTCCTTGTTTATAAATCATTGTATCACGTTGGTGAAATAGCCCATAGTAATGGGAAATATAAAACAAGAAATTGGGGAATTTTAATAAATCAGCTATATAACTATGTCCTGAGGTAATAAGTTAATCTCCCATGAGATGTGAATGCTCAATCACGCCTCATGAACACAATTATTATATATGTTACATATGGCATGGGTGTGTTCGTTTTGTAATTCGCATAAAACATCAATGATGCGAATTTATATTGTAATAAATACTTTGTATAGCTACTAAAACTTGGCTTTAAGTGCAGCTAGAAAGTATAACTCTGTCCAGGAAATAATGGCATCATTTGTCATGGTGCATGCTGAGGAAGTACCATGTAGCAGTATTCAAGATATCTGAATGTGTCTTAAAAGTATCACTAGAGAAAGTTTCATGTTCTTCTCGCGAAACCGTTTGCTTCATTCCCTAACGAATTCTGTTCTGCTGTTATGCAGTACAGTGCCGTAACGTAGGGCAAACTTACACCAAACGTGTAGAAGTATAATATTTAAAATGGCACGAATTTACTTTGCTCCAAACAGATTCTTACTGTTGAAAACTAGTTCAGAGTTAACTGGTAAAAAGTATTCCCTATAACTTATAATATATAACCTAGTATGCACCATTTTGCTACACCGTTTACGGTAAATAGTTGGACCAAGAGAAACAATTATTACAAATGTTACATATGCTAGGAATAAAATTGTTGGGTAATTCTGTAATTTATTAGAAATATATATGCAGAACCGCAATACTTCGCCATTCAATGTTTCATAATTTTAAAGAGAGTAAGCTAAAATATTATAACAAAACATAAAGGAATAATATTAAAATATATAAATTAAAAAAATAAATGATTTATATTTAGTTTTGTTAAAAAGGTAATATTTTTTTTGTCAATAAGGTAAACTCACTAAATATTATGTAATCAATGACAACATTTTTAATTCCCTTTTAACATTGACGTTATAGTAAGTACTGCATTTCATTTTTAACACTATAATAACTATCTATATAAATTCAGTAATATAATATATTTCTCTTGTAAACTTTATGACATTTTAAAAAAAACTTTAAAAACAGCTTAATATATTATTGATTATAATTGCTTTTAACTTGTAGAGGGCCTAAAGTTGGCCAATCCGGCCGAAACATCTGGCTATTATAGATATTAATAAATCTAAATGGAAAGAACGTTATTTGATTATATAAAGTATTGCAAATAGATTTTAGCAGCAGTCTTTGGCACACAGATATAACCACAACTAATTCTATAATTTTTAAAATGTAGAGTAACTAATTGAAGAAGTTTCGAATTTCAAACATTGATGTGTATTACAGTGTAATTTGGTAGGAGTAATATTCTCAAAAAGCATTTTCGTCCAAACTCAAAATTTTTCATGAAAACAATAATGGCGGCTCAAGCCCAAAATATGTTAAATAATACCAATTTATTAATAATATTGCAGTCAGGTCAAAATTAGATGTGGAAAGGTAACCCTAATTCCAAACAGTCCAATATTCTAACTGTACACTTCTAGAATTCCAGAAATTATGAGTCCATATTCATATTAAAGTACGGGGATCTCACGAAATAACAAACTAAACTTTCTTCTCTCAAAACCTATCAATTGTCAACGATTTTCACAACTTCTCTTAAAAACAATATCATTAATATTATAAATTATCCTCAGGAATGATATAATCGATCAGGGTTGTCAAGAGAAGTCGTGAAAATCGTTGATAATTGGATGGATTTTGAGAGAAGAAGGAGAAATATAAAGTTGGTATAATAAGTTTTATTAGCATCTATTGATCAAATTAGTGATCTCTATAAGTACAACACAGTATTTTTTAAACTATTGGCTGAACGTTTTTGCTGATTTTCTTAAAGCACATTACTCCCATGTTTTGTAAAATAATTCCACAAATCACCTAGGTATGAAAGTTCATTGTACCACAGAAATGTTCCTAAACATGGCGCTTGTCTTATTTTTCTGTATACTTCCAGGTAACATGTTCAGCAAACAGCGCCAAATCATCACAAGTTACAGTAACCAGTAAAGCAACATCCACATAATGATTACACTTATTAGGCTAGACAAAGTGCGCTAAATCACTATGATGACAATATGTAATTAGCCAACACAATATGTCATTAGAGCATCTACTTTCGCAAAATTTTCATTGTATTTTGGTGCAAACTTTTAAATTTTAGTATTAGGTAGAGATACTAAAATACAAGAAGCCTTCTGCACTTTAATATTACTTCCCTTTCAGATTTGAATATTCATTATTTTAATTCTTATTCTTCGAAATTCCAATCGTACGCAAGCACAGGTTCCGAAAAGTGGGCGAATTTTCAATTTCATGTTTTATTCTCATTTGGCAATTATGTAATAACTACTTTATCATTCAGATTTGCTTTCGAATGAATGGATATGTAAATTTTAGTCACAGTTATTGATTTCGTTGTTTAGCAATCGCCTTATCTATTGATGTTAAAAAAGATACATTTCTTTTAAAATTAGCTTATTAATTTAGAAAGCATTGTTAGCGTTTACAATATACCGTTTTTCATCGTTGAAGACAATGCATACACTTGCCTCCGGAAGGGTATGACAATACGCATAAATGACGACATCTCATGTTGTGGAGAAAGCGTTATTGTCCCAGAAAATAAAACTATTCAAAGGTTTACAAACAGAGAACGTGTGGAGACTACATCTGTAAGGTCTTCCTTTAACGTATATCTCCTATTCACTTAATTAATCTGTAATAGATAATAGGTGATTTTGTATGCCGAAACTTGTAAAGCTTATATAATTAGACGTTTAAGGATGTGTCTGGATTGATGGAAAATGAAAGTTTTTATTAGTTCCTCATACAGGATAGAATATCTTTCCCGGATCGTATAAATTCCGTGGCAGTACTTGTGTTTCGAAAGTTTATGCGACTGTTTATTTTAACCAATTGTTGCCTTATTATATACCTACATAATTTGTTTGGAAAAGGAAGGAGAATATGATAAATAATTATATTTGCTTGCTATTAGCTGCTAAATAGTATATAAAAGAGGTTATTACTTACATCTTATTTCGAAGTTTATTTAGAATATCTTTTGTGGAAGGTATTCTAATTTAAAGATTCTCAAAGAACTTTGGTTTCATGCCAATAACAGCTTCCTTTATACACCAAAATACGCTCTTAATTTGTATTACACATTAATAAATTATTTTCTTAGTACTATCCGATTTGACTTCTCTTGATGATTTTCTCCTATACTTCCTTAAATTTTAACTTAAATTCCGAATGCACCACAACAAATATTTGTTATCTACTTCCGAAAATAATTGGCGGGGAAAAATAGTACTACGTCAGAAACTTCAAAATGATATTAGAATCTCATAATCTGCATTGTCAGACGCATTATTAATGTAGACCTACCTTAACAGAAACCAATGAGAGTGCAAGAAAGAGACAGCAAATAGTCAGAAAAAGAAAACCTGGACCGTAAGTTGATACACTCAAGTTCACTTTTACTTTTAATTACGTTGTCGGCAATCCGGATGTGAAATTTACTATTTGTAGCAGTGGATACTTACGTCAATTGCCAGGTTATCTGGCGGTTCGAAATAGGAAGCGAGGCTCAGCGGTTCGTAAGATTGACAGCTTGAGTACAAAATTATTAAAAATATTCAACAAAAGATTATCAATACAAGGTTAGATGTATGAAAAATGTAATATCCTGCTAAGTGTACGATATATCCTGCAGCAGCTAAAATTGCATATATGTTACGTAGTTACATAAAATTATTATGTTGTTATAATCCAGTTTAGTAATAAATATTATTCCTATGAAAATATACATAGTAAAAATTGCCAGTAGAAATATTTTTAACTTAATTACCCAAATTATGCGAACGCTAGCATTAATTTTGCAGCCGACAAATAACTACAATGGTTATTTTAAAGTGATTGTAAAACCTAAAAATAATGTAACATTTCTGATGTCCGTGAAAGGATTTACCATTAGAGCCGAAAGCACATTCACTTTGTTCTTACAGTGAATAAACCTATGTAAAAAAATCAAACGATTCACAGGTAATAAAAAAAAAAAATGTTTATCAATTTTCGGTCCACAAATATTTCCTGTAGCGTGTAAATGTTAGTGTTGAAAAAAAAAATCATTTAAATAATCGCTTTGCATATGTCTCACATATTTAATTAGATGAATACCGATAACCCTTAATAATATTTATTACTGTATTTAGAATCCTTCCTAAATATAATAAGTTAGGACGAATTTTAAGTATATATTTTATTGTTCTTTTTAGCTTAGATGAAAAGAAAATAAAGACTATGAGAGTTTTAAGAAAATACGGTTATGTTTCTTCTAGTCAAACTGTTGCAGAGAGGAAGTACATTTTAGAAGGCAAGACTAACTATCAATAATAATCTTAAGAATGGTTCAGTTTAGTTCGAAATTGTTCATATTTTGCCGCGTAATTTTTTAAACAGTGTGTAACAACAGAATTTCCACATTTTATTTGCAATTCTGTAGGATATACGAAAACGCAGACATGTACAGTGAATACCATTAAATAGTAATTATTTTACTTAGTTCATTCCGAAAAATCATACCAATAATGACAGAAGTAGTACCTACATAATCACCCATACACATCAACATAGAAACACTGGTAATACACAGCATTAGAACGATAAAGATGTTCGGAAGTATTTCAAGGTAGGTCCAATCAAATAATGGGTAATATTTTATTTTCTGTTGTGTGTGTTTTCTTAATGAAAAATCTTATAGTAATATTATATAAATCAGAAACTATTATATTGGTACTTAATTCGCTTAAGAGCAGTTTCGAAATATCCTTATTCCACATTAATTACTTTTGGTACTTTATTATTTTATCAGCAAACGCTGTTGTTGTGTTTGCTAATAAAATATATTTAATTTAATTAATAGAAAATTACAGTACGAATACAATATACTAAAACTGCTTACGTGAAATCAATTGGTACAATGACCAATTTAATTCTAACGTATTATGCAAAAATCGCCGATGTATTTTTCAATTAGGTTCTATTAAAATTTAATTAACTCTTACATAAAGTATATACTTGCAGCAAGTAATTGTTGTTATTATATCAAATCAATTACAATACTTTAGATAAAAAATTACTAGAGCTAAATTTTTACCCAAATAGTACCACAGTAATTCTTAATTGTTACAGCTACACTGCAAAATGTGTGTCGACTTATTAAACTCACGATAAACTATTGTTATATTAGTAATGCACCTATCGAATTTTATTATTGACTGAAGTACTTTCTACTATTTAATTCTTAGAAGGAAATAGGTAGTTGGAAGGACAAAGTAAATGCTAGTTTCTTTTTTTAGAAATGCATAAATCTGTGCCTGAATACAAAAAGTGCCAAACTCCAAAATAATTGATTTGACCCTAGTACGCGCACTGGGCCCTGGGGTCTTAGGTCCTAGCCATTGAGCGTGAGAGAGATGATGAGGGGTGGACGAGCTAGCCAAGCGAGGTTCGTCAAGATCATTCGTTGGAGTCGGCCTTTCTTTCGGCACTACCAAATCGTAAGTTAAAGAATCCATCCAATTATCGGGACAGAGACAGTGAAAAGAGGTCCTAAAGAAACAGAGGCCGGAATAACTAAATAAAGATAGGAAGACTGCCAAAATGATAGTAGGTCTGCTGACTGGTCACTGTAGACTAAACAGGCAGATAATTCAACCTACAGATTCTGCCAAGCGGAGGAAGAAACACCAGTTCATGTGCTGTGTCAATGTGAAGACTTGGCGAGGGGCTACACAAAGAAGCCGCTCTCAAAGATGATAAGCCTAATTAAGAGAGCAAAACTAGAGAGCTTAGCTTCTAAGAAAAAGGCGATCACAATAGATCTGAAGGTCGCGGTGAAACAAGTTCATTGGCCACCCCAATCCTAATCTAATCTAATCTACTACGCACACTTAATCAGCTGTTATTGGTTGTATATGTACAAGTATGGTCAATCTCCTTAGTATATTAATTCATTTACTCGAAAAAATTAGGCGTGTGTCACAACAGAAGTGTATTCCATTTAAATTAATTTCGTCGTTCGAATATATAAATTTGCCAATATCTCAAAACTATCAAAAAGGACACTGGCCTTTCTATTTCTCAGATGCAGAAATAGCAATAAATTTTGTTGACACCAGATAAAAAGATCTCCTACAAAACGCCCGCAACCAGACGATTATATAATATTATTATTGTGTTGCATGCTAAAGTAATAAAAAACGAAAATTGCTCAGTGTATATAGAGCATAGTACAATAAAACATAACTACTTTAAATTCTTGGAAACAACAAGCAGTATTATAGACCTTACTTTCTAAATTATCTTTTTGTAAAAGGTAAAAGTAATCCTAATTCAAATGACTTTTTTGTGATTTAATGTATCGATTGGAACGTTAATCAACTGTATAATTTAATAATATAATTCATTAACCTATTTACCCGATAGTTGAATGAGTAATTATTCCAATTTATTAAAAATCTGGAAGCTTGTCAGAACATATTGCGACAATGTACTTACATCCAATGTAGCTTATGTCACAAAGAAATTTGAATATTCGGTTGATAATGGGGATCCACGTGTTCCCGAAACAATTGTCTCGAATTAATCAAATCTTTTGTAGTGCACAGTAAAAAGTCTCTGTAATAATGCAGTAATAATCCTGTTTTATTTTACAGTATTATTACTGTAAGGAATTTTTTTCAGGAAAATTACTGAAGCGTTATAGTTTCGCAGTAAATAAGCAAACAATTAATGTAAAAGTCAAAAACGTTGTCAAAAAATTTCTAACAGCGTTTAAATATGTGTATCAGAAATGATGCTTAAATTTGCAGCGATCATACTGCGATATTAAGGGTAAGTGGGGAAAGCATGATGACGCGATACTGTAAATCTACAGTTATACTGAAATTTTCACTCTCATCTGTAAAATTACAGTAGTTTTCCTGGCGGACAATTACCAGCAATATTACTGTGTAGTTTCCCGTTAGTAAATACAGGTCATCGGAGAAGCTTCGCCTGCAGTGACGCCACATCCCTTCTATTTATGTGGTTTTGCGTTTTATTCATTTTTCTATTACATATGTAAATATTATAATATTTTAAAACGTTTTCATTTCATCTGTCATAATACTCCTAACCTAAAATTAAATACCCACATGTTCTATTATATTTACTAATTCCGTTATATTTTCTTATTTTGCAATAAAAATATGCCTGATGAAGGTTTGTTAAATCGAAACGGGTCGCAGGTAATTGTACTCATATATATGAATTAGGAAGTACCACATATTTATACGTCTAATTATATTTTTATTGCATCGAAATTCCAACTACATGCGCGCGTACGAGCAATGACATTTACGTGCAGTAATGCAGTGGGTATACGACAGTAAATTATATGCTACTCCGTTTTGTATACGTGCTTTAATAGAAATACTGAATGTATAATCACGGACAACATAAATGCGTCGTTTTCTCCTAGAAAAAGCCTCGAATTTACTTAATATACGTGAATACATATCATAAACTTGTGCCTCGTGTACCGTACCTTGTGTTTTACATTAACTACAAGGTACGCATGCGAAGATTTTTATTGTAAGAAAGAAATATAACATACTTACGCAACCTAGTTTATAAGAAGGTTCTCATGCTTTTATGTATATACAGTGCGCTATGATGATGCTATTAAATAAATACACATGTAAACGCAGTAATATTAAATAAGTTATCCTTACATAACATCTCTCTCACAAATAGTAGAGCATAGTAGCATATATGACCTGGAATGAAGAAAGGAAGTTAAGAGATCGAAAAATTAAAGTAATGCTTTTCATGATTAATTAGTTCATCAGCAATTTCATGTTTCCATCATTAATTCGATTTCTTCATTCAAATAATTCATACTTCACATTGAAAAATTGCATAAAGGAATGTTAAAGATCTCTGGTAATAAAAGAATCCTTAAATTAAGAGAAACAGAGGTTTAGAAAGTGGCCTAACACATTTTTAAAACCGGAAATTACATGCAGTAAAACAGAGCCAATAAACCCAAACCATATTCTTCCCTTTCACATGCTTATAACATCTTACTTGTTAGAGATCGTTTAACCTAGTAATTTCACAGCTAAAATGTTGTTATATAAATAATTTAGCACTATAGATTTAACTAAGAACAACTTTACAGAACATTGCAAATGGGTATACAGTTAAGCCTCTGTGGAAAAATTATACTATTATATGAAAATTAACTATGACCAGCAGAAGCTGACCGTGGAAATACAAGCGCCAGATTAGATCAGCATTGTTGCTGCGACACCTCATCCTTTAAATTCAACAAGAGTGTGACCTACGAGCATATTCACTTTAAATCAGATTAATTACTTTGAAGGTCGACAGGTTGATTGTTATCAATAGTGACCAAGGTATAAACAAAGGAAAAACAAAACAATGCTGATTGTTAGCGGCAAAATTTGAATACATGAAATTATTTTCGGATTAGCTACAACTAAAACTTGTTAGTGCCCACGTTATAGAAATAAAAATCCCGGCAAAGAAGTATTGAGTGAATTGAAAATGACAGCAGAATGCGAATAAAATTTAGATTGAAGGGCATGCAGAAATATAAAATGGCGACTTATAGTTGCTATTGATACTTTAAATTATTTTAACAGAAAGTACCGTTATATACCGAATGTATTGGTAATGGCTTGCCGTAAGCATAGGATAAAACAAATCGGGGGACCTACATATATACAATAAATCCGGTACAAGTCTCTAGTTTTATACACACTGATAACCAAATGCGTCCATTTGATTAATTTTAAGAACTGCAAGCAGGCTAATATCATCCGTTGCGTACATGTGAGAACCAGCCAAGCAACATTATAACTGAATCGAAATGAATAAGAACAATCAATATATCTAAGTCCAAATTGTTAATTTGTGGAAATAAAAAAAAACTGTTTGTCTTATTTACTTGTGGCCTTGTAGTCTTTAGCAGTTATTTAAATTGCTAAAATAAACTTTCTGGATTGGTTTAATAAAACATTACTTAAAAAAGTAGCGGGCCACGACGTGTAGTTCTGTTCTTAATCTCATTTGTAGATAGAATATTATCTTCTCTGTTAAAGAACAATTACAAAATAAAACTTATTTTCTTTAATTGTTTTTTTTGTACGTGTGGTGAGCGAGAGTTATACCTAAATTGTTAATATTATACATATTCATTCAAGAAACGGTAATTATCATAAATGGTAATCTTTTTACGAAATTTTATGTCGTATTTTCTTGAGAAATATAAACAGGATGGCATTTTCTATTAACCTTTTTGTAATTCCAAAACCTCTGTTGACCACGAATTGCAAGTAATGGAATTTCTTCTTTAAAATGTTATTGATGTGTAATAATCATTAGAAATCTTACTAGGTTGTAATGTCTCACTATTTTTTTGTCAGTTTTTTCTTGACCCGACTCCTACCTACTATGAGTATATGTATGGATACTCCTAGAACAGATTATGGGCTATATATAAAAGCCAATGAAATCTCTTCTTGGCTAACTCATTCAGCTTTTTCGTTACTTCTATTATCTATTCTGGGTACGGGCACTCTGAAGTAAAGTAACTTTATTGCGTCTTGTCAGGCTGTCCAATTCTAGAATATATTTCTAAACCATTCTTGATTGTATCTTGGGGTTCAGTAATTCAGTAAGTATAGATCCGCTTGTTTTTATAAGCTCTCTAATTGACTTCTGTTGCGCACTGTAATATTCCATATGGTGCTGCTTAACGGACTGTGGCATATTTTCCTAGAAGAAGAGTGATCACTGCCTTTTTTATCTTACTGTAGATCCCAACTCCAATCCCGTTCTCGGTTTTTGATCTGCCTCTATTCGCTGAACTGTGCCTGTAATTGGATGGATCGCAGCTTATCCGACCCGTGATTTCATCTTTAAAATTTCTATTAAGTTTCTAAATTCATTTCCAAAAGGTTGCCTTCCACATAATGGACAGTAATATTGTATCTCAATGCTGCATATTTGCTATTTGATAGTTCTTGAAATATGAGATGCCCATTCTTGCTTCTCCCATTATCACCAGATGGGGTAGGCCTTCTCCATTGCATTCCATTGCGACTGTAGGACTCCTCCTCCTCATTGTGCCTATTATTCCTAAACATGCAACCCTCTATTGTTAAGTTCAATATCAATCAAGAGAAGCATGTGCCGGCAAATGCTACTTTTATGTGCCATTTAATGAGTCCAGCGCTGAATGCAGCTTTAGCGGATTTTGCTTTGAACTGATATGAATAAACTGATTTTAAAACCTTTACACGGATCATACATCTTATTGAGAACAAGAACAGCATAAGTCCTGGACTTGCTTATCTTGTTCTCCAGCGCTAAACAGACGTACAAAACAGCCATGCTGTTGTGATTTTTATAATAGATTGCTGGCTAATTATTTATCAACACCAAATATAAACCTTTATACTTAAATCTGCTTATAGATACCTATCTTCTATGTTTAATGATATTCAAAAATACAATCGCCCTTCGACGGCTATGAGCTTGTGAATATGCCTGATATGTCTCGAATTCACTACTGCAGATCATGCGCATTAGTAACCTCCTCTCTTATCAAGCAATGAACAGTTTATTTATATTTTTTACCAGTAGTGAGTAGGTTGCCGTGGTGGCTGTACGTCTTGTCTTCTTCTAAATCAATAACTTAATTAATATTATTAGATTTTACTTGATTAAATATTAATTTATAGTCTAATTTTAATCATTTGATATATTAACGTTTTTATTAATAAAAACAGTAATACTAATTACACGGCACAATTTATTATTCAATTATATCAAAACATTAAAGAGTATCAGAACTCTTACTCAAGATGAGTACACTTATTTTCAATATTTAAATGAAATATACAATAACTACTATCCAGTGTATTATGGATTTTTAAATGTCATATGATGAATTCACCAACCGTGCCTACCAATCTATACACATTAGATTTTAATTTAAACTGTCTTTTACAAATGTGAAAAATAACCTCAAAGTTTTCGAAATGATAAACACTTCTTTACACAGGAATCCAAACATTAATTAAACAAAATACCTCGAACATCAGCTTGCACACACCCCAAAGTATTTCAGAATGGAGTTTCTTCGCAGTTACAAACCAAAGATGTTGCAGAAAATTATCCATATCAAAAATACAACGCCGGTTTCAGGAAATCCAGAGAAAAAATCTCCTTCAAAGCATCCAAGGTATACCGTTATATTCAAGACAGCAGAGACATGTACGATTCCACAAAAGGAAAGGTACCATGTGTGTTAATACAGCAAATTTCTTCTAATGTTGAAAAATCTTGCAGTTTCTTCTATATATTTTTAGACCGATGGTAAATACATCAATTCACAAAGGAAATTCACTTCACTTTATATATTACAGAAATATGATTTCATTGATTCGACTTGACCAAAAATAAAACAGTTTTCAAAAGAAGATTTTTATCAACAACCATCTCGTCTTCAAGGATCCCAACTCATTTATTTTCTACGAGCTACACTGAGTCTCCACCCCTTTAAAGTGGTATCGATACCAAAGAAACTATATTGAAATCATGCAGTTTCCAGACGATAAATTGCAAATTTCGGACTTATATTGTTGTTATTCTCATCGATTCAACTGTTTTACTGATACGGGTAAAATTTCTCATTCTTACTGTTATTTATCTACTTTACTTTACTTCTTCAGAAGGGCTATTTTATTTCAACGGAAGGTATCTGGTTTTAACAACATTTCGTGTCAAAAGAAAATCTAAAAAAAAGTAGTTGGTATGCGATTTAGATTTTAGTTTTATTTGCAGTTGTAAACATTCATATGATTTATAAATGTATGTCCAATAAATAAAGAGAAATGAAATCATTTTATACTAGATAGCAGTTGTTCTTTAATTTTAATACTCGCATACAGATATAACATTATTTACGGTCATGGTCAGTGTCGTTTATGGTTACAAGCAGAAAGTTAATAAGGCAAATATTGATATGTTACGTATATGCAGGTGTGTCCGTTGTAGCAAAGTGGCATACCGTGCAAATTATCTTATCAAAAGAGTTTAGGCATGTTGTATAAAAAGTTGAACTGATGTGACACATTAGGTATGTCTTCATTTGCTCTTTTCAAAAATAATTGATGCATCTTTTACTTTTTTTTAGTGACCACCACCACCAGAATGATTACTAATTTATATTCTAAGCCGGTTATAGATAATTTGCCAAAAATATATGACTAATGCTAGTGATTAAAAACCAGTTTCATGTTAATATTACGTAAGAATAATTTTACCTGATTTTTTTGATACGGAAAATTCGATGAAATTAAGTACTTTCATCGCGCCATGTGTCTTTGCATAAACTAATCATAAATTTTGATAAATTGTACATCTGAGAAGTTCAATTGCTTCCCTATAAACTTTATAGCTTCAACATGTTTTGTATGCGAAATATATGCAAATTGTAGACGCAAATATTGTGAGTGAAACATTTTTACATAACACCGTCACCTTTATCTTAATTTCGATTTGAATTAATTAATTTAATTATATCGCAAAGCTTTAAGACATGAAATCTTACTAATATTACTGATATTTTCTAACACTTATTGTCAATTAAATATAAGCATATAATTACAAAGAGTACGCTTTTTTTAAAACGAGACAATGTGTCAACTAATATTTTCTTTCATAAACCACACAAAGGTATTTTCTTAAACTATAACCAACTAACATTCCAAGTTCTAATCTATTGCTGCTTTAGGAGACCACTTTTGTTTCTTTTTCTGATCATCAATATTAATGTTGCGGTATATATCTTAATATGTTAATTTCTTTTCTTCGTAATAATAATAACAATCTATATCCTTTTCCTCTGCTATTATAATACACTAAAAGCGTGTAAGCTCTGTTTTTTCTACTCTCTGTCGAACCACCATAGGCGTTCGCCTATCTTATAGCGTGTAAATCGGGCGTGAAAAAGTCCCACGCTAAGCTTTAGAACGGACGCGATTAAAAGGAAATAATAAAAGGCCGGGGGTAGCGGGATGGCAAGTGAATTAGGCGTATCGTTATTAATAATTAAAAGTAGGAAAAGAGGAGAAAATTCGCACAAAAATTAGATCGTAGTAGGCGGTGGGAAACGAACGCCGCTGCAGACCGAGAATGTCATCGAAGCGGATTTCGATGGATTGAACGTCAAAGTTGGGCTATTTCGTACGATCGCTGCTACGCTATGGTGGCACTGAAAGTGGGCTCGACGTTCGAAAACAGTTCTTACATGTTTTCTCTTACGGTTCGAACCCTAAAATAAGGTCGAAACGCGATATTTTTCTCAAATGAGTCGATTTATAGTGGTGTGTTTTTCACTACAAGATTTATAACGACGGTACAAATAATCGTCACATAGGAGCATAGATGGCGCCACATATATCATTATTATTATTATATTAAATCGATTTCGACCGTAGGGTCGTTTTGTTAATGCGAAAGGTAAGTTAGAAAATCCGGACGGGTTACGGAACATATTTTAAAAGCGTTAAGGTGTTTTCACGATTCAATTTTCTAGAAAAACACGAAAACACTTCGTTACGATTGTAGAAATAAACACGAGCGCTACTAGATGGCGACAGATAGATAAAATAAATTTCAACTTTAAACGGGCTTTTTCAAGCCAAGCTGCATTTGAATTACATTAATTGGGTAGTTGTGAATAATTTGTATTTTAAATATATTATATTCGGAAACATTTTAAATATAAATATTAGAATGTTATGTTATTTTTTTACTGTTTGTATTATGCGCTGCCCAAACGGCACGTTGTATTATGTTTCTAGTCGTCAGACACAGTCCACTAATACACGTCATTACGAACACATTCGTTTTATTTTGAGTGCTATTAAAACATCTGTTTCAATCATTTTCTTTCAATAAAACACACAACATTTTGGTCCAAACGAGTCGGAATTCGCACGTTGGTACATCAGAACCATCAGTACGAAGACGAAAGCATTAAAAACATCGAAAAACATCCACACGCCACACGGGTAGAACGAATACCGCACATCGCCATCTTCCACAAAAAAACACGTGTGACTTCCATTAACGTTACATGGTAAGTCCTTTTTTCCTTTCGCTATTTCGATTTACAGTGCAAAAACAACATTCAGAATTGATATATACACATTTAAAAACGTACATGTCGATAGAACATTAATAAAAAAGCGTGATGCTACTGAAAGCGCAAATAACATTGTTTGAAAAGTATTTAACGGATTTTCTAATAAAATTACGCAAACAGACAAAATTCCCGTAGTAACAGAACTGAAAAATACGTCTTTCTCGATTTGAAATTATTACAACAATTTGACCGAATACAGCGCGAATTCGAAGTTATTGCACAGCGATAGCGAATTACAAGTTACAGAACGGAACAATTTGAGAATAATTTTTATAAATTACGACCAACGCTAAAATTAAAGTAAATTCGTATGAAGAAACCGTTGACGCAGGTGCTAACAATGCTGAATCTATTCATGTATCAGAAGTTAGTGTATTAAATAACATAAAATTGCCACAAATTATTTTGCCTAATTTAATGGAAATTTTGAGAATTGGTTAGAGTTTCGTCGACAGTTTAAGATATCCAAAAATTCATTATTGCGAGCTCAGCTATAATAATAATAAATATAAAAATCGTCAAATTGGAATTGTAGTTATTATTATGAGATTGGATCATTTTATTTAACGCAGAATATTTATATAATTAGCCTAAGTAAAGATAATCTCATATTCCTGTGTCTTACTATCACTACATCGACATAGAAAATAAGCCATTGGAAACGCAAGGAAAGATAATATCTCCTTTATCTACCAGCGATTCGCGGGTGCAGATTCTAAGAATTTTAATACTACCATTATTTGGCGGAGGGAAACAAGTAAAATTCTGCGGAAT
The DNA here is from genome assembly GCA_004143645.1 of Protaetia brevitarsis. Classification (NCBI taxonomy): domain Eukaryota; kingdom Metazoa; phylum Arthropoda; class Insecta; order Coleoptera; family Scarabaeidae; genus Protaetia; species Protaetia brevitarsis. The sequence continues at coordinate 2,715,017 of RXPK01000136.1, forward strand.
GTTTTAATCTCTGACCGAAAGGCTTCGCGCGGTACGTTTGCGCATAACAACAAGGGGATTAGTTGTCGCTACGACTGTCAGAATACATACAATATATACTTTCCTTTGTTAGTTATAAAAAACTTTCAAGTGTATTCGTATATAATTATTTGAAGAAATAATTTACTGAAGCCATTACTTTGATTGCAAAGAGTATTTAAGGTTTAGTTTATAAAAATAATTTAATGTAGATCTATAAAATTAATTTATCAAACATAAATGCCCACTGGCAATTTATATATTAGCAAACTGTTAAAAAACATACACTTTCAAAATTGCTACCTACCTTTAAATAGTTATTCTTTCTTAATGTTTTATTTTCATTGCTTTTTTATGACATACACAAATCGAATTACAGTTTTTAGAATTTTTGTGTAAAATATGTAGATCAGATTTTGATTTCAAAACTTCCTTAATAATATATTGAAAATACGAGCAAGAAAACATCTATTAAGTATAGCTGAAATTTTTGGTTAAAACTATTATTATATTACAAAAAGTATTAGTTTAATTATTTTGTAAATATAAACAAATATATAATATATATGGGCGAAGAATAGTTCCGCTGGCTACTATAGATGTCCCAGCTAGGCTGATTTTAGAAAAGTGTACGACCAAACAAATATTTAACCGTGATCTGACGTGATAAACGTAAGTGGAATTTTCCGTTGCACAACGCGTAAAAATATAAGATAACCGAAGAGTCGGTGCGATACGAATGAATGGTGTTAACTGCGCGCGCAGCGAAGAGGTAGAGCATTCATAAATGAATTGTCAATTCGCAAATTATTATGAAATGAATATTAAAGGAGTCAAAGCAAGTAACAGTTCAGTAAATAAAATAAAAACCAAAACACACATATTGGCTCAATGATTAATATTCGTTTTATAAGAAATTAAAACATATTTTATGTTAAAGCGAAGCTACACACGGAATATTTGCTTTTATTTATTTGTTCAAATGCCTATTAACTTTCTCATAGCACATATTATATCTTATTTTTAATGCATGAAATCTGCAGCGTCTTCGATTTATTACACTACGCGTGAGATGTATGTATCTATCGCTTTTATTAATAGTGTATATTAAAATAAAAACATAATTAGTGCATAAGAATGCGGTAAGTCGAAAACGTTATAAAATTTGTCACAATAACAGCGGGAAATTCAATTTTTAAAACTTGGAATTATTGAATTCAATAGGGCATAACTAAAAATATTTTTGACTATATAGACTGTCCAACCGAAGACTTGGTCTTTGATTACAGTTCTATTTTTTGATTTTAGGAAAAGACTTTCTATATATTATTCCATTTTTAATTTTACGTAGAAAATAAATAGCAGACATAATATCGGGATTTTACGCGATTTTTTGGTCACTTTTGGGAATATAGAATCAAAAACAAGATGGCGCGATTAAAATGGAAAAAAGAGTATTAAAAAAAATGGCATTTGCAACAGATATTTGTGTTCAAAGCCTTTTTGTAGTGCTGAATTCGGTTCTTACAAGAGTTTTTAGAAAAAATAAAATGGAGGATCAATATTGAAGAGAAATTTTTGAAATTTAGGAGACATTTTGCCAACAGACGTTCGTATGCAAGCGTTTTGAGGTCGCTAAATTTGATTCTGATATTAGTTTTTGGCAAAATAAAAATGGCGGACGCAATATGGGCAGAGACTTTTGAAATATAAAAGAAAACGCAATTTTTTTTGAATGCTTGAGACTTATGCAATTTTTTGGCCACTATTTGCGAATATGAATCAAATACATGATAGCGCGACTAAAATGGAGGAATATTATTAAAAAAAATGACATTTTGCAACAGACATTTGTGGGTGTTTGGATCGTTGCATTTGTGCTGATAATATTTTTTGGAAAAATAAATGGCGAATAGAGTGGAAGAAAATTGAATATAGGGAAATCCAACTATTTTTTTAAAGCTGTAATTATGGGATGTTATAAAAGGGAATGGAAGGGAAGGGAATGGGAAAGGAATGGGAAAGGGAATGGGAAGGGAATGGAAGGGAATGGAAAGGGAATGGGAAGGGAATGGGAAAGGAATGGAAAGGGAATGGGAAAGGGAATGGGAAAGGAATGGCGGATGAAAGGGAATGGGAAAGGGAATGGGAAAGGAATGGGAAAGGGAATGGAAAGGGATGGGAAAGGGAATGGAAAGGGATGGGAAAGGGAATGGGAAGGGAATGGAAAGGGAATGGGAAAGGAATGGGAAAGGGAATGGGAAAGGGAATGGGAAAGGAATGGGAAAGGGAATGGAAAGGGAATGGGAAAGGAATGGGAAGGGAGATGGGAAAGGAATGGGAAAGGAATGGGAAAAAGGGAATGGGAAAGGGAATGGGAAAGGGAATGGAAAGGGAATGGGAAAGGAATGGGAAAGGAATGGGAAAGGGAATGGGAAAGGGAATGGGAAAGGGAATGGAAAGGGAATGGGAAAGGAATGGGAAAGGGAATGGGAAAGGGAATGGGAAAGGGAATGGGGAAAGGGAATGGGAAAGGAATGGGAAAGGGAATGGGAAAGGGAATGGGAAAGGGAATGGGAAAGGGAATGGGAAAGGATGGAAAGGGAATGGGAAAGGGAATGGAAAGGAATGGGAAAGGGAATGGGAAAGGGGAATGGGAAAGGGAATGGGAAAGGAATGGGAAGGGAATGGGAAAGGGAATGGGAAGGGGAATGGGAAAGGGAATTGGAAAGGGAATGGGAACGGGAATGGAAAGTGAATGGAAAGGAATGGAAGGAATGGAAAGGAATGGGAAAGAAGGAAAGGAATGGAAGGAATGGGAAAGAATTGGAAAGGGAATGGGAAGGGAATGGAAAGATTGGAAAGGAATGGGAAAGGGATGGAAGGAATGAAAGGAATGGAAAGGAATGGGAAGGAATGGAAAGGAATGGAAAGGAATGGAAAGGAATGGAGGAAATGAATGAAGGAATGAATGGGAATGGGAAAAGGAACTGGAAAGGAATGGAAAGGGAATGGGAAAGAATGGGAAAGGCATGGAAGGGAATGGAAAGGTAATGGAAAGGGAATGAAAGGGAATGGAAAGGGATGGGAAAGGGATGGAACGAATGGGAAAGGAATGGAAAGGGAAGGGAAAGGCATAGGGAAAGGAATGGGAAAGGAATGGAAAGGAACTGGGAAGGAATGGGAAAGGAATGGGAAAGGATGGGAAATGGAATGACAGGGAATGGGAAAAGGGAATGGGAAAGGGAATGGGAAAGGGAATGGAAAGGGAATGGGAAAGGGAATGGGAAATGAATGGGAAAGGAATGGGAAAGCGGAATGGGAAGAATGGGAAAGGGAATGGGAAAGGAATGGGAAGGGAATGGGGGGGGAAAGAATGGGGAAAGGGAATGGAAAAGGGAATGGAAAGGGAGATGGGAAAGGGACATGGAAAGGGAATGGGGAAGGGAAGGGAAAGGAATGGGAAATGGGAATGGGAAAGGAATGGGAAAGGAATGGGAAAGGAATGGGGAAAGGGAATGGAAGGGAATGGAAAAGGGAAGGGAAAGGGAATGGAAAGGGAATGGAAAAGGAATGGGAAAGGAGGGAAGGGAATGGGAAAAGGAATGGGAAAGGAATGGGAAAGGGAATGGGGAAAGGAATGGGAAAGGAATGGGAAAAGGGAATTGGAAAAGGGATGGAAAGAATGGAGAAAAGGGAATGGAAAAGGAATGGAAAGGGAATGGAAATGGGAATGGGAAAGGAATGGGAAAGGGAATGGGAAAGGGAATGGGAAGGGCGAATGGGAAAGAATGGGAAAGGGAATGGAAAGGGAATGGGAAAGGGCAATGGGAAAGAATGGGAAAGGGAATGAGAAGGGAATGGGAAAGGGAATGGGAAAGGGAATGGGAAAGGGAATGGGAAAGGGAATGGGAAAGGGAATGGAAAGGGAATGGGAAAGGAATGGAAAGGCGAATGGAAAGGAATGGGAAAGGAATGGGAAAGGAATGGGGAAAGGGAATGAGGATAAGGGAATGGAAAGGGAATGGGAAACGGGAATGGGAAAGGGAAATGGGAAAGCGGACCCATGGAAAGGGGAATGGAAAGATGGGAAAGGAATGGGAAAGGGATGGAAAGGGAATGGAAAGCGGAATGGAAAGGAAAATGGGAAAGGGAATGGAAAGGGAATGGGAAGGAAAGGACATGGAAAGGGAATTGGGAAGGAATGGGAAAGGGAATGGGAAAGGAATGGGAAAGGAATGGGTAAAGGGAATGCGAAAAGGGAATGGGAAAGGGAAATGGAAAAGGGAATGGGAAATGGGACATGGGAAAGGGGAATGCGGAAAGGGATGGGAAAGGGGAATGGGAAAGGGAATGGGAAAGGGAATGGGAAAGGGAAGGGAAAGGGATGGGAAAATGGGAATGGGAAAGGAATGGGAAAGGAATCGGGAAACGGGACATGGAAGGGAATGGGAAAGGGAAATGGGAAAGGAATGGGAAAGGAAATGGTGAAAGGGATACTTGGGAAAGGCAATGGAAAGGGAATAGGGAAAGGGAATGGGAAAGGGATACCTTGGGAGAAAAGGAATGGGAAAGCAATGGGAAAGGCGACTGTGGAAACAGTGGAATGGAAAGCGGAATGGGAAAGTGGAAAAGCGAGATGGGAAAGGGAAAGGAATGGGAAGGGAATGGGAAAGGAATGGGAAAGGGAATGGGTAAAGGGAATGGGAACCGGAAGGGAAAGGAATGGAAGGAAATGGAAACGCGGAATGGAAAGGGACTGGGAAAGGGATGGGAATGGGAATGGAAGGGAATGGGAATGGGAAAAGGGACATGGGAAGGAATGGAAAGGGATTGAGGAAAGGGAATGGGAAAGGAATGGGAACGGAATGGGAACGGAATGGGAGAACGGGAAATGGGAAAGGGAATGGGAAAGGATGGGAAAGGGAATGGGAAAGGGAATGGGAAAGGGAATGGAAAAGGGAATGGGAAAGGGTAATGGGAAAGAGGAATGGAAAGGATGGAAAGGGAATGGGAAAGGGAAAGGAATGGAAAGGGAAATGGGAATGGGAAAGGAATGAAAGGGAATGGAAAGGGAAATGGAAAGGGAATGGGACAGGAATGGGAAAGGAAATGGGAAAGGGAATGGGAAACGGAATGGGAATGGGAAAAAGCGGAAATGGGAAAGGGAATGGAAAAGGGAATGGAAAAGGAATGGGAAGGAAGGAAAGGAATGGGGAACGGGAACTTGGGAAACGGAATAGGGAACCCCGGGAAATAGGGTTAATGGGAAAAGAATGGAAAGGGAATGGAAAGGAAATGGGAAAGGGTAATGGTCTAAAGGGAAATGGGAAAGGGAAAAGAATGGGAAAGGAATGGAAAGAAAGAAATGGGAAAATAAGGAACAGGGAAGAGAGAATAAAGAAAGGATACCGGGAATAGGTAAAAGGGGAATAAGAAGGGAAATAGAGATGGGAAAGGGAAAACCGAAATGAGAAAAAGAGAGAATAGCGGAAAAATACTATTTCTATTTCTATCTATTACTAACATTGATGTTACCGTATGTTTGAAATACCTTATTTTAAAACAAAATGTATCAAGCTGTGTTTCCGCGTTTTATTGGCTTTATCGTAACAAACGTCTATACATAACTATTTTGTCGAGCAACGTAAATTAATGAGTTGTCAATTATTTATTGGAGTTTACGTTGGTTCTAATATAATCTCGCGAAGGATAATAAAAACTAATAAATATAAAAAATCGTGGAAATTGAATTGTAGTTATATTATGAGAGTGGATTCATTTTATTTAAACGCAGAATATTTATAGTAATTAGCCCTAAGTAAAGATTAATCTCATATTCGGTGTCTTCAGAATTCACAGAATTGTTTTTGTTATATAATACGTACAACATAAATAACGATCGACTCACAAAAAAGATGACATAGGGAAAAATAAAGCCATAAAACAGAAAATACATTCTATTGCGCATTATCGCTGTATACCGCGTAATATCATATTAGAAGAATTAGGTATTAGTACCGTAATAATCTTAAAAAGATATTTTGTAGGCAAATTTGAGGGCCACCGACCTGTATAAATATATTCGAAAAAAGCAAACTGGAAAATAAATATTTCGTTTTAAAGAAAACTACGACTTGACATATTATCGAAAATCTTTTCTACAAAGGTGTTATAGAATTGAATGCTGCATAACTAAAAATATTATGAAATATACGGGTGTTCAGGAAGACTTGACTCTCTTGATTACATCTATTTTTGATTGTTAGGAAAAAACGCTTTTCGTACAAAAGTTGTACAGAAAATCACATGCTGAAGTTAAATTTATCCACTACACAGGAGATAATATCACGAAAATTGAGTCTATTATTATAGCTTTATATTTGCTTAAGAAAAAAAAAAACTTCTACCAAAAGTTGACTGCAAGAATTCAAAGCTGCATAACCTAATATTTATTCAACTAATTACATGGGTTCCAAAAGTAAGAACAAAAGTACATACTTAAACTACTGCCATATTATAAAGATGCATTTTCAGCATGAATAGATCCGACTTATCAAAAACACCACCCTTCCTCAAGTAACCACCTTCCTCTACTGCCTAGATCAGCAGCATTAGTAATAATAATAAAAGCCCGACGGTGATTGTCCTTTTCTACTCTCTGATCGCCACCATAAGGCGTCGCCCTATCTATAGCGACTGA